>CM055121.1:645532246-645547246 GCA_029206835.1 Rana muscosa
TGAATCACATTACCGCTGGCTGGTCTTGTACCATGTGACTGCTGTGTCCAATCACAGCAATCACATAGTAAATAATGCAAACTGAAAGCAAGCATTGGTTCTCTCTGCTCTCTTTGTGAGAGCAGAGAGAACTGTTGCTGCAGTCGGTGTGTACACAGTAGCTTTTCACACTGCATGTACACTCGCAGACTGCAGTGCCAGGCTGCCCCAGTGTCCCTGATCACTGCCCCAGTGTAATAAATGCATCCAGCACCTGTCACCTGTCCCAGTGTCACCAGTGATCACAATAAAATGCCATACACCATATCAATTTCATGATCACTGCCACACGAGCACCCTGATCACTGTCATACCAGCATCTTGATCACCGCTATACCCCGTACCAGCATCCTGATCACCGTCATATCCCATATCTATACCCCAAACCAGCGCCATGATCAATGCCATATCAGCATCCTGATCACTGCCATACCCCATACCAGCGTCCTGATCATCACCATAACTCATACTAGCATCTTGATCAATTGTAATTATATATATATATATATATATATATATATATATATATATATATATATACACACACACACACACACACACACACATATACACACACACACACACACACACACATATACACACACACATGTGAGCTTTGGTTTGAGGTGCACACCCTAATGCAATAAGGCTGCGCACGCCTATGCTAAGGGACCTTGTTGGCCTTGACAAGCACAATGAGATAGTGGTTGTTGGCAGAATGCCTCCTTCACTTAGGGAGAGTATGATCACACTCTTATATAACCAGATGGGGGAAGAGACATAACTTGAAAAAAACTGGTGGTCCATCTCTATTGAACGTAGGCTACAAGTTACTGGCCAACTGACTTAAAGTTGTCAGACAGATCACCCACCCGGGTCAGACTTGTGGCATTCCTCGACTCAGGACTGCAGACAGCCATGTGATTGTCTAGGACACAGTCCAGGTTATCAAAGACAGAAGTGTGCACGTGGCCCTGGTCAGTCTTGACCAGGAAAAGGCCCTTGAATATGTCTCCCATGGGTTTATGTGCAGATCCCTGCACAAGATGGATCTTGGGGAAAAAAAATTGTTCATATGTTGACCTAATGTACCATTTTTGCAGCATGGTGTTGGTAAATGGCTAGAAAAACAGACCCCTTTCTGTTTTTTTCCTGTTTATTTTGGATAGAGTAAGGGAAGGTTATAACCCCTATAAGGCTTATTTTTGCTATCTTTGTCACATCGGGGAGATTTGACCTCACTTCCTGTTCAATAAACTAAAAGAAATCAATGCAATTTTAGTGAACCGCTAGGTCACCAGAACTAGTGTCTGTAGTGATATACAGTGTCCACATTGGAAGATTTTCTATTGCTTTTCTGGGGACAACCCAAAATTTGGGATTTTTTTTATTGAAAAACTGGCAGGTGTTCTAATCCATCTCCCCTCTATCAAAAACTGAGCATTTTATCTTTAGTTATACTTTGGGGCCACATAATGCTTTTGGGGTAAAGCAGCGTCATGCATGACATAATGGCTTCAGGAACTTTGCTCTGCACAACGCATTAGGCATCACATCGAGTGAATTTCATTTTTTTGTGATTGAAACTGTATTGTTACTGTATGTACTGTTTTCATTTACTACGTCAAAGTACAGTGTGGAATGAACCTGGATTAAGGAATTTGGTTTTATATATTTTAAAGAGTATATTTTTTTTCCCCAAAAAAACTGACATACATTTTGGGCGTAATTTACAGCACAGATTATACTGTGGTATTCGTCAGGGGTGTATCTGGAATATGCACTGTGCTTAGTACTGATTACAATATTGGTGTCAGCAACCTCATTACGTTAGTGTACTGTTCCCATTAGGTTGGTGTATTGTGAATTTCAAAAGACTTTAGAACATAATGGGCTCCCCTGTAGATAAATAAATAACCTTACAAAAAATGTGTAACAAGTACTGTAGTACTGAGCAATTTGTTAACTTTGATCTAAAATGTACACAGCCAGATTAAAACCGAGCCAGACACCTAATAAAATGTAAGCTCTAAAATGGCCTGTAATTTTGCATCCAAACACAATTTTAGTTTCAAAGGGGGGTTTGAGGTACAGAGTAAAGTGGTCAACAGTGCATTGTTAAATTCCAACAGGCTCTTTTTAATATATTCCCCAAAATTATGCATTTCAGTGCTCTAACCCAGTGTTTCTCAACTCCAGTCCTCAAGGCGCCCCAACAGGTCATGTTTTCAAGCTTTCCACTATTTTGCACAGGTGATTTGATCAGTTTCCCTGCCTTAGTAATTACCACAGCTGTTTCATCTGAGGGAAATCCTGAAAACATGACCTGTTGGGGCGCCTTGAGGACTGGAGTTGAGAAACCCTGCTCTAACCTTTCGTACCACTAACATTAAACAAAACCTGTCCCCAAAATGAAAAACAGCCACCCATGGAAGTGCAGACAACAGCTTTGATGTTGACCAGTTTAATTTACAGAGCAACCTAGGCTTGGGTGTCCCCAGGAATTTTGAAGAACATAAAAGCTAACATTGCTCTTATTCTTGTGATCACTTTTTATTGTATTGTCAGTTTACATGACAATTTTATCTAATAAACCCTGTCACGGTTTTATTGACCTGCACCATTGGGAGTTTCCCCTTTGTTTCTACTTTTTCCACCTTTGTTAGAAATGCAGATGCAACACTTCTCCAGCATACAGGCTCCAAGCAAACAAAGGTGGAACAAATAGAAACAAAGGGGAAACTCCCAATGGCACAGGTCAATAAAACCGTGACAGGGTTTATTAGATAAAATTGTCATGTAAACTGACAATACAATAAAAAGTGACCACAAGAAGAAGAGCAATGTGGGGTGCAGTATGCAAGGCTGACGCTTCGACTGCAAAGTCTTCAACAGGGGCATGCCGCAGTCGGCACGAGTCGGGCTTGCATACTGCACCCCACATTGCTCTTATTCTTGTGATCACTTATTGTATTGTCAGTTTACATGACAATTCTATCTAATAAACCCTATCACGGTTTTATTGACCTGCACCATTGGGAGTTTCCCCTTTGTTTCTATTTTTTCAACCTTTGTTTGCTTGGAGCCTGTATGCTGGAAAAGTGTTGCATCTGCATTTCTATCCATTGGAATTCCCTTTCAAGACATCCATGGCATCCTGTTCCCGGTCGCTAAGACCGCAAGCCTATCTGACCCACTATCATATGATAGATGAGTCCACCGGTTGCGGTAAGAGTACCCCATCCAGTTTATTACTTCAAGTGTTTCTACAGTAAACATTTTGTTTTCATCACCTTTGTGGGAAGATATACATAGAGTGTGTCTAAGACATATGGACTTGCTTTCTTTTGATTCACCCATTTGAGCTGATTTTGAGCCCGCATAGGGTTCTTCTTGTTTGTTTTTTTCATGTTATATGGACTTTTTTTCTTTAGATCACTTATTTATGGATTTGTCAATATCCATTTAAGTTTATTTCACCATACAGGTTGTGCAGACTTGTTACACATATTAGTGTTTATCATATATACACTCTATTGTGATTTTTTATGCAATTCAGTCTCACACTATTAAGATTTATCATTGTATGTTTGGTTGTCACATTACATTGAGTGATATTACCTGTTACTATTTGGGTTAGCACCGCACTATTTTATTTACATTTTTTTACCTTGTCTGTTTGAGTGCTGGCAGCTTGAACATTGTTTTTTGGGTTTAGCGCAGTTTTTTCACTTTATATTTCACTAAAGTTGTATATACCACACCAAGAGGGCTACTAAGGATGCTAAAAATCTTTGACGTCTTCATGAATGATTTACTATCAGCATTGATCTTCCAGATTCTGCTGCTGTGACTTGCCATCTTGTATTGTAGGAGTGGATGTCACACCCTCTCCCCTTCATCCAATGTTAAAATGTCTTATATACATTTCTGTCATCGGACAAGGCTGGACTGCCCAATTAAAGCATGCCTTGTTTTCTGTGAATAGAACAGACATTTTCTCAATAGGTGTTGGAATGGGAGGGGGGGGGGGGGGCGCACATGGGACCTCTGCTCTTGCACTTTACAAGGCAAGTAACAGCAGCAAAGACAGGAAGATCAAAGCTGACAATAAATCTGTCATTAAGACAACTAAAGCTTGTAGCATCCCCAGCAGCCCTCTGGATGTAGCATATACAACTTTAGAGATAACTAAGCTAGCCCAATCTGAAGTAAAAATAAATAAATGCAAGAGTTTGGCTTAAAGGTTTAAAGACCAAAAGTTCATAAAGACCTTAGTGTTCAAAAATGACAAGACACCTTGTTAATTTTTTATTAGCAAAGCCTATCTACTTAGCACAACAGTTTAGGGGGAAAAAAGTTCTGGAAAGTTGCAGGTTTAAGAAAAAGACATAAAAACATGAAGGTGCGTCCCTAAATCAACAGTTACAAAAACATACGTGCAATATCATGCTTTCTAGGAAAATAATGCCTTCGATAGACATAAAGAACCAGAACAATACCAATCAAAGAGTTATTGTTCCTTTCTTCAGATAACAGGCGTGGTTCTAGATCTTTAAAGGCCAAACAGTACACAAACTTCCAGGAATGTCAGCTTAATACAGATGATATCACAGTAATAATGCCATCAACCCCCCTTCTGCCAGTCACTGAGACAGTTACATTAGCCCCACCTTTAAGGATTTCATCAAACTGCTATTAATAGGACAACACATTTTAAATCACTATGCACGTACTGCACGCACACCAATATAAATGATAAATAACCAACATTTTTATATACAGGATTTGCATGTGTGTATGAAAGAATAATAAAAGAAAAAATCCAGAACATGACAATGGAAATAATGCTTCCAATGGTGCCTGACCATATCAATGCAGCGCAGCTGTGACTTTGGCAAAGTGTATTGTGCTACGTTGGTGCAATTTACAGTGCAATTTGGCCCCACGGAATATGCAAACCACATTCAACATGCAACCAAAAGTTGCATTAACCACTTCAGCCTCGGAAGATTTGGCTGCTCAATGACCAGGCCATTTTTTGTGATACGGCACAGCGTCGCTTTAACTGACAATTGCGCGGTCGTGCAACGCTGTACCCAAACAAAATGTATATTTTTTCGGCACAAATAGAGCTTTCTTTTGGTGGTATTTGATCACCTCTGCGGTTTTTATTTTTTGCACTATAAACAAAAGGACAACTTTGAAAAACAAACAATATTTTACTTTTTGCTATAATAAATATCCCAAAATAAAGAAAAACAAACAAAAAAAAAAACACAATTTTTTTCCTCAGTTTATATGTATTTAACATACTTTTGGTAAAAAATAAGGGATAGATTTATGGCATTGCCCGATAATGCACCGATAACTTTATAAATGTCACTGGCAGGGAAGGGGTTAACACTAGGGGGCGATCAAGGTGTCAACTGTGTTCCCTAGGTGTGTTCTAACTGTGGGGGGGATGAGACTGACTAGGAGGGGGAGGGAGGGAGAGGGAGAGAGGGGAGAGGGGGACAGTGAGGGAGAGAGAGGGGGAGAGGGAGAGAGAGGGGGAGAGGGAGAGAGAGAGGGGGGAGAGAGAGAGAGGGGGGGGAGAGAGAGAGGGGGGGAGAGAGAGGGGGGGAGAGAGAGGGGGGGAGAGAGAGGGGGGGGAGAGAGAGGGGGAAGAGAGAGGGAGAGGGGGGGAGAGAGGGAGAGGGGGGGAGAGAGGGAGAGGGGGGGAGAGAGGGAGAGGGGGGGAGAGAGGGAGAGGGGGGGAGAGAGGGGAGAGGGGGGGAGAGAGGGAGAGGGGGGGAGAGAGGGAGGGAGAGAGAGAGGGGAGAGAGAGAGAGGGAGAGAGAGGGGAGAGAGAGAGAGGGAGAGAGAGGGGAGAGAGAGAGAGGGAGAGAGAGGGAGAGAGAGAGAGAGAGAGGGAGAGAGAGAGAGGGAGAGAGAGAGAGGGAGAGAGAGAGAGAGAGAGAGAGGGGAGAGAGAGAGAGAGAGAGAGGGAGGGAGAGAGAGAGAGAGGGAGAGAGAGAGAGAGAGGGAGAGAGAGAGAGGGGGAGAGAGAGAGAGAGGGAGAGAGAGAGGGAGGGAGGGTGGGAGCGAGGGAGGGTGGGAGCGAGAGAGAGGGAGGGAGGGAGAGCGTAGTATGAACACACGATCGGTTTCCCCTCCCCTGAGAGAATCGGGATCTGTGTGTTTACACACACAGATCCCGGTTCTCGCTCTGTCATGAGCGATCACGGGTGCCCAGGGGTCATTCCGCCTGCCAGGTACTCGCTTCTGCCTCGACGGCGAGCCGCAGGCACGCACGCGCTCACCCCTAGTGGTCAAAAGGTGAACTGACATAAGGCAACGTTGTTTCGCCCAGGGGAGCCAACCTGCCACAGTACAACTGCGGCGGCTGGTCGGGAAGGGGTTAAAGTCACACTGAAAATGGAATTAAATTTACATCACAATAGTGTGAACCAAGCCTTAGAACATGGATATGCAATTAGCGGACCTCCAGCTGTTGCAAAACTACAAGTCCCATCATGCCTCTGCCTCTGGGTGTCATGCTTGCTGCTGTCAGAGTCTCGCTATGCCTCACGGGACTTGTAGTTTGGCAACAGCTGGAGGTCCGCTAATTGCATATCCCTGCCTTAGAAGATACCAACACAATAGACATGCTGTAATACCTCATCTAGTTACCTGGCCCTTCATTTGTCACGCACCAACTACTGTATATAATATAATTATATACTGTATAGGACTATGCATCATAAAACTATGCTTTATCAAGTGTGATTGGTTAATAACATTGCTTTCAACTAGGATTGGTTAAAGTGATAATAAAAAATAAGATTTATATAACAGCTTACCTGTAAAATCCTTTTCTTGGAGTACATCACAGGACACAGATGCATAGTAATAACTATGTGGGTTATAGGCCTACCCTTAGGTGATGGACACTGGCACACCCAAGACAGGAAGTCCCCTCCCCTATATATAACCCCTCCCAAACCGGGAGTACCTCAGTTTTGTAGCAAAGCAATAAGTATCCCCAGAAGAGGGGCGGGAGATCTGTGGCCCGTGATGTACTCCAAGAAAATAATTTTACAGGCAAGCCGTTATAAAAATCTTAATTTCTTTTTCGTACATCACGGGACACAGAGCTGCATAGTAATAACTATGTGGGATGTCCCAAAGCAATGCCATCTGAGGGGAGGGAGACACCAATAAAAGAGGGTGCCATCAGGCGTGAGGACCTATACTGCGGCCTGCAGCACACTGCGCCCAAAGGCGATATCCTCATGCCTTCTTACATCCACCTGATAGACTCTAGTGAATGTATGGACTGAAGACCAAGTTGCGGCCTTGCAAATCTGAGACATGGAGGTTGGTGATGCACTGCCCATGAAGCACTAACTGCTCTGGTAAAGTGTGCTCTAACTTGAAAAGGTGGAATTCTCCCTTTCAAACCATAAGCCTGAATAATAACTAGCCGAATCCACTTGGAAATAGTAGATTTCGATGCTGCCTGCCCCTTCCTGGGACCTTCTGGCAGCACAAACAAAACATCCGCATACCTCCCAACTTTTTGAGATGGGAATAAGGGACACCTACTAGCAAAAGCATGTAGGCATAGGACACGCCCGCTGCCACCTAAAAAGTTAGTTAAACCCACAAGGGTTTTTTTTTACCACTACTATTCTTTATATTGACTTTTGAAACGTATAAATGCAGCAATTTATAATTTGGATGAAAGGTTTAGCACTGGGAAACACTTTTTAAAAAATAAAAAGTGCATTTTTTATAAAACTATATAGATCAGACCAAAATGAGGGACAAATGAGGAGGAATGAGGGACAGAGGGACATTGCTCCAAATCAGGGACAGTCCCTCGTAATCATGGACAGTTGGGAGCTATGCATCCGTTTTTCGAATCGGAGCAATTGCCTTCAGATAGACCTCAACTGCTCTCACTACATCCAAATAATATTACTTCTCTCCCACAGAATGAGGTTCTGGAAAAAATGAAGGGAGAACAATATCTTGGTTCAAATGAAAACCTGACACCACTTTAGGTAGAAAGGTTGGATGAGGACGCAACACTAACTTATCCTTGTGAATAATTAAATATGTTTTTTTACAAGAATGAGCAGCCAATTATGATACCCTTCTAGCAGAGGATATAGCCACCAGGAAAACCCATTTCCTAGTCAAAATAACTAAGGGAACATGGCGTAAAGGCTGAAAAGGCTGCTTTTGCAATGCCGACAGAACCAAATTCAAGTCCCAAGGACACAAGGGTGACTTGACTGGCGGATTGATCCGAGTTACCCCCTGTATAAAGGCACGAACCAAAGAATGCATAGCCAGTGGTCTTTGAAACAATACCGACAAGGCCGAGATCTGACCTTTGATAGTACTCAAGGCCAGCTTCATCTCCACACCCAATTGTAGGAAGGCAAGAATTCTACCTATGGACATACCTTCGAGGATGCAAACCCTTGGTTTTGCACCAAGACACATATTGCCTTCCAGACTCTATAATATATGACTCTGGAAGCCGGTTTCCTGGCATTAACCAGGGTAGATACTACCGACCCAGAGAGCACTCGCTTCCTTAGAATGTGGGATTTAATAGCCAAACCGTCAAATTTAGAGTTTGTAAGGAAGGGTGGAATATTGGACCCTGCGAGAGCAGGTCTGGACGCGGTGGAAGGGTCCATGGGTCCCCCAGAGCCATCTTTACGATTTCTGCGTACCAGGACCTTCTGGGCCATGCCGGGGCTACAAGAATCCCAGACCTTCCTTCCACCTTGATCCTGCTTAGAAACCGCGTTAACAGCTGAATTGGGGAAAGCATAAATCAGTGAAAACTGATCCCAAGGAGTTACCAACGCATCCGTCTTGGATGCGAATGGATCTCTTGTCCTTGACACAAACTTGTTCACTTTCTTGTTGAACCTGGATGCAAACAGATCTACGTCCGGGGTTCCCCATCTTTGACATATGGACAGGAAGATGTCGGGGTGAAGAGACGACTCCCCCAGGGACAACTGCTGGCGACTTAAGAAATCTGCCTGACAATTCTCTATTCCTGGAATGAAGCCCGCAGATATACAAGGAACATGCCTCTCTGCCCAAGCCAGGATATGGTTCCCCTCCCTCTGGGCTTCGTGACTCCTGGTGCCCCCTTGGTGATTGATATAGGCCACTGCTGTAGCATTGTCGGATTAAATCCTGACAGGACAATCCTGCAACATGTACGTCCACGCCCTCAGAGCCAGGCGCGCCGCCCGAATTTCCAGGCTGTTGATGGGCAAAACCTTCTCGATTTTGGACCACCTGCCCTGAACAGTCATCTCTCCCAGGACTGCTTACCAGCCTGAAAGACTGGCATCTGTCATAACCACCTTCCAGGTAACTGGAATGAAAGACTTCCCCCTTCTGCAGATTTCTGGGTACCAACCACCAACTGAGGGCTCTGACGCACTCTTGGGGTCAGGCACATTGGGAAGCCCAGAGCTTGGATCTTCTTGTTCCAGGCGGAGAGCATACTGTTTTGCAACAGTCTTGAATGAAATTGAGCATATGGAACAGCTTCGAATGAGGCCACCATCTTCCCTAACAACCTCATGCAAAGGCAAACGGAGGGATCCTTCTTCGACTTGATCACCTGGACCAGTTCTCTTACAGAGCTGACCTTTGCCTGGGGCAAAAAAACTTTCCTCTGGTCTGCATCTATGACCAGACCCAAGTACTCCAGCCTTTTCACTGGTCGTAGGGACGACTTCTCTAGATTGAGAATCCAACCAAAGTACCCCAGATATTGGACTGTGCTGAGGACACCCTGGTTCAAGCGGGCTACCGACTGATCTACCAGCAGCAGATCGTCCAGGTATGCCATTACTGTTATACCCCGAGCCCGGCCAGGAGCGGGGCCAGAACCTTTGTAAACACCCGGGGGTGCAGTAGTTAGACCGAAGGGCAAGGCTACAAACCGATAATGTTGCTGCTTTACTTCGAACCGCAGGAATCTTTGGTGAGCGGGGAAAATAGGCACGTATAGATATTCATCTTTGATGTCGATCAATGCTAGCAGTTCTCCCCCCCGCAAAGGGTGGAGTCTGTCGATCAGATTGACTCCATGCTAAAAGAGCGGATATTTAGGAATTGATTCAGACCCTTGAGATCTAGGATAGGTCTGACATCCCCGTTTGGCTTTGGCACCGTGAAGAGATTTGAATAAAATCCCAACCCGTGCTCCTCCGTGGGGAACCTTTACAATCACCCCTTGAGACAACAACCGGTCTATTGCCAGAAACAGAGACCTTCTCTTTACTGGATCTTTGGAAACGCTTGATCTCAGAAAACGAGGCGGTGGAAACTCTCATAACTAGTTTGTAACCTAGAGACACATTAGAGATAACCCATCTGTCCTGGATCTCCTGTCGCAAAGATCCTGAGAACTGCAGAAGCCTTCCCCCCACTCGATCGAGCGGGGGCACCCCTTCATAAGGAGGCCTTGGGGCTCTGTTTAGGTTTCCGCCCCCAGGACCTCTTGTGTCCCTGGGCTTGACCTTGAGCTTTCCCTCTTGACCCTGATGGTGGAGGCCATCGTGACTGCCTAGAGGCTGACGTCCCTGGAGCTGGAGAGGAAGACCGTTTAAAAGGACACCTACTACTTTTAACTGGTAAAAGAGTACACTTTCCACTTG
Source organism: Rana muscosa (assembly GCA_029206835.1). Classification (NCBI taxonomy): domain Eukaryota; kingdom Metazoa; phylum Chordata; class Amphibia; order Anura; family Ranidae; genus Rana; species Rana muscosa. Next base: position 645,542,977 of record CM055121.1, read on the forward strand.
AAATCTTTTGGATGTATTTGTCCAAATCATCCCCGAACAACCGTTCCCCGTGAAACGGAAAACCAGCCAAAAGCTTCATGTATGGTGCCTCGGCTGACCAATTTTTCAACCACAGGATTCTACGCATATGCACCAACAGGAGCGTAAGGCGAGAGGCCTAATGAATAGAATCAATAGCATCAACGGCAAAAAATAATGCCCTTGGCAGGTCGGCCAAGTCTCGGGCTTGCTGAGCAGGGACAACCCCGAGTTCCTGCTTTACTTGATCATTTAGGGATTGACAAATGCCTATTGCTGCTATTGCAGGCTGAGCTACAGCACCTGCCATAGAGAAAGAGGATTTCAGTAAAGATTCCAGCCTTATCTGCTGGATCCCTGAACATCTGAACATTGTCCACTGGACAAGTTAGACTTTTATTCACACTGGAGATAGCAGCGTCAACTGCTGGCACACTCCACTTTTTGGTGAACTTCTCTTCCATAGGATAAAGTGCAGAGAATTTCTTAGGAGGAAGAAAATGCTTATCTGGATGACCCCAATCCTCATATATGAGCTGTTCCAACAAAGGATGGACAGGAAAGGCATGCATGGCCTGCGGGGCTCTTAAAGAACCCAAGGAAGAAACAGGCCTCCCAGCCGGCTCTGTTAGGGGCAACTTAAATGCTGAACGAACCATCTCGGTAAGGGATTGCACTAGCAATTTTTCAGATTGCGAGGCTTAAAAGGGTTCTTCCACAGTTGATTCATCGGAAAAGGAATCGTCAGTCTGTCCCTCTTCCTTATCCCCTGAGGGTGACTCATCCTCTACTGGCCACTGTTGCTCTGCAGTCTGAGGACTCAGAGCGGGGGAGGGGGACCTACCACGCTTCTTGCACCCTGGGAAGAAAATGCGATTAAATTCGCTAACCGCTCTTCCAAACCTAAAAGGGCTGAGGAAAGAACTTCCTTAGTAACACAGGCAGGGGCTGGGAGGTCCGAGGCAGCTGCAACACCTGACAGTGCATTTGACTCACACTGGTCAGCCACATGTGGTCTTTCAGAGGAGGATGGCACTGTGGAGGCATGGCTAGGATTCTCTGAGCCTGAAGGAGAAGCCTTTGGAGACTGAGGAATTTGTCCCCGAATTCCTGGAACGCATAGTACCAAGCACAAAAGCAGAGGTACTATAAAAAAAACGCATCCACTGCCAAACTATAGTCCAGCAAGGAATGTTGCTATCCACCCTTCAGCCTGATGCAAGTAACTGTCACTGGGAGGGCCTGTATCCACCACTCACGTGCCCCCAGCGCTCCTGTGTCCCTCCGTCAGCTTTAGACCTCGATGAAGCGATTGTTTATATGGGAGACCAGTCCTGCGCCATGTGAGAATGTGGACACCGGGCCACGCACACGCTCCTCCTTCTCTCCCTAGAACGCCCACCGGCATATTAAATCTGATCCCAGCGCGAGCGCTGTTTAGGACTGGCGTGGGGAGAGGTAGGAAGGAGGGAGAGAGAACCTTCAGGACCCCCAAATGGGGTAGGAAAAAACTAGCACCCATAGCTGTTCTAAAAGTAGGGAGTGCGCTGCTGCCGGGGGGGGGGGACCGCATACACAGCCTGCTGCTCCGTCACCAAATGGCTAGACTGCACCCAGGAGTTAGCCTGCACACAAGCCTGCTGAACTCAGCGACACACTGAAGGCATGGAATGGGTATGCTACTTACACACCCTCTAGTGGCGAAAATCGGGTAAGACATTAAAGAAGAAGTCCATAAGTGAACTTAAAGTTCCATAGGAATCTTCACTTACCTCTCCTGCCGCAGGATTCTGCTAATAAAACAATCGTACCCAATCTTCACCCATCACGGCGGGCTGTGTCAAAAGACCTTCAGGGACCGGGGTCCTTTTAGGATTTCCACTCCCCTGGACCTGTATCGCAACAAGCCAGAAAAAAACTTTGGTATCTGGTGCATAACCAAAGCACTGGTTTCCTGGGTCCAGCTCTCCTAAGAGAAACATTACAGGCAAAACCTTGCTCTTTTCTGAGGCCCGGGTACCATCCAATTTGGCCTCAATGGCACTTTGGATGGAGGGTCCTCCAGCGGAGCTCTTCAAAGCACTTCTTTAACCGTGACCAACACCTTAGACACTGGCAAAAAAACTGAGGTACTCCCGGTTTGGGAGGGGTTATAGAGGGGAGGCAACTTCCTGTCTTGGGTGTGCCAGTGTCTATCACCTAAAGGTAGGCCTATAACCCACATAGTAGTTATTACTATGCAGCTCTGTGTCCTGTGATGTATGAAAAAGAAAGGCAGATTTTAATTTTTTTTAAACATGTTATACTTTCCTGCTCTGTGCAGTGGTATTGCACGAAGCAGCCCCGATTCTCCTCTTCTCAGGTCCCCCACCAGTGCTCCTGGCCCCTTCCACCAGTCGAGTGCTCCCACTGCAAGCAGCTTGCTATGGGGGCACCCAAGCAGGCTAGCTCCCGAGCCGCTGTTCTGTGCGTCTATTCACACATGGAGTGCGGCTCGGCCCTGCTCTCTCTCCTGTGATTGAGTGTAATGGGAGCCAACGGCTCCTGCTGCTGTCTCAGCCAATGAGAAGGAAGAGACCCAGGAAAGCCACTGCTTATGTGCACATCGCTGGATCAAGATCGGGCTCAGGTAAGTATTAGTGGAGGCTGGGGGGCTCTGCTGTACACAGGTTTTTTACCTTCATGGATAGAATGCATGAAAGTAAAAAACAAACTTGAACCTTTACAACCACTTTAAAGAGGAACTGCCATCTGCTCACATAATTTTCCATGCTAATGCTTCCCTCCAACCACGTTGCATATTTTATATATACTGTGATTCTGTACTTGCCAAAATATGCTGCAGAAAGCTGCCTGTTCACCTCCTGGATTTACACACACACACACACCTCCAGCCCTCATTGGCCCTCTTAGGACATCCCCCCTCCCTTCCAGGCAAACTCTCACGAGAGTGTGAGAGCGTTGTGCATAATGTCATAAGCCTAGGATAATGACCAGACAAGAAACAGGAAGTGGGCTGTACAAGGTATTTACTAGCAGAAAAAAAAAAAATGTTTTACTATCAAAAACAAGGGCAGAAGATTTAATAGATGGAAAGTTGAAAAAAATACTATAGAACCACTTTAAGAATAATTAGTTTGTGATGTGTGTAATAGAAGCATTACACAACACCTTTGACTTTGTTTCAGTAATACTGTAAACCGTGCATGTTACCACCATTGCTGCTTGCTTAGGATAGTAAGACTTCTAAGCTTATTAGGATAGCACTTACAGTGGGTACGGAAAGTATTCAGATCCCCTTAAATTTTTCACTCTTTGGTATATTGCAGCCATTTGCCAAAATCATTTAAGTTCATTTTTTTCCTCATTAATGTGCACACAGCACCCCATATTGACCGAAAAACACAGAATTGACATTTCTGCAGATTTATTAAAAAAGAAAAACTGAAATATCACATGGTCCCAAGTATTCAGACCCTTTGCTCGGTATTTAGTAGAAGCACCCTTTTGATTTAATACAGCCATGAGTCTTTTTGGGAAAGATGCAACAAGTTTTTCACACCTGGATTTGGGGATCCTCTGCCATTCCTCCTTGCAGATCCTCTCCAGTTCTGTCAGGTTGGATGGTAAAACGTTGGTGGACAGCCATTTTTAGGTCTCTCCAGAGATGCTCAATTGGGTTTAAGTCAGGGCTCAGGCTGGGCCATTCAAGAACAGTCACGGAGTTGTTGTGAAGCCACTCTGTTATTTTAGCTGTGTGCTTAGGGTCATTGTCTTGTTGGAAGGTAAACCTTCGGCCCAGTCTGAGGTCCTGAGCACTCTGGAGAAGGTTTTCATCCAGGATATCCCTGTACTTGGCCGCATTCATCTTTCCCTCGATTGCAACCAGTCGTCCTGTCCCTGCAGCTGAAAAACACCCCCACAGCATGCTGCTGCCACCACCATGCTTCACTGTTGGGACTGTATTGGACAGGTGATGAGCAGTGCCTGGTTTTCTCCACACACTGCTTAGAATTAAGGCCAAAAAGTTGTATTTTGGTCTCATCAGACCAGAGAATCTTATTTCTCACCATCTTGGAGTCCTTCAGGTGTTTTTTTTAGCAAACTCCATGCAGGCTTTCATGTGTCTTGCACTGAGGAGAGGCTTCTGTCGGGCCACTCTGCCATAAAGCCCCAAATGGTGGAGGGCTGCAGTGATGGTTAACTTTCTACAACTTTCTCCCATCTCCTGACTGCATCTCTGGAGCTCAGC
>CM055121.1:646752246-647064944 GCA_029206835.1 Rana muscosa
TTTTTATATAGCACTGCACTGTAACCATGATCCATGTATGTGAAAGAAACATTTTTATATGAGATGTGCTCTATCTATTGCTGTATATTGCAATTTGTATTCCTAGTTTTTTTCCTTCTTTTGCTAACGAATGCAGTTATGAAGGATTATTACATAGTAATGTCTGCTATTATGTAAAATTACATGTATTAAACATTTAGGTTACCTATTTGTTGTATGTTGTTTTTTTCATGTTTTTATTTTTTCATTTAGGTGGCTAGAAAGCGGTAATTATTTATGTTCATTCTTTAATCATACTACACTATTATGCAGGTCTTGTACTTGGCACAATGGCTTAGTGGTCTGCTCCCATGTCTATACAGCTCTCATGTTACAAGTTCAAATACCAGCCAACCTACCATCCAACAGCTATGTTTATTATTTGCACAAGCAAATTAAAATAAACAAACAAAGAAATGTAAACTGCCCGTTAGCTAGTGTGTGATGTTTGGAAGTCCACACCATAATATTATTGAATAAAAGTGCATTGGCTAATTGGCATTCACCTATTTTCAGCATATGCTACTTTGGCTAATTGGCATTTGCCTTTTTTCACCAATACAATCTTTTAGTATCTCTCTGTGGGATTTGAACCCATGAGTGCTTCAAAGCCTGAGTTTTTCAAGGTAGAAGTGCTGACCACTAGACTATTGAGCATAGCACAAACATCTACTAGTGTGTGTAGATTAAGGAGATATTTCTTGCACCTACAGGTAAGCCCTAATCTAGGCTTACCCGTAGATGCAAGTTGTCTAAGTGGGTTTACAACCACTTTAATATTATTGTAACAACCATGCTCATGCTGATGTGGCATTGGCTAATAGGCATTCGCCTCTTTTCAGCATATGCTGCTGAGTGTTTGATGGTGGGACTACTTTATATTCTAGGTATAATAGTACTCAGCACAGTGACTTAGGCCCCTTTCACACTTGTGCGACCTGAAAGTTGTGTGATTTTGATGCGACTTTAAGCAATGCCTGTGTAATCTTGAGGTCTATGGACGCAGGAGTCGCAGGGAAAGGCACGCAAACTTCCGTCTGCATTTTTTCCTGCGATCCCAGGGAATGCCTGTGTAAACTTAAGGTCTATGAACCTCAACTCGTATCAAAGTCGGACCAAAGTAGTACAGGGACTACTTTGAAGTCGGTGTGACTTGAAGTTTCACAGATATAAATGGTACACATTGAAAATCATGGGGTATGACTTGTCATGCAACTCTGATGACCAAAGTCGCAGGAAAAGTCGCTCAAGTGTGAAAGGGGCCTCAGCCCGACTTTGTGAGCGATTTCAGAGACATCAGTGCACTTTCCTGCACAGATGTCTAGTGAAATCACATAGGTCTCAACTGTCCCTGATTTGGACCAAAGTCCCTCTGTCCCTCTTTCCTCCTCATTTGTCCCTCATTTTGTTCGGATCTGTATAGTTCGATATTAAATGCAATTTTTATCTTTCAAAAAGTGTTTCCCAGCGCTAAACCTTTCATCTAATTTCTAAATTGCTTTGTTTGTAAATTCCCAAAGCCAATCTAAAGGGATCTTATTGTTAAAAAAAAAAAAGCACTTGGGGGTTTAACTAATATATTTTTTTTAATAATTCTCCTTTAAGAAGGTGTTTTAGGAGGTGTGTCCTATGCCTACATACTTTTGCTAATAGTTGTCCCTTATACAAATCTCAAAAAGTTAGGAGGTAAGAAATCGCCTCCTGAAGTCGCCCAAAGTAGTGTAGGAACTACTTTCGGGAATCTGTGTGGCGTCGCACCAATTCGGACAGTTCTATTGCCGTCAATAGGTGCCGATTTGGCCTGCAATTTGACATGTCAATTCAGAGCTATGTGAACATGGGTGAAGTTGCATAGATATGAATGGAACTCATAAGGGGGGGGGGATACTTTTAATGCGACTCTGAGGTCCAAAGCTGCATGAAATGTCACATAAGTGTGAAAGTAACCTAATGAGATTAAATAACACCTTTGAATAAAGCCCCATTTGCACTTGTGCGACCTTAAAATTGCACAGCTTTGCCATGACTTGAAGCAATGTCTGTGTTATCTTGTGGTGTATGGACCTCAAATCGCATCAAAGTCAAACCAAGGTAGTGCAGGGATGAATTTTCCCCACTTTCAGGATGCACAAGTGACAATAGGGCCAAATTCAAAGATATCCTTGAATCTCTTTCACACTGCTGCGACCTGAAAGTCACCCTAATTTGCTGCCACTTTGTCACTGCAACTTGGCCCCAACTTCTGGGAATGCCTGTGTAATATTGCGCCCTATGTACCTCAAGTCACATGAGGCTCTGTTTCCACTATTGCAACCCTAAATTCGCATGATTTTGCCGCGATTTTGATGCGACTTGGAGCAATGCCTGTATATTCTTGAGGTCTATGGACCTCAAGTCGTATCAAAGTGGGAGCAAAGTAGTGCAGGGACTACTTTGAAGTCGCTGCGACTTGATGTCGCACAGATATGAACCATACTCATTGGAAATCATGGAGTATGACATGTCATGCGACTTTGCAGTCCCAAGTTGCATGACAAGTTGCACTAGTGGAAACCGAGTCTGAAAGTCACACCAAAGTAGTACAAGGACTACTTTGAAGTTGGTCTGACTTAAAGTAGCACAGACATGAATGGTTATCATTGAGAATCATGAAAAGTCGCCCAACTGTGAATCAAGTCATATATATTTTAATAGAAAGGAGCTCTCATTTATACTTGCATAGTCCTTACTGATTTACATCAGCAGAACAAATGCAGGAAGTAGTGATGTGTGCACATGGGCCAGAAGCAAATGTGTAGTGATACCAAACAAATCAATGAAGCCCACCCACACCAAATCCACCCCCACCTTGAGTAAGCACAAGTACATATCCTACACTTACCCGGCAAATCAGCAGCACCTCCGCTTTGCTAAAGAGGGAGCTCGCCATGTCCACCTAGATGGAGATCCTGACCAGCACAGGAACTTCCGGGTGATTACAATGACTCATTTCCGGGTCAGGAGGTAAAACCACACTCTGTTGATTGCAGCTGCGAATATTTGATCGCAATCACACTTAGAATTTATTATTTGCAGATATGCAAATCTGTATTTCTACATATGATCTTTGAAGGTAAACTTAAGGGAGTTTGAAAAGGAATGGGGTCTCTGCAATAGCAGCAGGGGAATTACAAAGGCAAAAGGCCCGGTTTGAGCTCTGCTTCACACTGACAGCGGGAGGAAATCGTTCAGCTGAACTCATACGATTTTCATTCCCGCATGTCAGTCCCGAGTGCAGGAGGGGGGGGGGGGGACATCAGTGCAGGTTTCTGCATTTATATCAATACAAATCACACCAATTAGAACAGCGCAATTGCCACCGATCTGACATGTCAAATCGCACCAATGCGAACCAGAGCTGACACATACAACACTGTCTATCCTCCAGCTGAATTCATTACCTGCAATTCTCCACAGCTGATATAAAGATTCCACCTTTATCATTTACTTGCAGGTGTGCTGAAGCCTAGGTTTACATTGGGGCGATTTGGCATGCAATTTCAGAAATCAAATCGCATGACTATTGATGGCACTGTTCCAATCGATGCAACCCCAATTTTGTGGCACCGCACCGATTTGCAAAAGTAGTTTCTGCACTACTTTTGCCGATTTCAGGTGCGACTTCAATAGACATTTGTGTATGAAGCCACACAGATGTCTATCAAGTAGTACCTAAAATCACGCTAGCTTAAGTGAAGTAGCGCGATTTCAAAGTAGCATCAATGTGAACAAGGGCAAAGAGATTCATTTTTTGATACACAAATCCATACAGAAATAAAATTAAGGATTTTTGCACTTTGCCCAAAAAACAAACAAAAAAAAAAAAAAAAAACACACACACCAAAGCTCAATAACGTACTTTTATTTTGCCAGCAGAAACAAAATTAGGTCCATTCATTTACTAGCTTCAAAAAAATTGGGACAGGATACACGGTACTCAATTTAGCAATTGGATTTTAAGGGCCCTGCTCATAGGAGCTTACAATCTAAAATGTGTCAAAACCTTAGAGTGCACACAGCTTTACTTTTAGTGTATAATGGGAAACATCACATTTTTATCTGCAAGAATATAGAAACATACTCAAGTCATTATTCTTACAAAGCATTCCAACATAATAAAAAAAGACACATGTTCAAAACACCCACCCCCACCCCACAATCCATATATACATACATTGGTGACCATGTTCTGCTGGAAGCTGCATTTCTGTGTACATGATTAAGCAATGAGATCCACGAGTAGAAGGTCAGCAGATGCTTCCAAACGATTTTGCATGGTCAGACAGGAACAATACACACACAATTTTTGATTGAAAAAATGCACAAGAATTTCAGCAAATAACACTAGTTAGAGGTTTGTCAATCTGCACAATATCATTCCTTCTCTCCCCCCACAAATCACAGCAAAAAACCTGGCCTTCTCAGACCAAACAATCCCCCATACTGCAGGCCTTTATGTAAGAGAGGTTGTATTGTTAGTAAACTGACACACGCCCAATAGAAGTACACGCCCAATAGAAGTACACTCCCACCAGTATCTTTCAATCTGTCCCTTCGTGTATGTCTAAAGTGATTTCACCTGATGGGCAGGAACAAATAATACTATTTACAACTGTGTTAGCCCTTGGCTATGTGCATCAAATCTCCAACTACAGGCCAAAGATCCAAGTCCATTTGCATGCACATAAACAAAGCAACAGTTTTCTAAGCATATGTACCTGTGCAGTGTAAACCCTACAATTTTAAATGTCCAAGTCCCTGGGCATGATTAGTGCTAACAAACATTAACATCAGTCCCTGGCTCCAATGAGCTTCCAATCTAAAGTCCAAAATAAATTTCTTACATTAGAGACTATTTTGACAGGATACAAATAAAATGCCAGCATGTCTTAGGATTGTGGCGAGAAACCCACACATGGAAAACATATAAACTTCAACATAAGCATTAGCACGTTGGGGAATTGAACCAGCAACCCCAGTGTTGCTAGACAGAATTGCTGCCCACTTAGCCACCAGGCAGCCTCACACATGTTCTCTGCATCTCTGTGGTGTGAACCAGCCCTAAGTCAATAGCCAAGTTCCGTGTCTCCAAGCAATATACAATATATTGGCCTAAGTATTGGGACGCCTGCCTTTAAATGCACATGAACTGTAATCGCATCCCAGTCTTAGTCCGTAGGGTTCAATATTGGGTTGGCCCACCCTTTGCAGCTATAACAGCTTCAACTCTTCTGGGAAGGCTGTCCACAAGGTTTAGGAGTGTGTCTATGGGAATGTTTGACCATTCTTCCAAGTGCATTTGTGAGGTCAGGCACTGATGTTGGACGAGAAGGCCTGGCCTGCAGTCTCCGCTCTAATTCATCCCCAAGGTGTTCTGTTGTGTTGAGGTCAGGACTCTGTCCAGGCCAGTCAAATTCCTCCACCCCGAACCCACTCATCTATGTCTTTATGGACCTTGCTTTGTGCACTGGTCCAAATCATTTGGTGGAGGGGGATTATGGTGTGGGGTTGTTTTTCAGGGGTTGGGCTTGGCCCCTTAGTTCCAGTGAAGGGAACTCTTAAGGCATCAGCATACTGAGACATTTTGGACAATTTCATGCTCCCAACTTTGTGGGAACAGTTTGGGGATGGCCCCTTTCTGTTTCAACATGACTGCACACCAGTGCATGAAGCAAGGTCCATAAAGACATGGATGAGGGAGTTTGGGGTGGAGAAACTTGACTGGCCTGCACAGAGTCCTGACCTCAACCCGATAGAACTCCCTTTGGCTGAATTAGAGCAGAGACTGTGAGCCAGGCCTTCTCATCTAACATCAGTGCCTGGCCTCACAAATGCACTTCTGGAAGAATGATCAAACATTCCCATAGACACACTAAACCTTGTGGACAACCTTCCCAGCATTCCCAGAAGCTGTTCTAGCTGCAAAGGGTGGCCAAATCAAATTTTAACCCTACGGAATAAGACTGGGCTGCCATTAAAGTTCATGTGTGTGTAAAGGCAGGCGTCCCAATACTTTGGGCTAAATTGTGTATCTGGCAAGATTTACAGTGGTGGTGGAACCCTCCTACACATAAATACAACATTTAGACATAGTTTTAAGACCTGGGAGATGAGACAACTTCTCTACATGAAGCAGCATGTTTGGGATTTGAACCCAGACACTAAGGGATGCTAAGCAGAAGTTCTAACCTCTAAGCAACGGATAAACACACACAAATACTGCATTTCTTTGGACATACAGGTGATGGAATTACATTACTCAAGAGTTATTCCTCTTGATTTATTCTGTGATATTTGGTGTTTTTTGGGGGGTGAGTTTAGAATAGTGATATTACCCTCAAATTTTGGGGAATTGCATTTTGATTTCTGATGTTGGAACACATATGAAATTTTTGGGGCTCAAATTATGATTATTTAGAAATAATAAAAAGCAAAAAAAAGTGACTAATTTTAAATTTGCATCAGCAATAGTATTGATTGTGCTTTGTAAAGACACCTGTGTGATTTGGGTGAATATTGTTGTGAGATGGAGAGTAACTAGTGAAAGTGACAGAGAAAAAAATATTTTATCAAAACATTCCACATTCTAGCTTTCTTTAAAAACAAAATATTTTAATTAGAAGCAACATTGTTGCAAAGGAAAATTTATTTCAGAGAAAGATACATTTCATCTCAACATTAAAAGGATTTATTTGTGAAAGTTACAATTGTATCATTAGAATCAATGGCTAAAACTTGCATTGGACTAAAATAGCTCAGATTTTCACTTCCAAAACATGCTCTTTAATTAGCTCTCATTTCGGTATTTACTATAACTCTTGTGAAAAAAGTCACTTGAGTTAAAATTTGAGTTTTATTAGCTCTGGGTGGCGGCCCGTCCATAGGGGGCGCCCGGGCGCCGCCCCCCCCAGGCAGTCAAAAATAAATAAATAAAAAATACTTTTTTTTTTTTTAAACATGTCCCTTTAAATATATATATATATATATATTTAAAGGTCCTTATGTGCACTGTGTCCTGGCGCAGGGCGCCGGGCGCAGTGCAATATGCGAAATGCCACGTCTGTGCAATCACAAGATTGCAGACGAGGCACTTCATTTGCAGTAAAAAACGCTCTCTGTGGCGCTTCCAAGGCCGCCACAGCTTCTGGCGCGACGGAGTGGCCGGGCGGGTGCACGCCTCATAGAATATCACTGGCATGGACATGGGCGGTGCTTCCTATTCTTCAAGTCCTGACGTTAGGACGTCAGGACGTCAAACGTGCCGCCTGAGAGGATCGTTTCATCAAGAGGAGGTAGGAACCCTTCATGCATTCCTCCTGAGTCAAACCCATGCTTGTGTAGTAGGAGCAGCGGCAACCATCCCCCCCCTCAGTCAGACCTTTGTTCATGTGTCACCCGGCCGCCGAGAAAAATCCCCCCCCTTAATCGGCACACGATCGGTGGGAGCAGTCCCCCCCCCCCCCCCGCTTATCAATAATATTTTTTTTTTTATATCACCCGGCCGCCGCAGCAACACCCGCCCCACCCTCCGGTTATCAAGAATTTTTTTTTTTACACCACCCGACCGCCGCAGCTAACACCCCCCCGCTTATCAATAAAATGTTTTTTTTTTATATCACCCGGCCGCCGCAGCACCCACCCCCTCCCCGTCGCCCGCTTACCAATAAAAAAATTTTTTATATCACCCAGCCACCGCGAAAAACGGCACACGATCGGCGGGAGCAGCAGCACAAACACCCCCCCCCCCCCCCCGCTTATCAATTAAATATTTTTTTTATGTCACCCGGCCGCCACGAAAAACGGGCCCCCCGCCCTTAATAGTCACACGATCGGCGGGAGCAGCAGCACTAACACCCCCCCCCGAGCCCCCCGCTTATCAATTAAAATGTTTTTTTATATCACCCGGCCGCCGTGAAATACGCCCCCCCCCCCTTAATAGTCACACGATCGGTGGGAGCAGCAGCACTAACACCCCCCGAGCCCCCCGCTTATCAATTAAAATGTTTTTTATATCACCCAGCCGCCGTGAAAAACGCCCCCCCCCCACTGACACCAATGATGTGACACTATTCCTCCCACTGACACCAATGATGGGGCACTATTCCTCCCACTGACACCAATGATGGGGCACTATTCCTCCCACTGATACCAATAATGGGACACTATTCCTCCCACAGATACCAATGATGGGACACTATTCCTCCCACTGACACCAATGATGGGGCACTATTCCTCCCACTGACACCAATGATGGGGCACTATTCCTCCCACTGATACCAATGATGGGACACTATTCCTCCCACAGATACCAATGATGGGACACTATTCCTCCCACTGACACCAATGATGGGGCACTATTCCTCCCACTGACACCAATGATGGGGCACTATTCCTCCCACTGACACCAATGATGGGGCACTATTCCTCCCACTGACAACATTGATGGGACACTATTCCTCCCACTGATACCAATGATGGGGCACTATTCCTCCCAATGATACCATTGATGGGACACTATTCCTCCCACTGATACCAATGATGGGGCACTATTCCTCCCACTGACACCAATGATGGGACACTATTCCTCCCACTGATGGGACACTATTCCTCCCACTGACACCAATGATGGGCCACTATTCCTCCCACTGATACCAATGATGGGGCACTATTCCTCCCACTGACACCAATGATGGGGCACTATTCCTCCCACTGACACCAATGATGGAACACTATTCCTCCCACTGACACCAATGATGGGACACTATTCCTCCCACTGACACCAATGATGGGACACTATTCCTCCCACTGATACAATGATGGGACACTATTCCTCCCACTGATGGGACACTATTCCTCCCACTGACACCAATGATGAGGCACTATTCCTCCCACTGACACCAATGATGGGGCACTATTCCTCCCACTGATACCAATGATGGGGCACTATTCCTCCCACTGATACCAATGATGGGACACTATTCCTCCCACTGACACCTATGATGGGACACTATTCCTCCCACTGACACCAATGATGAGGCACTATTCCTCCTACTGACACCAATGATGGGGCACTATTCCTCCCACTGACACCAATGATGAGGCACTATTCCTCCCACTGACACCAATGATGGGGCGCTATTCCTCCCACTGATACCAATGATGGGGCACTATTCCTCCCCCCAACACCAATGATGGGGCACTATTCCTCAAATCCTTACACTTGTCCATTGTTTCTGCTTTCAACACATTAACTTCAGGGACAACATGTTCACTTGCTGCCTAATATATCCCGCCCACTTTCAGATGCCAAAGTAATCAGATAATCAATGATATTCACTTTACCGGTCAGTGATCAGAATGTAATGGCTGATCGGTGTATAGACGGGTATATTAGAAGTTCTGATTGGACGGTGATGGACGCATGCTCGTGTTGATGGATGTGATGTGGTTATTTATGTAGGTGACCCAGAAGTGAGGCTCGTTAAATGTAGAAAATTTGACCACACGAGAACTGATCTCATTTTGCAGCAGTTTTTTCTTCATCACTTCTGCTAAGAAACAGGACAGTAAAACCCCCCGAAGTCCCCGGCACAACGACCTCTCCGCCAACCAGCAGCCTACGTTCTGCTGACCTCACTGACACAATTAGGACTCCGATGTGCTCGTTCCCCATTCAGCTCACAAATTCTCTCTGATAACGATTCCCAGGCAGAAAGAATGGAGGACAAAGCCCTTGATGTCCCTCCACAGTCCTCACACCAATAAAAGGGTATCAGGAACAAGGGACATTCCAGGGACCGTTTTATGAGGACTAAAGTCCGGGCTACAGATTTCCGGCCCGTCGCCACGGAAATACTAACAGCCAAGTGAGAAAAGCAATGGACAAAGGAGAGGGAAAAAAAAATCTGTAATGTCTCGGAGAGAGTGCTGGAGGACTGAAGGGGACCAGGACTAAGGATGTGGTCCGGTGCAGGGGTCTCCAAACCTTCTATAGAAAGGGACAGCTTATTGTCCTTCAGACTTTAAGAGGGCCGGACTATGGCCATTGGCAGGGCCGTCTTTAATGTTGATTGGACCCGGGGCAAAATGTTTCTTGGGGGCCCCCCCATGCAATTTTGCTCTCCACCTGCTCTGAGACATACAATAAATATCAGCTAGACCTAAAATCAGTTTACTGTATCAGATCAGGGAGTGATTGCGATTGGTTGCCAGAGGTTACAGCTTATCATTACCACTTACTGACTGGTTGCTAGAGGTTACAGCACACATTACGGCTCACTGATTAGTTGCTAGAGGTTACAGCGCATGATTTCTTCTTGTTGATTGGTTGCTAGAGATTACTGTACAGTAATACTGCTCACTGATTGGTTGCCAGAGGTTAAAGCATATCATTACCACTTACTGACTGGTTGCTAGAGGTTAAAGCACACATTACGGCTCACTGATTAGTTGCTAGAGGTTACAGCACATGATTTCTTCTTGTTGATTGGTTGCTAGAGATTACTGTAGAGTAATACTGCTCACTGATTGGTTGTCAGAGGTTACAGCATATCATTACCACTTACTGACTGGTTGCTAGAGCTTACAGCACACATTACGGCTCACTGATTAGTTGCTAGAGGTTACAGCACATGATTTCTTCTTGTTGATTGGTTGCTAGAGATTACTGTAGAGTAATACTGCTCACTGATTGGTTGTCAGAGGTTACAGCATATCATTACCACTTACTGACTGGTTGCTAGAGGTTACAGCACACATTAAGGCTCACTGATTAGTTGCTAGAGGTTACAGCACATGATTTCTTCTTGTTGATTGGTTGCTAGAGATTACTGTACAGTAATACTGCTCACTGATTGGTTGCTAGAGGTTACAGCACATCATCACTGCAGAGGGGCATGATATACATATGATCAGTGGCGGTGTGTCCATAGAGGGCGCCGGAGCGCCGCCCCCTCTCGTCCTGCACCGCCACTGAAAGACAATACATAGATTCATGCATTGCATGAATCTGTGTATTGTCGCCGCTGCCGCACTGCCCACTATTCATATGGCCGGCCTCATGGTGAGCGCCGGCCATATGAATTAGAGCAGTGGCCGGCGGTGGGTGTGACTTGGAAGTGTCTATCAGAGCCAGCGGCTCTGATAGGCTTTCCGAAAACAGCTCTCACGCTGTAATCGGCTTCCAAAAACTCCTCCAAGGTACGCACAGGGGTGCGTTCCTTGGAGAAGACTGTGGGGGTTTCAGCCAATCAGGTTCACCGGATCTGGTTACCGGTAACCTGATCGGCTGAAGCGACATCGAGGACGGGAGAAGACATCGAGGACGGCGCGGACCAAGGAAGGTAAGTGCAGGGCTGGGGGGGGGGGGGGGGACAGGCTGCATTTGGGAACAAACTGGCTGTATATGGGGACACACTGGCTGCATTTGGGGTACACACTGGCTGTATTTGGGGACACACTGGCTGTATATGGGAACACACTGGCTGTATATGGGGGACACACTGGCTGTATATGGGGACACACTGGCTGTATATGGGGGACACACTGGCTATATATATATATGGGGGCACACTGGCTGTATATGGGGACACACTGGCTGTATATGGGGGAAACACTGGCTGTATATGGGGGACACACTGGCTGTATATGGGGACACACTGGCTGTATATGGGGACACACTGCCTGTATATGGGAACAAACTGCCTGTATATGGGAACAAACTGCCTGTATATGGGAACAAACTGCCTGTATATGGGGACACACTGGCTGTATATGGGGACACACTGGCTGTATATGGGGACACACTGGCTGCATTTGGGGGACACACTGGCTGTATATGGGGACACACTGGCTGTATATGGGAACACACTGGCTGTATATGGGGACACACTGGCTGTATATGGGGACACACTGGCTGTATATGGGGACACACTGGCTGTATATGGGGGACACACTGGCTGTATATGGGGACACACTGGCTGTATATGGGGACACACTGGCTGTATATGGGGACACACTGGCTGCATTTGGGGGACACACTGGCTGCATTTGGGGGACACACTGGCTGTATATGGGAACACACTGGCTGTATATGGGGACACACTGGCTGTATATGGGGACACACTGGCTGTATATGGGGACAAACTGGCTGTATATGGGAACAAACTGGCTGTATATGGGGTCACACTGGCTGTATATGGGGGACACACTGGCTGTATATGGGAACAAACTGCCTGTATATGGGAACAAACTGGCTGTATATGGGGGGGACGCTGGCTGTATATGGGGGACACACTGGCTGTATATGGGGGACACACTGGCTGTATATGGGGGACACACTGGCTGTATATGGGGACACACTGGCTGTATATGGGAACAAACTGCCTGTATATGGGAACAAACTGCCTGTATATGGGAACAAACTGGCTGTATATGGGGACAAACTGGCTGTATATGGGGACAAACTGGCTGCATTTGGGGACAAACTGGCTGCATTTGAGGGGACAAACTGGTGGCGTTTGGGCACAGTGGCTGCGTTTAATGGGCACAGTGGTGGCAATTGATGGTTTTTTTTTCAGTTTGTTTGCGCCCCCCCAAAAATTTTGAGCACCAGCCGCCACTGCTGGGCATGCTCAGTTTCGTTTGCAAATAGTTGTCCAAAAACGGGCATTTTTTTACTTCTCAGACTTTTAAAGATATTTCAGTGTAGAAATCACTTTTTCACACAGTTTAAAAGCAGATTATCTTTAAATAATATACCGCATATTTCAGTACCATTTAGGCAATTATATCACGCTCTAAACATTATTTCCATGTGCACAACTCCAGTTTTTATTAGAGTAAGGATTTGGGCGCTATTTGGATTCTGGGAGCTATAGTAAATTCGATTTTGGTAAGTATTTTTTCTCCAGCGCTATAGTGAATACCGTTTTCGCGCTAATTAGCGCAAATTGCCGCGATTTGCACTAATTAGCGCGAATTCGCGGCAATTTGTGCTAATTAGCGCCGTGGCGCTATAGTAAATTACCCCCATTGCAACCAATCAAAATTTCAGTTTACTAGAGGTAAAAGTTGTTTCTGGTTGCTGCCACACACTGCATTTGGTTGTGAGATGCTATAAGCACATTGATAAAAAGATTACATCATTTAAAAATCAATTATATATATATATATATATATACACATACACATATATATATATACATACACACACACACACACGGTGCCTTGAAAAAGTATTCCTACCCATTGAAATTTTCCACATTTTGTTATGTTACAACCAAAAACGTAGATGTATTTTATTGGGATTTTATGTGATAGACCAACACAAAGCGACACATAATTGTGAAGTGGAAGGAAAATGATAAATGTTTTTCACATTTTTTTTTGCAAATAAATATCTGAAAAGTGTGGCGTGCATTTGTATTCAACCCCCTTTACTCTGATATCCCTAACTAAAATCTAGTGGAACGAATTGCCTTCAGAAGTCACCTAATTTGTAAATATACAGGTGAAACTCTAAAAAATTGAATATCGTGCACAAGTTCATTTATTTCACTAATGCAACTTAAAGTGGTTGTAAACCCACTTATGTAACTTGCACCTACAGGTAAGCCTAGATTAAGGCTTACCTGTAGGTGCAAGAAATATCTCCTAAACCTACACGGTTTAGGAGATATTTTACAAAAAATAATGCACCGTTGTCTACGGCGCATGCGCGCCGTAGACAACGGCGCATTCATAGGGTTAATCCCATTCCCAAATCCGGCTTAGCCGGATTTGACGGCTCCTGCGCGCATGCGCGGAGTCACGTCTTCGGCGCTGTGATTGGCTGGAGCGGCGATACCTGGAAGTAACATTCCGGCTATCGCCGCAGCGATGGCTGCGGCTGGAGAGGGAGACAAGGACGGCTTTGGGGGCCCCGATCTAAGGTAAGTGATGCATAATGAGCTAGTATGCTAGTCATACTAGCTCATTATGCCTTTGTCTTGAAGGTGGGTTTAAAAAAAAAAAAGTACAATAGGTCTTACAACCACTTTAAAAGGTGAAACTAATAAATGAGATAGACTCATTACATGCAAAGAAAGATAGTTCAAGCCGTGATTTGTCATAATTGTGATGATTATGGCTTACAGCTCATGAAAACCCCAAATCCACAATCTCATAAAATTTGAATATTGTGAAAAGGTGCAATATTCTAGGCTCAAAGTGTCCCACTCTAATCAGCTAATTAAGCCATAACACCTGAAAAGGGTTCCTGAGCCTTTAAATGTTCTCTCAGTGTGGTTCAGTAGGAATCACAATTATGGGAAAGACTGCTGACCTGACAGTTGTGCAGAAAACCATCATTGACACCCTCCATAAGTAGGGAAAGCCTCAAAAGGTAATTGCAAAAGAAGTTGGATGTTCCCAAAGTGCTGTATCAAAGCACATTAATAGAAAGTTATGTGGAAGGGAAAAGTGTGGAAGAAAAAGGTGCACAAGCAGCAGGGATGACCTCAGCCTGGAGAGGATTGTCAGGAAAAGGCCATTCAAAAGTGTTGGGGACTTTCACAAGGAGTTGACTGAGGCTGGAGTCAGTGCATCAAGAGCCACCACACACAGACAAGCTTCAAATGTCGTATTCCTCTTGTCAAGCCACGCCTGAACAACAAACAACGTCAGAAGCGTCTTACCTGGGCTAAAAAAAAAACAGACCTGGTCTGTTGCTCAGTGGTCCAAAGTCCTCTTTTCTGATGAGAGCAAATTTTGCATCTCATTTGGAAACCAAGGAGCCAGAGTATGGAGGAAGAATGGAGAGGCACACACTGCAAGATGCTTGAAGTCCAGTGTGAAGTTTCCACAGTCTGTGTTGATTTGGGGAGCCATGTCATCTGCTGGTGTTGGTCCACTGTGCTTCATTAAGTCCAGGGTCAACGCAGCTGTCTACCAGGAGATTTTGGAGCACTTCATGCTTCCTTCCGCAGACCAGCTTTATGGGGATGCTGACTTCATTTTCCAGCAGGACTTGGCACCTACCCAGTGCCCACACTGCCAAAAGCACCAAAACCTGGTTCAATGACTGTGGGATTACTGTGCTTAAATGGCCAGCAAACTCCCCTGACCTGAACCCCATAGAGAATCTATGGGGCATTGCCAAGAGAAAGATGAGAGACATGAGACCGAAAAATGCAGAAGAGCTGAAGGCCACTATTGAAGCATCCTGTTCTTCCATAACACCTCAGAAGTGCCACAGGCTGATTGCTTCCATGCCACGCCGCATTGAGGCAGTAATTGCTGCAAAAGGGGCCCAAACCAAGTACTGAGTACATATGCATGCTTCTACTTTTCAGAGGTCCGATATTGTTCTATGTACAATCCTTGTTTTATTGATTGCATGTAATATTCTAATTTTCGGAGATTGTGGATTTGGGGTTTTCATGAGCTATAAGCCATAATCATCACAATTATGACAAATCACGGCTTGAACTATCTTGCTTTGCATGTAATGAGTCTATCTCATATATTAGTCTCACCTTTTAAGTTGCATTAGTGAAATAAATGAACTTTTGCACGATATTCTAATTTTTCGAGTTTCACCTTTAGTCCACCTGTGTGTAATTTAATCTCAATATAAATACAGAGGTTTGTTAGAGAACCATAGGGAACAAACAGAATCATAAAGGCCAAGGAACAAACCAGACAAGTCTGGAATAAAGTTGTGGTGAAGTTAAAAGCAGGGTTAGGTTATAAAAAAATATCCCAAGCTTTGAATATCTTACAGAGAACTGTTCAACCATTCATCCAAAAATGGAAAGAGTATGGCACAACTGCAAACCTACCAAGACAAGGCCGTCCACCTAAACTGACAGGCCAGGCAAGGAGAGCAATAATCAGAGAAGCAGCCAAGAGGCCCATGATAACTCTAGGAGAGTTGCAGAGATCCACAGCTCAGGTCGGAGAATATGTCCACAGCACAACTATTAGTCGTATACTCCACAAATATGGCCTTTATGGAAGAGTGGCAAGAAGTAAACTATTGTTGTGAGAAAGCCATAAGAAGTCCCATTTGCAGTTTGTGATAAGCCATGTGGGGGACACAGCAAACATGTGGAAGAAGGCGCTCTTGTCAGATGAGACCAAAATGAAAATTGTTGGCCTAAAAGCAAAATGCTATGTGTGGTGGAAAACGAACACTGCACATTACACTGAACACACCATCCCCACTGTGAAACATGGTGGTGGCAGCATCATTTTGTGGGGATGCTTTTCTTCAGCAAGGACAGGGAAGCTGGTCAGAGTTGATGGGAAGATGGATGGAGCCAAAAACAGGGCAACCTTAGAATTAAACCTGTGAGAGTCTGCAAAAGACCTCAGACTGGGGCGGAAGTTCACCTTCCAGCAGGACATCAACCCTAAACATACAGCCAGAGCTACAATTGAATGGTTTAGATCAAAGCATATTCATGTGTTAGAATGGCCCAGTCAAGGTCCATACCTAAATCTAATAGAGAATTTGTAGCAAGACTTAAAAAAATTGCTGTTCACAGACGCTCTTCATCCTATCTGACAGAGCTTGAGCTATTTTGCAAAGAATAGGCATAAATTTCACTCTTTAGGTGTGCAAAGCTGGTAGAGACATACCCAAAAAGACTTGCAGCTGTAATCGCAGAGAAGGGTGGTTCTACAAAGTATAGACTCAGGGGGGCTAAATACAAATGCACGCCACACTTTTCAGATATTTATTTGTAAAAAAAATTGAAAACCATTTATAATTTTCCTTCCACTTCACAATTATGTGCCACTATGTGTCGGTCTATCACATAAAATCCCAACAAAATACATTTACGTTTTTGGTCGTAACATGACAAAACGTGAGAAATTTCAAGGGGTATGAATACTTTTTTAAGGCACTGTATATATATATATATATATATATATATATATATATATATATATATTGTGACAGAGAGAGGCTCTGTCACTATAGGTTTATAGGAAAAGGTGACTCAGGAGTCTCATTAAGGGTTAATGCAAGGTTTAGAACTAGCATCTCTCCAGATTCTGCAGCTCTGAATCAGAACATTCAATCCTGGATCCAGGTTTTGTTAGATGCCTGCAACCTGACTCACTACACAGGTGGGCAGGGTCATTATATAGTCAGATCTGAGAATTGTGTATGGCTCTCATTTTGGACACAGCCTCAAGTTTGGAGACCGCTCCCAGTCTGGGAGACGGAAGGTCTCACCTGGGGTCAGGGGGCCCCAGCCAGAATCCACGGAACAGAGGTCTCATCAAGGGGTCAGATGACCCAGCCCCAAGGCAGCGGATCTTGGTCCCAGGAGTCAGGTCGGCTCCTATCAGGGGTGTCAGGAGAACCCCCAATTCCTAGGCCAGAGGTGGGCCATGCAGCAGGGTGCTGCAACTGAAGGCTAGAGAGCCAAGTGTGCGAAAGGACTGAATGGCACAGTCAAAGGACTGGTAGAAGGAGCAGCAGTGCTGCCAACACGTAAGCCAGGTGGCTTGGTATTTTCGTTAATTGTTATTTTGTGGAAGAAACCCCTGCGTGGGCAACTGCTGTATAAGTGAACTTTTTTTACTTTTTTACTTAATAAAAGTGGGCTGCCACGCCCTAAAACTAAAAAAGGTAACCATCCTCACCTGTGATTTGTTTGCTTGTAATTAGTATGTGTGTATAAAAGGTGAATGCGTTTCTGGACTCCTGACAGACCCTTGCATCTTTCATCCAGTGCTGCACTGACGTTTCTGGATTCTGAGTCATCAGGAAAGCAAAAGAATTGTCAAAGGATCTGTGGGAAAAGATAGTTGAACTGTATAAAACAGGAAAGGGATATAAAAATATGTGGTGTGGCTGTTTCAAGATGCACAATAAGGAGGTACTTAAAGAAAGATGGGCTGCATGGTTGAGTCGCCAGAAGAAAGCCATTACAATGCAAATGCCACAAAGTATCCGGCTTACAATACGCCAACAGCACAGAGACAAGCCTCAAGCCTTCTGGCACAAAGTCATTTGGAGTGATGAGACCAAAGTTGAGCTTTTTGGCCACAACCATAAACGCTTCATTTGGAGAGTCAACAAGGCCTATGATGAAAGGTACACCATTCCTACTGTGAAACACGGAGGTGTATCGCTGATGTTTTGGGGATGTGTGAGCTACAAAGGCACAGGAAATGTTGTCAAAATTGTTGGCAAGATGAATGCAGTATATTATCAAAAAATACTGGAGGAACATTTGCATTCATTAGCCAGGAAGCTGCGCATGAGACGTACTTGGACATTTCAACATGACAATGATCCAAATCACAAGGCCAAGTTGACCTGTCATTGGCTACAGCAAAAAAAAGTGAAGGTTCTGGAGTGGCCATCTCAGTCTCCTGACCTCAATATCATTGAGCCACTCTGGGGAGATCTCAAACGTACAAAAAACAAAAACCGCTCAGGTGTAGACGTCCTCCAGGTGACTATCTCCTCCCAACAGAAAAGGGTGCAGGCAATGCAATTTCAGGCAAAACAAAATATCAAGTCTTCTGGACAGCAGCACTCCAATAAAAAGCCTTTATTATATAAAATCTTCAAAAATCCAAATACAGCACAGCAAGTCACAAAATTCTGGTATAGAGCTGACTAGTTTCACACTTTCTTTGTGTTTAATCATAGCTGCCTAGTGCACAAATGATTCCCATGATATACCCCAAACACAGGGTCATATGACCCAACCACAAGTGTAGGTGATTAAGTGCTAATGAGTGTTAATTAAAAGTTGATTACATGCTGACTAACCTGTGTCCAAGAAGTAAATGTTTTTTTTAAAAGTGTGTGGTTTCATTGTACCAACTATTCTAAAAATATATGTACATAATATCCTTAAAAAGGTGTGCAGCAAATTAAATATTGTGAAAAAGCCTTGTGATTGATGCAAAAAGGTGAGGAATGTGTAAATGAAATGGATGTGAATATATAGAACACAATGGATGAACCGCCTAAATCTTTACATGATACATGTGCAATGTGCTGAAATGGATGCACAAGCAAGGCAAATGCATCCGTAACGCACAAATAGTGAAAGATGTAAAGGTAAATTGTCAGTTTGTTCACCAAAAAGTGTCATAATGTAATGTTAGAAAGTTATATATATAGAAAGTTGACCATAAAAGATTAATACATTTATGTGTAAATAACCAGCCCACAACCCGGTGGTATATAGTTATCAATAGTATGCCCCATAGAGCATTAATGTAAAAAATATATATAACGCAGGGAGGGATGGGATAAAATCAAAAACTATTGTAATGTATCAATAATAGAATCATGTGGTGTATATGTATGATGAAAAATGCTAAGATTAGCAAAAAAAGGAAGAAAGAGCTTATAGCCATATATCGCTGATAGAGTTGTCCTACTAGTATTTCTTTAAGTTGCCAATCTAAAGTGACTATATGTCAGTGCCGTATATATTGGATGGATGATAATGAATAGCTCAAACGTGGGAATGTAAACGTGCATGTAAAGGATAGACGAGTATGTCTAAATAAGTCTAAACATACACGCATGTGCCCACGATGGTTATTATATGGCCATACATATATGTTATATTAAAATCTAATATAGAAAAGAAAAAAGAAAAAAGAAAATTTATGTGCGATTTAAAGGCAAAATGCAATCAAATTAGATCTATGGTGTGTGGGGATATGTGGTTCTATATGATCAAATGCAGGAAAATTGCGATGGAATCAAGTTAATATGACCACATAAACAGCCGTCACTTGCAATGTATCAAATGATATGAAAATGTAGCACAAAAATCCCCACAAAACATTGATCAGATTGCTCAATGTAAAAGCACATATGGACACAATATTTCCTATATATAGTCGTTTGAGACTTCAACTTCATGAAGATGAAAAAGTGTATATTTATACGAGTTGTGGTCGATATATATACCCGGATGTGTGTGGTTACCTAAGCAACCGAAAAACACACATATATGGGTTCTAAACAACTGTAAATTTCATCAAACAAATCATCCAAAAACAATAAAACCAATAATATATCTGGCTTCAGAATCCAGTCCCTGCCCCGTTGACCCCACAGATGCTTTTAATAGCATATCGATCAAACTCAGATCTGATTTTTATCCAGTGGGGTCACGGGGCAGAGATCTTGATCTCTTCCAAAAAATGGTGGAAAGGGATCTCACCCGACTAGCTCGTGATTGCCGCAGGAAAACTGCACCCTCCAATTTGTCCACATCAGAAAGGAAAGCCTTGAAAAATCTAGAGATGGATACAAGCATTGTAATCAGGAATGCTGACAAGGGCGATCTGGTGGTTGTGCTCAATTCTGACACATACAGGGATGAAGTTTTACGTCAGTTGTCGGATGGCACAACCTACCAACCACTCAAAAGTGATCCAACCATCCCATTTTCTACAGAGCTTTCTTTGTTATTGGACAAAGCAGTTCATGTGGGCATTTTTTCAGAGAAAGAAAAATCATTATTTATCCCCGCTAATCCAGTAATGCCCATGTTTCACTACCTGCCCAAAATACACAAAGGATTACATCCTTTGTTAGGTAGACCAATAGTGGCAGGGATTGGGTCTCTTAACGAACGCCTGGGAGATTGGATTGATGGCCAACTTCAACCTTTGGTCACCAGTCTCCCAGGCTACCTACGCGACACGAAACACCTGCTAGTCAAACTCCAGGATTTTAAGTGGGAGCCACATTTCAGATGGATTACATGCGATGTTACGAATCTTTACTCGAGTATTCCCCATGACTTAGGTGTACTGGCTGTCTCTGTGTTTCTTAGGGAATCCGGGAAGTATTCCCTGGCTCTCCAGGAATTTATCTTGTTGTCTTTGGATTATTTACTTTCACACAACTTCTTTATGTTCGACGCGGGCTATTATCTCCAGAAATGCGGGGCCTCTATGGGGGCCAAATTTTCACCCTCCCTAGCCAATCTCCACATGGGATTCTGGGAGAGGTCCCGCATTTTTTGGCATGATAGCCCCCGCCGTCTGGACACAGTCTTTTTTTGTAGATTTATAGATGATCTGCTGTTTGTCACTTCTGAGGGGGACACTGAGTTGGAGGTGTGGCTTGACTTCCTTAATGACAACTCCATGAGCTTATGGTTCACGGGGAAGCTCAGTGCCACCTCTATGGACTTCTTGGACGTTAACCTATCAGCCGCCCATGGTAGAGTGACCACCAATATTTTTAGGAAACCCATAGCGGGGAATGCACTCCTCGGGGCAGACAGAGGTCACCCTAGCCATACAGTTAGAGGGGTGCCGGTTGGTCAATTTTTAAGACTCCGGCGTCTATGTAGTAGACCTGAGGATTTCACCGTAGAGGCTGCCAACATGACACAAAGGTTTTTGGACAGAGGTTACCCCCCCAACATCGTTGAAAGGGCGTTAACAACTGCAAAAACCACCCCTAGAGAGACACTTCTGCGGGGGCATTACAGCAAATATAAACAGCAGTCTAATACATCATTTAGTAAGGTTCCTGTATTCTCTACTCCTTACAGTTTGGAATTTGGTAGAATTAAACTCACTGTAGAGAAATACCTACCCATCCTGCTGAATGACCCCATCTACGAAGAGATACTCTCCAGGGGCATTAAATCTGTGTCGCGAAGAGCCCCCACTTTAGGGAGTCATCTTTCACCGAGTCTGTTCACGAGTAAATCGTCAATGGCCAATTGGCTGCATTTCCAGGGTACGTTCAAATGTGGTGTCAACCATTGCAATTACTGTAAATACATTAAAACAGGCCAGGTGGTACAGTCTAGTACTAACCACAGAACCTTTGACATCAAACAGTTTGTTAATTGCAACACGAGGTTCCTCATGTATGTCATCAAATGTGAGTCGTGCAACATCCAATATGTCGGGCGTACCACACGCTGACTAAAGGATAGGTTGTACGACCACTTGTTTGACATACAGAAGGACAGAAACACCAATGTTGCAAGACATTGGGTATCTGTACACCACAAGAACACATCATGCCTTTCCATCCAGGGGATTGAAAAAATCAACAGTCCCATTAGAGGGGCTGACAAGTTCAGGACACTGTGCAGGCGAGAAGTATTTTGGATTTTTTCGTTAGAAACAAGAATACCAGCTGGTTTAAACTTTGAGTGGGATGTATCCCATTATTATGATTAGTTTCCTTTCCTGCACAGTGTCCTGACAGTCGAGCCACATTAAAACATCTGGGTTTTTTTCATTGCTACCCCTTCGGCATAGTATTATGCGGCACTGTGGATTTCCTTTTATTTCATATGCAGCACATGTCATTTTATGCTGCAAACTTAGGAGTTCCTGCTATTACATATGTTTTTAGGTCTCAGGGATGCCCCAATATTCTCAATATTTTTCATATTCTCTATACACTTTCTTTTTCAGTACAAACTTTTTATTGAAGATAAAAGTAAAAATATACAAATCTGGAAAGGCATATATCGTATATATCAAAGCATCAATAGACATAAAGAACAACATACATCAATCTAGAAATCAAAAACAAAAAAAAGGAATAATTTATAAGACAAAAAAGAAAACAACTTTTTTTAAGCATAACTTATAGAGATTCAGAAAATGAGGACCCTATGGACTAGTAATAACCAGGATTTATAAAGGGCGTACCAGGCACACCGGGAAATATCCGCTACCGGGGGATTATGTCATATAAAGTATATGTTAGGTCAGGGTTCTAGAATATTCTTGTGGGTCCTCCAGGGTTCCCATCTTTGGTCAAACAGGATCATTCTATCCTGTAAGGTGTATAAAATCCTCTCCATCAGCATTATATCATCTATTCTGGATAGAACTGAGGGGATAGGGACCGCAGGGGACCTCCAGTGCAGAGCAATGCTCCACAGAGTGGAGACGCAAATTGTGCGTATGAGGCATTCTTGTTTAAAAAATATTGTTTTTATTGTTTTTGGATGATTTGTTTGATGAAATTTACAGTTGTTTAGAACTATGTGTGTTTTTCGGTTGCTTAGGTAACCACACACATCCGGGTATATATATCGACCACAACTCGTATAAATATACACTTTTTCATCTTTATGAAGTTGAAGTCTCAAACGACTATATATAGGAAATATTGTGTCCATATGTGCTTTTACATTTAGCAATCTGATCAATGTTTTGTGGGGATTTTTGTGCTACATTTTCATATCATTTGATACATTGCAAGTGACGGCTGTTTATGTGGTCCTATTAACTTGATTCCATCGCAATTTTCCTGCACTTGACCATATAGAACCACATATCCCCACACACCATAGATCTAATTTGATTGCATTTTGCCTTTAAATCGCACATAAATTTTCTTTTTTCTTTTCTATATTAGATTTTAATATAACATATATTGGCCATGTATGGCCATATAATAACCATCGTGGGCACATGCGTGTATGTTTAGACTTATTTAGACATACTCGTCTATCCTTTACATGCACGTTTACATTCCCACGTTTGAGCTATTCATTATCATCCATCCAATATATACGGCACTGACATATAGTCACTTTAGATTGGCAACTTAAAGGAATACTAGTAGGACAACTCTATCAGCGATATATGGCTATAAGCTCTTTCTTCCTTTTTTTTGCTAATCTTAGCATTTTTTCATCATACATATACACCACATGATTCTATTATTAATACATTACAATAGTTTTTGATTTTATCCCATCCCTCCCTGCGTTATATATATTTTTTACATTAATGCTCTATGGGGCATACTATTGATAACTATATACCACGGGGTTGTGGGCTGGTTATTTACACATAAATGTATTAATCTTTCTTGGTCAACTTTCTATATATATAACTTTCTTACATTACATTATGACACTTTTTGGTGAACAAACTGACAATTTACCTTTACATCTTTCACTATTTGTGCGTTACGGATGCATTTGCCTTGCTTGTGCATCCATTTCAGCACATTGCACATGTATCATGTAAAGATTTAGGCGGTTCATCCATTGTGTTCTATATATTCACATCCATTTCATTTACACATTCCTCACCTTTTTGCATCAATCACAAGGCTTTTTCACAATATTTAATTTGCTGCACACCTTTTCAAGGATATTATGTACATATATTTTTAGAATAGTTGGTACAATGAAACCACACACTTTTAAAAAAAACATTTACTTCTTGGACACAGGTTAGTCAGCATGTAATCAACTTTTAATTAACACTCGTTAGCACTTAATCACCTACACTTGTGGTTGGGTCATATGACCCTTTGTTTGGGGGTATGTCGTGGGAATCATTTGTGCACTAGGCAGCTATGATTAAACACTAAAGCCCTGTACACACGATCGGTTTTACCGATGAAAACAGTCCGATGGACTTTTTTCATCGGACAAACCGATCGTGTATGGGACCCATCGGTCTTTTTTCCATCGGTTTTAAAAAATAGAACATGTTTTACATTTTTCCGATGGATCAAAAACCGATAGCAAATTCCGATCGTCTATGGGCAAGTCCATCGGATAAAAAACCCACGCATGCTCAGAATCAAGTCGACGCATGCTCAGAAGCATTGAACTTCATTTTTCTCGGCTCATCGGAGTGTTTTACGTCACCGCGTTTGGAACGGTCGGTTTTTTGACTGATGGTGTGTAGGCAAGACTGATGGAAGTCAGCTTCATCGGATTTCCGATGGACAAAACCATCGGATTAGAATCCATAGGATATCCGATCGTGTGTACAGGGCCTAAGAAAGTGTGAAACTAGTCAGCTCTATACAAGAATTTTGTGACTTGCTGTGCTTTATTTGGATTTTTGAAGATTTTACATAATAAAGGCTTTTTATTGGAGTGCTGCTGTCCAGAATACTTGAGATCTCAAAAGTGCAGTTCATGCAAGACAGCCCAAGAATTTACAGGAACTGGAGGCTTTTTGCCAAGAGGAATGGGCAGCTTTACCATCTGAGACGATAAAGAGCCAAATCCACAAATACCACAAAAGACTTCAAGCTGTCATTGATGTTAAAGGGGGCAATACACGGTATTAAGAACTGGGGTATGTAAACTTTTGATCAGGGTCATTTGAGCAGTTTCTGTTGTGATGATTTAAAAAGAGTAAACACAGTTGATTGATAATAAATGGCTTCAGCCAAACACTAATCATGAGTGAAAGAAAAGTTTTTGTGTTATCATTCATATTCTCTGAAAAATGGTGAATAAATCATAAATTCTGCCCGTGTATGTAAATTTATGAGCATGTGTGTGTGTATATATATATATATATATATATATATTTTATATAACCCTTTAATTACATTTTTAATTTGATTTGGGTAGTTTCTGTTGTGTTTATGATTTAAAAAGAGTAAACACAGTTGATTGATAATAAATGGCTTCAGTCAAGCATTAACCATGAGTGAAAGAAAAGTTTTTGTTATCACTTGAAAGGGGGTTGCCACTCAACAGTAGAGATGCTCACCTTCACTTCACCCTCCCAATCAAAGATGCAGCTCAGGTGTGCAGCTGCCAGTGGTATCTCCCTCCCACTCCCCTGTAGTCTCTAGTGCCAGTCCCCTCCCCAACCCGTCATTGCTTGTTAGGAAAGCCAGCGTCCTAGCAAAGAATAGCATTCAGGCACTAGCATTCACAGAAGGATGGAACTTGCATTCAGACATGTTCTGCCTCCTGGCTTCTTCCTTCTGGCTCCAGGCTCTGGCCATGTGCTTGTCAGGTATGTCGAAAGGGTGGGGGACTCTGATGAGTAAGGGTAGCTTTGATGTGTTAAGCCTCATACACACGATCGGATTTTCCGACGGGAATTGTGTGATGGCAGGCTTTTGTCGGAAAATCCGACCGTTTGTATGCCCAATCGGACAATTGTTGTCAGATTTTCCGACAACAAATGTTGGATAGCATGCTTTAAAATTTTCCGACAACAAATGTGTGCTGTCGGGTTATCCAATCGTGTGTACAGAAGTTCTTCGGAAAAAAATTCAAAGTACAAACACGCATGCTCGGAAGCAATGCTAACCATAACACAACATTAGCAAAAGTTGCCCAAAGGGTGGCGCTAAAGAGCTGGAAAACCAAATGGATTTGTGTTTATTGGCCGACAATTCTTGAAGTTTGTATGCAAGACAAGTTCATGGCCAATGCCCTTTGGACAAAAGTCCTACGCTTTGTCCGCGGAAAATCCGATCGTGTGTATGAGGCTTAAGAGGGACTCTAATGCCCCATACACACGATCGTTTTTCTTGCCATTTTTTTTCTTGCCGTTTTTCACGTCGTTTTTTTTCATGTTTCCTCTCAAGCCTGTCTTGCGTACACACGATCATTTTAAAAAACGATCAAGCAAAGCGCAGTGGCGTACAACACGTACGACGGCACTATAAAGGGGAAGTTCCGTTCGAATGGCGCCACCCTTCATGTTAGTAAAGTTTGTTTTGCGACGATTCGCTCTTTTCAGTCTCGTGCTTTTCAGTCCGTGACTGCGTGACGAATGTGCTATCTCCATTACGAACGCTAGTTTTACCAGAACGAGCGCTCCTGTCTCATACTTGATTCTGAGCATGCGCATTTTTTTTCACGTCGTTAAAGCATACACACTATCGTTTTTCACGTCGTTAAAAAAAACGACATGAAAAACGACGTGAAAAAAGAGAGCATGTTCGAAATTTTTAATGCCCGTTTTTCACGTCGTTAAAAATGCTCTGGAGCCTACACACGATCATTTTTAATGGCCATTTTTTTAATGGCATTTTTAACGGCATGAAAAACGATCGTGTGTATGGGGCATTATGCAGTGTTTCTCAACTCCAGTCCTCAAGGCGCCCCAACAGGTCATGTTTTCAGGCTTTTCATTAATTTGCACAGGTGATTTGATCAGTTTCACTGCCTTAGTAATTATCACAGCCGTTTCTTCTGAGGGAAATCCTGAAAACATGACCTGTTGGGGCGCCTTGAGGACTGGAGTTGAGAAGCACTGCTCTAATGTGTAAAGAAAAATGCTGATATGGAAGGGAAGCTTTGATGTCTAGGAAGGCTGTAATATTGAAGGGGCTGATGATTATAGGGGACTCCGATATGTAAGAAGGCACCCTAGCATGGAAGGAGGGCACTGATGCATAAGGGGGGCTCTGATGTGGATGGGGGGCACTCTTGATGTATAGGGACATGCTGACGTATAAGTGGAGGCTCTGCTTTTAAGGGGAGGGGCTCTGATATGTAAAGTGGGACTATGATGTGTAAGGGGGCAATCTTAATCAAAGAGGGGATTCTAAGGTGCAAGGGGAGCACTCCTAATGTAAGGGGGTACTTTGATGTATAAGTAGGGGCTCTGAAGTAAAAGGGAGGCAATGATGTGTAAGAGGGATTCTGATGCGCAAGTCCTGCTTCTGCTATCAGCAGCAATCACCTTTGACAGGTATTCCCAACACCAAGCAATAAAAAAGGTGATGAAGAGGAGATCTCCAGCACACAACTCTGCATTGTTCTTGTGTATTGTGGGGGGTTGGGTCCCTTCCCTCCAATCAGGGCTCAGAGCTCCCCTCACTAAGATCTGCACCGAGAGACGGAAGATCCCAGCCCCCTTCTGCAAAAAAAATCCTTTGATCTGTGTGTTTTTTAGAGAAAACTACAGAAGAAATTGCTGCAGACAAACAGGTACAACATATGTAGGAAGATTTGTTTATTCTGTGTGTATCACCTAAAGCCAGTTACTTCACTGGGTATGTGAGCGTTTTCAACCACTTTATTTACACAACAGCTGACTGAAGCCCAACAGGCCCCCTTAAAGGGACAACAGCAAGTAAACCTGTCTCTATAGCAGGTCCTGTCAGAGAGGCAAATAATGGCACATGGGCCAGCATCTGCACCTCAATAGCTGATGCAAGGCGCATTACGAATATAGTCTCTGGAAGATAATGTTGAAGCCTACCTTGGCATCTCTGAGAGAGTTGCTAAACAGGAGAAGCTGTCCAAGGATCATAGGGCAGATTTGCTAGCACTGATTAATGGGGGAACCCAAAAAAACCTACTCTGACAACCTCAGGATGAGAAATTCTTTTAGCCAGGCACAAGGTCATCATGGTCCTCCAAGCGCAGCGTGTGTTCTTATATGAATATGCCCCGTGAAAAAACCTGCAAGGTTCCAGATGTATGATTTGTAGGCTTGTGCAATTCGTTTCGTAACGAATCGAAATTCGTCCGAATTTAGCAACTTTCGGAAGCATTCGAATTTCCGAACAAAGCAATTAGGAATAAAACCGAATCCGAAATAAATTATATCGCAAATAGCGAATGCCCGAATGTCTTCGGCATAATTCGGTATGAAAAAAGTTACGAATGTACGAATCCATTCGAAGCACAATAACATTCTGCTCTGCTCTCTGCTTCTCCCTCACCGTGCTGAACTCCCTCTCAAAATGGTGTAATGGGGCGGAGGCTATAGCCACATGAAAAAAACGAAAGTAAAATACGAGATTTCGAATCGTTACAAATAACCGCAATGTATTTAGAAAAGTACAAATCCACTCGAAGCACATTAGGCATAATAGGCAGCATCCTTGTGAGAGAGACACGGAAAATTACGAATCAACGAACCCAAAAAAAGTTACGAAAGTAGGAGTTGTGTCCAGAATCAATGAAAAACAATGTACTCTACCGAAAGTACGAATTAGTCCGAACACGAAAAATCCCGTCTAGCAAAATTACGAACGATTACGAATCAACATGACCGAAAAGAAACTAACCGAAACTAAACTAATTTTTCCGTTGTGCACAAGAAACGAACCGAAACTAAACTGAAGGTTTTCAACCTGGCTCTGTGTGGGCTGTGACCGTTATGTCAGAGCTACAGGGGAGCATTAGGCACATAGACACCAACAGTGTAGATGAGCTGGTGTCTATTATGGATTCCCACATTCCTACCAAGGACTATCTCTGGAATCAATCCTTCCAGGTAATCCCTGGCAACGCATTTCCACGTTCGCAGTCAAATTTGAGAAAACCCTGTATACGTCTGTTATGTCTTCTCATTTACACAGCATGTCTAAAATAAAATATAAACACACAATTCTTACATTTTAGATGTTTCTCAGAAAGAAGGGGTCATGGCTGACTGCAAGGTTTTTCCAACAATGTTAGCGTAAGCCTGTCCATATTACCATACAATACAAGAAGCCCAGCCTCTACTCCTTTAACCCTTTATAAGGACAACATTCAGAATGAGGTATTATTTATGATGAAGGTCTGCCTGCACAGCAGTGGCATAGCGTGGGGGGTGCGAGGGGGGCCACCGCCCCGGGCGCAAAATTTAGAGGGGCGCTGTCACGAGTGTGGACCGTCTAGCACGGGGATAAAATCCCCTTGTTAAAAACATATGATGCCGGAGAGTCCACGTTGTTCAGCAAAAGTGGCCGTTCTTGGAGTGCGGGCGGCAGCTGAGGGGTCCATCTCATGGTGGGGATCAGCGAGGGGCCGAGCTGAGGACAGATAGGCTGGCCGCCTGAGAGCCCGGGACTGGACAGAATAGTTCCACCGCGGCCACCTTCTCCTTGACCTAGCCCCCCTGACCCCCCGCCCCCCCCCCCAAGAAATGAGAAGCGACAGGCGCAGCATCTCCCATGCTTCCAGAGCATGGATTGCTCCAACTTCCTCTCCGCAGTAACATGTGGCCCGGAGAACAGGCTGACTGGGGACCCAGAGGATGGGCGAGGAGGCGCACGCTGCCAGGGAGCCGCTGGAGGGATAAAAGCACCCACAGATCAAGGAGACAGACTGGCATGGAAGGTAGAGCTAGCAGTCTCTCTGATCTCCCCCATAGGTGCCCCCCCTTTCCCTCAGCTCCACCGTCTCTGATCCTAATGTCTCTCTCTGCCTCTCTCTCAGTGAATCCCAATCACCAGTGCTGCAAAAACACACAAACTAATTTTATATAATAATCAATAAAAAAAGTTCATCCATAGCCATAAAGTTCATTCATAGTCATGTTTTTTGGATGCTTTTTATTGATTGTTATATGAAATTAGTTTGTTTATATATTTGCACAATTGTGTGTTCTTGCAGCACTGGTGATTTGGATTCACTACCGAGTAGGACAATCTTAGAATTATTATATTTGATGAAATGTTTTATGAAATTTTATGTGCTTTATTTGCACAACGAGGTTGAGGTTTCTTGCAGCACCGGTGATTAGGACTCACTACCCAGGAGGGTTATTTTATAATATTTCAGTTAATGGGAGCTACATATGTCATATTCACACTATAATACTTGTTGCAGCACTGTGCAGTTGGGATGAACAAGTATTATAGTGTAAATATGACATATAAAGCTCCCATTAACTGAAATATTATAAAAATCCCCCCTCCTAATGCCTATGATGGCTAACCTGTGTAGAAAAGATGTAAACATCTATTTTCAGGCTGTCCAGTCATGTTATCCCCTGCGTGAGCCAGTGGTGTATGCAGGGAAGAGGAGGGAGCGCCAGCATCAGGTGGAACATAGGTACCTATGCATGATGTCCCCACTCCAGGCTTTACCAGTCATTGTCAAGCATGCTCTCCTCTCCCCTACAGCCACCGCTGTCTCACACAGGGGATCATGTGACCAGACTGGAGCTAGCTGAAAATAAGTAGATCTGTGGGTCAGGGGGGCGCAAATTACATGTCTCGCCCCAGGTGCTGACAGCCCACGCTACGCCACTGCTGCACAGTACACACAGGACTAATGACAAACACAGATGCCCAGCCCCTTCATAAACAAAGAGAACTACTCAGGATTTTGGAGGGCCCAGTGCAGAACGTCTAAAAAAGGTAAGCTTTTTTTAAAAAGAGAAGGGCAGGAATCAATAAACAATCAAACTCACCAGATGGCTGCAACATTGATCCGAGCTACAGCTGTCCCTCAGCCTCTCAGCAACACAGAGACCAGGCATCTGAGCAAATCCTAACATTATCAGGATCCCTGCAGAATCTGGACTGGCTCTGTGACATCAACTGACAGCAGAATTTGGGTCACAAGAGAACTAAGGCCAAAAGAGCTCATACTTCTCTATTAAGTTATACCATGTGAATGGGGAGATCTAACAAATATAAAGTAGGTGCTTTCCTAGTTTGGCTGCAAAAGTGAAAATACACTTTAATGTTAAACCCTTAGCATTAATTGTGTTGTGTTACACTATGTGATTATTCTTGCTCTGTGTCTTTAATATCTGTCCCCTTTTCTAGCTGAACTCTCTCTCTCACCGTAGTTCTTTATATGTCTCCTCCACTACCTGATTCTCTCTCATTACTCCTGTATTTCTTCTATGCTAAACATCTTACATGTGGCTTACAACTGCAACGTTTTTCTACCTATGAATATCCATCATTAAACGGAACATTCGAAAGGATTCATCGTCTGTCGTCCTAACTGTGAGTTTATTCATTGAGTTAAAATGCCTGTATCGATGCAAGGGATGAATATCAAACCAGCTTGAGTAAGGCCTACTTAAACCTGGAGATGAACTTTATCGCTTTGTAGTTGAGACAGAACAGTAGAAAAACTGAGTTTCACAGCCTAATTACAAGATTTTTGCATGTCAGTACTGATACAGACAAGATTTACTGCCCTCATAGCAAGACAGAAGGGACAGAGCAGCACATGGCAGCCTTATAGCTTGAGTTTGTCTGCTTGGTGTCATATTTCAGCACACAGATGCTGCCTGCTTTCACAGTCAGTCTGCTATCATGAGTGACCAAGCTTCTGCATGTGAACTCACATCTCCTTCCTCGCAAGTTCCTGAAGAAACCGAGTTACCCAAACGCTCAGTTAAACCCACTTGAAAAGTAATGGAAAATTATGAAGCTTCAAGGACTGAATTGTCAAATAGCTTGGAATTAGTCTGGGAGAAAATCCTTGCTGAAGCTAACACAGTGTCTGTTGAACGTGAACTACTGACACTAGAGGGCGCCATTAAACAACTTTCTGCCTCATATGAGCTTTATCAGCTTACCAGCATCAAATTCACTAATGTCTTACAAAACATTAAGTCAGAAAATGCGATGACGCAATTAAAGCGCGTCAATGCTCTCAATATTGAAAGAGACAGTTTTATCCAGCAAACCAGATTAAAGGCAGAAGCAAAAATAAAGCTGTTACAGGACACTGCATCTCACAGATCTGTTTCCACCAGACGTTCTAAAAACTCGTCAAGATCCCATAGTTCAAGATACTCAACACTCAGTGAGCGACTTATTAATGCCCGCGCTGAAGTGGAAGCCAGCAAAGTGCAGGTGGTATATGCAGAAAAAAGAGCAGAGTTGGAAGCTCAAAGGGCAGAGTTGGAAGCGCAGTCAGCACGTCAAAGGGCAGAGTTGGAAGCGCAGTCAGCAAGTCAAAGGGCAGAGTTGGAAGCACAGTCAGCACGTCAAAGGGCAGAGTTGGAAGCGCAGTCAGCACGTCAAAGAGCAGAGTTGGAAGCTCAGAGAGCAGAGTCGGAAGCTCAGTCAGCACGACAAAGAGCAACAATGGAAACCTTAAATGAACAGTGTAAACATGATGCAGCTATGGCAAAGCTAAGGGTCCTACAGCAAGCTATCAGTGCAGACGAAGGTGCAAGTGAGAAAGACAGCATTAACCTAAACATAGCAGATATGGAAGACCCCCTCAAACGCACTAAAGACTATGTCCTAAGCCACTGCAGTGCACACTCCATTGTCTCCAATGCTCCCGACTACATAGAGACTCCTTCACAGCTTCAAGTTAAAGAGGTTCCAGCAACTTCCTGCACTCAAAATCACTCCACTGCATTTCCTACCTGCCTACCTTCATACGTCACAGAGCATCAGCGCAAGCTTCAAGCAAGTCATCCATCTCCAGTTATCGGTACAGCCTTGAATCAACGTACCATTGGAACAACTGACTTCAAGCAAACAACTCACCTGGATGCATCTGCTGCACCATATTTCCCTGTGTCCTTTAACAACAATGTCAAAGATAACGCAATCAGCACCATACAGCCAACAGCATCTCACATAAAGGCGGAGACAACCGAGACAGAATAGTTTGTGAGGTACATGCTTCGCAGAGAGCTCACAAAGACTGGTCTTACAAGTTTTGATGACCAACCTGAGAACTACAGAAGTTGGAAATGTGCCTTCAGAACTACAATCAGCAATATTGGCATTACAGCTGATCAAGAATTGAATCTGCTGATCAAATGGCTTGGTCCTCTATCTGCTGCACGTGTTAAGCCATTAAGATCGGTTTTCATGGACAATCCTACTGCAGGCCTCACAGATGCATGGGAGCGACTAGAGCAAAGTTATGGCAGTCCAGAAGCTATAGAAAATGCTTTGTTCATGCGTCTGGAAACTTTCCCAAAGATATCCGGTAAGGACAACAAGGAGTTCCAGAGACTGAGTGACCTTCTCCTTGAGCTTCAGCTAGCCAAGACAGACCCAAAACTACCTGGACTCAGTTACCTTGACACTCCAAGAGGGGTAAACCCAATTGTCTCCAAGCTCCCGTATGGTTTGCAAGAGAAATGGACTGCACTAGGGTCATCATACAAAAGAGAGAACAAAGTTTCCTTCCCTCCATTCTCTTTCTTCTGTGAATTCATCAGGAAAATTGCAGAGACCAAGAACGATCCAAGTTTTTCCTACGGTGAGTACAGCCTCTTCTCACCCTTTCCTAAGAGTACCAGTCTTCAGGGCAACTATAGAAACCATAGAGGCCCAGTGTCCGTGAAAAAGACCGACATCCTTCCCACTCCTACCACAGTTCTGGCCACGAACAAACAGAGTAGGAAGATTGAAAACCCTAACAGAGAGTGTCCCATACACAAGAAGCCACACCCCCTCAATAAATGTATCGGCTTTAGGAAAAAGCCTCTGGAAGAGCGCAAGGAGCTTTTAAAGACATTTAGGGTATGTTTCAGGTGCTGTGCTTCTACAGAACATTTTGCAAGGGACTGTAATGTGTCCATCAAGTGCATAGAGTGTGGCTCTGAAGAACATGTGCAAGCCCTCCATCCTCTTGAGCCCAGCTCTGCACAACCTGCCAACACTCCTCCCAGGTTAACGCATGGCGGGGAGAATACAGACCAAGTGCCTAATTCCACCATCATTTCTTCATCCTGCACTGAAGTTTGTGGAGAAGACCGCTGTGGTAAGTCCTGTGCTAAGATATGCTTGGTGAACATATACCACAAGGATCAACCAGAAAAGTCTCTAAAGGCATATGCTATCTTAGACGATCAGAGCAATCGATCACTTGCAAAATCGAAATTGTTCAATCTATTTGAAATAAAAGGCGAAGCTCATCCTTACACCTTGGGTACCTGTAGTGGAACTATAGAGGTTTCTGGAAGAAGGGCTCATGGACTCATGGTATCTTCTCTCAAAGGTAACTTGCAATTACCCTTACCTACACTTGTTGAATACAATCAGATACCTGCTAACAGGGAAGAAATCCCTACTCCAGCTGCTGCTTTCCATCACCCTCACCTCAAGGTAATAGCAAAAGAGATACCGCCGCTTGACAAAGATGCTCAGATCCTTCTTCTGTTAGGAAGAGACATTCTAAGAGTTCACAAGGTACACAGACAAGTCAGTGGACCCCCAGATGCCCCATTTGCCCAGCGCACGGATCTAGGGTGGGTCATCATAGGCAATGTCTGCATAGGCAAAATGAAAAGACCTACCAACATTTCGTCATTCAAGACAAATGTTCTGCCAAATGGCCGAAACACTTACTTTGAGCCATGCCCACATCACTACTGGGTGAAAGAGAAGATAGCCAGCCACGAATGGCAACATGGTATCTCAGGTGACACAAGCCCTTTCTCCTGCCATGATGGCGACTTCGGCTCTACAGTGTTTAATGCAACCAGGGAAGATGACATACTGGCTCCTTCAATGGAAGACAAAGAATTCATTAAGGTAATGGACAATGAGTTCTTTCAAGATGACTCCAATAACCCTTTCGTCTCCCAAGAGAGAGATTGCCCAACAACTTACAGCAGGCCATCAGTAGATTCTCCTCCTTAAAGCAAAACTTAAGCAGGAAACCAGAGATGCAAAAGCACTTTCCTGACAGACTCCATGGCAGACTACGTGTGGGTTAACCCCGCCTCCTCTCCACAGCTATAGGACCCCTTACCCATAAATTTGAGCTCACCTCCACAGACAGGTGTTCCTTTTTTATCCTCCTCACATGGACCCTTCATTATGCAATTCAGGTGCAGTCCAGGATGTCTGTCGGATCAGGTACGAGTTGTGCGGTGCACCCAGGGCCCAGCTATGAGCGGGTGAGTGGTTTTGGGCTGATGGATACCCCTATGGTGGAAGGGATGTGGCCCCAGCGTACCATGATGGACGGTGGATCTCAGCTGGCAAGGTCTGAAGACTTTTTCTATTTCCATGGCAGATAGTTTTTGTTTGTTTGTTTGTTTGTTTGTATGTCTTTCTCTGCTGTTTTTTCTCTGTCATACAGCGCCGCTAAGCTTAGTATATGTGTGGAACGCTTTTGCGTTCCAGGATGCCATTCCATTCCTGATCCCGGCCTGTTGATCGTCTGTGCATGCGCAGAGCCACGGTAAAACCGAGGCTTTGTTTTTGCGCATGCGCAGTATGGCGCAGGGGTCAGGGGCCGCGCAGGCGCAGTAGGTTCGGTCCCTCCGATGCATGCGCACAGCGGGACCGGCCATGACGTCATTCCGGCGGGTGATTTAAACCGCTGAGGAGCCCTATACAGGTGGGATAACCTGTGGGCATATAGCAGCAGCCTCCCGGAGTCTCAATACTACCAGGACGGGGTAAGCACTTCTTGGCAATGTAATGCATGTAATGCTTAGTGTCTCTTAAAGGGACAGTTTAAAAAAAAAAAAAACTTTATTTTTTTTTTTTTTGCGCTGTTCTTGCATTGATTTGCTTATCCTTAGTCTAGGTAGTGGAGTTACGCATCATTGTGTGTCTTCCTCATCATGGACTCATCTGCACCGCCGTGTGGCCAGCCCTCCCGCACAAGGTCTGTGCGGAGTGGGTAGGGGGTTGGTGTCTTTGGTGTCATTTTTTTCTGGTGGTTGCTAACGGTTACAACCTGCCCACCTTCCTCCCCCTCCCTTTGTCTGTATTATCTCTTACAGCCCGGCTACATCAGTTCATCGGTCACAGGATAGGGACCTTGCCAGGCTGCACCATCATCATCACCATCATCATCACCATCACCAATCATCCTCCAGGTCCAGACGTGACACTCCGTCTGGGACCCACTATCATAGGGGACGCTCACATTCCCCCTCTAAATATAGGAGATGTTCCCATTCCTCCTCAAGTCACCGTTACCACCACCGCGATGATCGCTCTGATCATAGAGCCTGTTGGGGGATGTAAAACTAGAATCCCAGAGGGCAAATCGCTGTGTGACCCATGCTATGCCCGAGCGGTCGGTGAGAAAGAGACCGAAAAATCAAAATCTTGAGTCTCTTATTAAACGTGTGGTACAGCAGTCTATGATGGAAATAGATGACCCCCCACACGAGGAGCCAGTCCACCACCTTGTCTGGCTCCTTGGCTGACGAGGCCCAGGAGGATTCCGGCCAATTCCAGCCCCATGATTCCTCCCATTATTCCTCGCAAGACGAGATGGAGGGAGATGATTCTGTGATTCCTCCCATGATTCCTCGCAAGACGAGATGGAGGGAGATGATTCTGTGATTCCTCCCATGATTCCTCGCAAGACGAGATGGAGGGAGATGATTCTGTAGTGGGATTCGACTACGCTTTAGTCTCTCCACTGATCAAGGTAGTGATGGAAACCTTAAAGTTGGAAGATACCACTGCCCCCCCCCCCCCCCCCCAGAGAAACAAAGGAACTGTTTAAGAAACTGGGGAAAGAATGTTCCAATTTCACACCGAGCTGGAAGGAGTGTTTAAGGAAGAATGGAGCAAGGGGGATAAGAAGGTTTGGAAAATGCTCCCCTCGTGGATGCAGCAGTAATGCGCCTAGCGAAGCATGTCACCCTCCTGCTAGATGACACTGTATCTTTTAAAGATGGTCTGGATTGAAAGATTGACCAAGACATTAAGAGAATATATAACTTGAACGGTATGGCTTGCAAACCAGCCCTAGCCCTTGCAGTCACCTCCAAAGCAATGGAGGCCTGGGTGGAAAATGTTGACTCCGTTCTGAAAGGTGTCTCGGAGGAATTGGCACAAAGTTCAGCAGTGCAAGAACTTAAACTGGCTATCGCCTTTTTGGGAGAAGCTTCAATTGATCTCATCCGCTTGATGGCTAGATCCTTGCTATCTTCGGTCACAGCCAAACGAGCACTATGGTTGCGCCCCTGGCTTGTTGATCCTGCCTCAAAGCAGGCATGGTGCAAAATTCCTTCTGAAGGATCTTCCTTGGTTTGGAAACAAACTGTATAATGCCATTTCAAAGGCTACAGACGGAAAGTCTGGATTCCTCCCTCAGGACAAACGTCCGTTTAACCAAAGAAAACCTCAGCAGAGACGCAGTACAGAGCGTTCAAGAGAGGCATGCTCCTATAGGCCCGGACGGGATTTTAGGAGAAGCTGGAACTGGAATAGGCAGATATCTTTCCAAAAAATCTGGCAAGAAACAGACGCCCGGTGGGCGCGAGCCAACCAAGTCCTTTTGAGATTGGGCCTGCCCAAGCGGTCGGGTAGGGGCTCGCCTACGTCTCTGCCGGCACGTCTGGGTGACCTTGATCTCAGATTATTGGACCATCAAAACGGTCTCAACAGGTCACGCATGGTCCTTCACCAAAGTCCCTCCATGCAGACCAATGCAATCTTCACTGCCTCAATCAGAAGAAAAACAACAAGTTCTTCTTTCATATGTGAATGCCCTGAAAGATCAAGGAGCAGTGGTGCCCGTCCCAAAGGACGAGGAATTCCAGGGGGTATACTTCCCCCTCTTCCTAGTACAAAAGAAGAACGGCTCTTGGCGTCCAGTTATAGATCTCACTTTCCTGAACAGGTACATAAAGCACAAGAAATTCAAGATGGAATCACTCTCATCCATCCAAAAAGTCGTTCAACCAGGCGACTGGTTGATCTCAATAGATGTTAAGGACGCGTATTTTCATGTTCCCGTGGCAGAAGAATTCCACAAATACCTTCGATTTCAGGTCGAACGAGAGCACTTACAATTTATTTGTCTTCCATTCGGACTAACGAACTCTCCAAGGGTCTTTTCCAAGGTACTGTTGGTAATTGTGTCTCTTATCAGAATACAGGGTGTGCGTCTGTATCATTACCTGAACGTTCTGCTACTACTGTCCCAAGACAAGCAGCAGCTGCTGATCCACAAAGATCAAGTGATCTCTACATTGATAGAGTTCGGATGGCTCTTAAACCGACAGAAAAGTCAGCCAGAACCGACCCAACGCCTAACCTACCTAGGAGCTCAATTCGACACAGTAGAGAATACCATCTCTCTTCCGGAAGAAAAAATCCCGGTCATTCGGGTAAGAATATCTTTAGCCCTAGACTACTCTAACCTATGGGCGTCACAGTGCCTGAAGATAATCTGCACGATGGTGGCCACGTTCCCCATGGTCAAATGGGCAATGTGGAGGCTTCGGGCTTTTCAATCAGGATTCCTTCAGCAATGGAAGACAGACGATCGCAATCAGCTGATCAGGACTACTCAGTCAATGAGGAACAGTCTTCTCTGGTGGCTTCAACACAAAAACTTGTTAACATGCCACTCCCTTGCTCCCATCCAATGGATGATTGTTTCATCCGATGCCAGCAATGCGGGCTGGGGAGCACATTGTGGGGCAGAACTGGCTCAGGGCAAATGGGATGCCCATCTCCACATTCCAGGGTCAAACGTTCTGGAATTGCGTGCGGCATGGTGCGCCCTTCAAGCCTTCTCCCACCTTCTGAAAGGGAAGTCGGTCCTACTCAAAATGGACAATACCACCGCCGTGGCATATGTGAAGAGACAAGGGGGCACTCGGAGCCCCACCCTTCTCCAAGAGGTCGAACCTATCATGATCTGGGCTCAGAGGAATCTACAAACTTAACAGCAGTCTTCATTCCAGGGGAACAGAACATTCAAGCAGACTTTCTGTCACGCAGCAACCTAGACAACAACGAATGGTCACTGCATACACAGACATTCAAGTGGATCCTATCGTTGGGAATCGATCCAGAAGTGGATCTGTTTGCATCCCCCTGCAATCACAAAGTAGACAGATACTACACTCGAGGTCGGTGCAGTCAAGCCTTCGGAGTAGATGCATTAACAAGCCAATGGAAATTCAACAAGGCATATGCCTTCCCTCCACCTCCGATCATGCAAAAATTCCTGCAGCGGCTCCAGTTGGAGAAAGGCGAAGTGATAACAATAGCACCATACTGGCCGAACAGGCCATGGTTTCCTCTCCTGAATCTGATGAGCTTCAGGGACCCGCTAGAGTCTCTTGGGTGTGCTTTAGGGGTAATCTCTACCCTTATGAGCTCCAGAAAGCCTAACATGAACAAAACCTACAACAGAATCTGGACCAGGTTTGTCAGCTTCATGACTTCTGCTGGAAAATCTTTCAGAAATCCTGGAGTTCAAGACGTTTTGAGTTTTCTACAATCAGGCTTGGATCTTCCTTTGTACTCTGAGGGAACTGATTGACAAGTTTCAGCCTTATCGGCATTTTCAGGAACATCATGGGCAACTCATCCCCTGGTTCAACAATCCTTTCAGGGGGCTTCGAGAATCAGGCCTCAGAGGAAACCTAGATTCCCCAAATGGGATCTTCTGCTCGTCCTTGATGCTCTTTCAGCACTCAACAACAAGGATCTTTCTATTAAGGACTTATCAATCAAACTGGCCTTTCTAGTGGCCATTACTTCAGCCAAAGGGTTTCAGAAATAAGCTTCCTGGGTTGTCAAGAACCCTTTTTGACTTTCTTCCCGGACCGAGTGGTCCTTATTCCCATGCTTGGGTCTAAACCAAAAGTCAAGTCAGTTTTTCATGAGAATCAGGAAATAGTCCTTCCTACTTTCAATTCTCCAGAATCAGCAGATGTTCATCCCTTGGATGTAGGTGAGACTCTGAAAGAATATTTGCGAGTCACTTCATCTTTTAGAAGCTTGAACTACCTGTTCTTGTTACACACTGGTAGCAACAAAGGAAAGAGGGCTTCCTCCAGAACAATAGCAGCCTGGATCGTCCAATCTATTCAA
Source organism: Rana muscosa (assembly GCA_029206835.1). Taxonomy (NCBI): domain Eukaryota; kingdom Metazoa; phylum Chordata; class Amphibia; order Anura; family Ranidae; genus Rana; species Rana muscosa. Next base: position 646,792,544 of record CM055121.1, read on the forward strand.
CAGGCCTACAGGGCAAAGGGCTTAGCTCCTCCAGAGGCGGTGACGGCTCATTCCACCAGAGGCATGGCAGCCTCATGGGCAGCAGCTCGACACGTGGCTCCTGAAGTGATATGCAGGGCAGCCTCGTGGTCTTCTATTCATACATTTATGTCTCATTATTGTATTGAGCCTGCTTCCCTTTCCTGTGTTAATTTTGGTCGAAAAATCCTGTCAGTTGACGGGAAAGATTAAAATATTTTTTTTGAGCAAGCATACCCTCCCGTGTGGATTGGCTAGTTATTTCCCACACGTAGTCTGCCATGGAGTCTGTCAGGAAAACGGAAAATTTATTACCAAATACTTACCGTAATTTTCCTTTCCTGATAGACTCCATGGCAGACGGAGTTCCCACCCATGAATTAAAAATATGAGAGTTGAAATTTGAGTCGGCTAGTTACGGAACACCTGTCTGTGGAGGTGAGCTCAAATTTATGGGTAAGGGGTCCTATAGCTGTGGAGAGGAGGCGGGGTTAACCCACACGTAGTCTGCCATGGAGTCTATCAGGAAAGGAAAATTACGGTAAGTATTTGGTAATAAATTTTCCGTTTTGTGGACTTTATGCAAAATGTATTTGACAGAGATCATGCAGAGCCTGCTCCCCCACTAAAGGAGGGAGAAGAATGTTGGTACCTTCCATCCTTTGGCGTGTATCACCCACGCAAACCAGACCAAATCAGAGTTGTCTTTGATTCCAGTGCTCAGCACGAAGGTGTTTCTCTTAACAACATGCTCCTTACTGGACCCAACTTGAACAACAGTCTAATAGGAGTCTTGATTCGTTTCAGACAAGAGCCTGTAGCAGTAATGGCCGACATTCAACAGATGTTTCACTGCTTCATCGTCAGAGAAGACAACAGAAACTACCTCAGGTTTCTATGGCACAAGGACAATGACCTCAACAAGAAAGTTATAGATTATCGCATGAAGGTACATGTCTTCGGTAACAGTCCTTCCCCAGCAGTGGCAACTTATGGGCTAAGGAGAACAGCTCAGACTGGAGAAGTTGAATATGGATCTGATGCCCGTCAATTTGTTGAAAGAAACTTCTACGTTGACGACGCACTTAAGTCCTTTCCAACTGCTAAAGAAGCAATTGATCTTCTCCCCAGAACAAAGGAGATGCGGTCTGTAGCAAACCTTAGACTACACAAGATTATATCCAACAGCCAGGAACTTATGAATGCCTTTCACTCTGAGGACTATGCCACTAGTCTAAAAAACCTTGACTTAGGTACAGATGTGCCTCCTGTACAGCGAAGTCTGGGTTTGTTGTGGAACATCAAGCAAGACAAATTCACCTTCCAAGTGTCAATTTGTGACAAACCCTTTATTAAGAGAGGAGTCCTGTCCGTGGTAAATAGCATCTATGACCCACTGGGTTTCCTTGCTCCAGTTACCATTCAAGGTAAGATTTTACTAAGACAGTTGTCTACTGAGAACATAGACTGGGATACTCCCTTGCCTAGTGAGAATCAACACAAGTGGGAAAGGTGGAGATATTCTTTGAAGTCACTAGAAAAACTTCAGATTCCCCGTTGCTATGTTCCGGGTTCCATTTCAACTGCTAACCGGAGAGAGATTCATATTTTCTCTGATGCATCAGTTGAAGCTATTGCTGCAGTAGCCTATTTGAAGACCTCTGAACTGAATGGAGAATCACACTGTAGTTTTGTCCTAGGCAAGGCAAAACTCACTTCCAAGCCTGCACATACCATACCAAGACTTGAACTTTGTGCAGCCGTGCTAGCAGTAGAAATTGCAGAGGTCATACGAAGTGAAATGGACACTAGAATTGATTCTTTTACCTTCTATACAGACAGTAAGGTAGTACTTGGTTACATAAACAACCAAACAAAACAATTTTATGTGTACGTCAGCAACAGGGTTGAACGTATCAAGAGATTCTCTCTACCAAGTCAATGGCATCACGTTCCCACTGAACTCAACCCAGCTGACTGTGGGACCAGAGCCGTGTCACCTGCTGCTCTTCAGGACAGCCTATGGCTGTAACCTCCAAGGTTTGTGTGAGGACTCTTACTTACTCCCTATTGACACCACTTATGGGCTAGTAAACCCTGAAGATGATGAGGAAATAAGAACTGTGAACACCTCACTCCACACTTCTGTAAGTACAAAACCGAAGCTGCGGTCACACCGTTACGAGCATCAATGGAAGCAGGTGCAGCATCTAGCCAATGCGTTCTGGCATCGCTGGAAGAAAAAGTATCTTCACCACCTTCAAGGTCGTAACAAATGGCAAGCATCTAAGCCGAATCTGAAGGTTGAAGACCTCATCCTTCTAAAAGACAAGGAAGTTTGTTGGAATGAGTGGCCTAGGGGTCTTATTACTAAAGTTATGCCCAGTGACGATAACAAAGTCCGGAAGGTAGAAGTCAAGGTAACCAAGGGAGGATCGACACAAACCTTTAGTCGACCAATCACAGAGTTAGTACTCCTTTTGCCAGGTGAGTGACTTGTGCAAGGACTAGCCATGCTGTTGGCACGGCGGGGAGTACATTGCTGCCATCTACAGGTTCTACTCAGAACTATGAAATTCTTTGAAGACATCATACTGTGACTTTATGTTCTTCATCCTGTTGAACTTACGTTTGTTATTTGCTTGTTGCATGTTTTTCATTACAGGTTCCAGGACATTTATCAGTATTGGACTTATTGAAAATGTATATATTAGTTTAAGGTTATGAAATCTAAAGATTTCAGATGGGGAGTGTTGTGTTACACTATGTGATTATTCTTGCTCTGTGTCTTTAATATCTGTCCCCTTCTTTCTAGCTGAACTCTCTCTCTCACCGTAGTTCTTTATATGTCTCCTCCACTTCCTGATTCTCTCTCATTACTCCTGTATTTCTTCTATGCTAAACATCTTACATGTGGCTTACAACTGCAACGTTTTTCTACCTACGAATATCCATCATTAAACGGAACATTCGAAAGGATTCATCGTCTGTCGTCCTAACTGTGAGTTTATTCATTGAGTTAAACTGCCTGTATCGATGCAAGGGATGAATATCAAACCAGCTTGAGTAAGGCCTACTTAAACCTGGAGATGAACTTTATCGCTTTGTAGTTGAGACAGAACAAATTGTAAATGGCACTTTAGCTCTGTCATTATTCCCCACTTAAAAAAGTTTTTAAATATGTATAATCACAATAATAAAATTATTTATTTTGTAAAATAACGCACACACTGCTCAAAAAAGGAACACTTTGAAAACACATAAGATGTCAATGGGGAAAAATATCATGCTGGATATCTATATTGATATGGACTGGGTAATGTGATAGGAACGAAAGAATGTCACATCCTTTGATGGAAACAAAAATTATCAACCTACAGAGGGCTGAATTCAAAGACACCCCAAAAATCTAAGTGAATAAATGATGCAGAAGGGTAATCCATTTTTCAGAAATTTCATTGCAGCAACTCAAAATGGTACCCAGTACTTTTTATGGCCCCCAGGTGCTTGTATTCATTAGACTTGTGCACAACGGAAAAATTCGTTCCGTTTCGGTTCGTTTCTTTCCGGTCCTGTTGATTCGTAATCATTCGTAATTTTGCTAGACGGGATTTTTCGTGTTCGGACTCATTCGTATTTTTGCAAGCGACATTTTTCGTTGAATTTTTTGTTGCTTTATAATTCGTACTTTCGGTAGAGTACGTTGTTTTTCGTTGATTCTGGACACAACTCCTACTTTCGTAACTTTTTTTGGGTTCGTACTTTCGGTAGAGTACGTTGTTTTTCGTTGATTCTGGACACAACTCCTACTTTCGTAACTTTTTTTGGGTTCGTTGATTCGTAATTTTCCGTGTCTCTCTCACAACGACGCTGCCTATTATGCCTAATGTGCTTCGAATGGATTTGTACTTTTCTAAATACATTGCGGTTATTTGTAACGATTCGAAATCTCGTATTTTACTTTCGTTTTTTACATGCGGCTATAGCCTCTGCCCCTGTACACCATTTTGAGAGGGTTCAGCACGGTGAGGGAGAAGCAGAGAGCAGAGCAGAGTGAGTGTTATTGTGCTTCGAATGGATTCGAAATCTCGTATTTTACTTTCGTTTTTTACATGCGGCTATAACCTCCGCCCCTGTACACCATTTTGAGAGGGAGTTCAGCACGGTGTGGGAGAAGCAGAGAGTAGAGCAGAGTGAGTGTTATTGTGCTTCGTATGGATTCGTACATTCGTAACTTTTTCATAACGAATTATGCCGAAGACATTCGGGCATTCGCTATTTGCGGTATAATTTATTTCGGATTCGGTCTTATTCGTAATTGCTTTGTTCGGAAATTCGAATGCTTCCGAATGTCCGAAAGTTGCTAAATTCGGACGAATTTCAATTCGTTACGAAACGAATTGCACAAGCCTAGTATTCATGCCTGACGATGTCGAGGCATGCAGCTAACGGGACAACGGATAATGTCCTGGGGTATTTCCTCCCAGATCTGAACCAAGGCATCACTGAGCTCCTGAACAGACTGAGGTGCAACTTACCGGCATCAAATGGACAGAAATATAATGTCCGAGAGGTGTTCTATTGGATTTAGGTCAGGCGAGTGTAGGGGCCATTCAATGGTATCAATTCCTTCATCCTCCAGGAACTGGCTGCATACTCTCACCACATGAGGCATTGTCGTGCACCAGGAGGAACCCAGGACCCACTGCACCAGCGTAGGGTCTGACAATGGGTCCAAGGATTTAATCCTGTTACCTAATGGCAGTCAGGGTGCCACTGTCGAGCCTGTAGAGGTCTGTGTGTCGCTCCATGGATATGCCTCCCCAGACCATCACTGACCCACCACCAAACCGGTTACGCTGAACGATGTTACAGGCAGCATAACATTCTCCATGGCTTCTTCAGACCCTTTCACATCTGTCATATGTGCTCAGAGTGAACCTGCTCTCATCTGTGAAAAGCACAGGGCCCAGTGGCGGACATGCCAATTATGGTGGTCAATGGCAAATGCCAACAGGGCTGGTGCTACCACTAGGTGGAGCAGGCAGCCGCCAAGGGTGCACTACCCCCTAGGGCGCAGCCACGGCCTCTGTCCTGGTGTATCTCAAAGCTTGTGTGAGCTCGCCCCTGTTCAATGCCGGGCCGGCTGTCCCAGGAACATATCTGCTGCATGCCTCCAATCCCCCAAATGTGTCCCCCTGAGCGCCCCGCTGTCCCCTCTCCTCACAGTGCCGCTCCGGGACTCCTTTGCTTCAGCCTGTCCCTCTGGAGCGGCGCTGTGTGTCTGTGCAGCGGAGGGGCGGGGCTCGGAGAAGATGAGAGCATCGAGAGGTGCAGTGTCTGTTAGCTGACCTCCTGACCGGCGGGGACACCATGGAGCGGCTGGATGGCGGCGACACCATAGCAATACTGCCCACCCAGCGCTGAGGAGAGCCCAGATGTGATGGTCAAAGAAGTGCAGAGGTAAGGTAGGTGGGTCAGTGTATGTCTCAGGTAGGTATGTCAGTGTGTGTGTAATGGTCAGGTAGGTCGGTGTGTCAGGTAGGTGGGTCAGTGTGTGTGTAATGGTCAGGTAGGTCACATGGGGAGGGCAAAGGGGTGGAGGCAGGGGCGGAGCCAATGGGAGCAGCAAAATGAGATTTCGCCTAGGGTGTCGAAAATTCTTGCACCAGCCCTGAATGCCAATCGAGCTCCATGGTGCCAGGCAGTGAGCCCAGGGCCCACTAGAGGACTTCAGGCCACCCTCAGGAAGTCTGTTTCTGATTGGTCAGAGACATTCACACCAGTGGCTTGCTTGAGGTCATTTTGTAGGGCTCTGGCAGTGCTCATCCTGTTTCTCCTTGCACAATGGAGCAGATACCAGACCTACTGATGGGTTAAGGACCTTCTATGGTTCTGTCCAGCTCTTCTAACTGTAACTGCCCTCTCCTGAAATCTCCTCCATGCTCTTTAGACTGTCCTGGGAGACACAGCAAACCTTCTGGCAATGGCATGTATTGATGTGCCATCCTGGAGGAGCTGGACTGCCTGTGCAACCTCTATAGGGTCCAGATATCATCTCATGCTACCAGTAGTGACACTGACCATAGCCAAATGAAAAACTAGTGAAAAACATTATGTAAAGATGAGTATTGTCGGGGTGTCTTTGATTTCAGCCCTCTGTAGGTTGATAATTTTCATTTCCATCAAAACTATGTGGCATCCTTTTCGATCATAGCACATTACCTAGTCCATATTAGTATAGGGATATTTTTCTTCATTGGGATCTGATGTGTTTTCAAAGTGTTCCTTTCAGGCAGTGTGTGTGTGTGTGTGTATATACATATATATATATATATACACACACACACATACACACAGTGGATATAAAAAGTCTACACTGAAATGTCAGGTTTATGTGATGTTAAAAAATGAGACACAGATTAATAATGATACTACAACTCGATTGAAAAACAAACTGAAATCTTTTTTTGGGGGTGGGGAGCAGTAGGTCTTTCCTGACATTTTCTTAGTGGCAGTCTACAGGTTAAACCTCTTTTCTTCTAATTTTAATAAGTGGCCACCTTTCTTGATAATCTTGCTTCTGCAAAAAAGTTTTATCCCCTTTGTGGGGTCACCAGTATGGTATTTGTAAATTGAAATCATATGCCCTCTCAAGCGTCTCTTCTCCAGAGAGAATAAGTTCAGGGCTCGCAACCTTTCTTCATAACTAATGTCTTCCAGACCCTTTATTAGCTTTGTTGCCCTTCTTTTGAACTCGCTCCATTTCCAGTACATCCTTCCTGAGGACTGGTGCCCAGAACTGGACAGCACACTCCAGGTGCAGCCGGACCAGAGTCTTGTAGAGTGGGAGAATTATCACTTTATCCCTGGAGTTAATCCCTTTTTTAATGCATGCCAATATTGTGTTTGCTTTGTTAGCAGTACCCTCGGGTGCAAGCCATCCGGTCCCGGCGATTAATTAATGTTAAGTTTTTCAAGTCTAATTCTGTTAGACACTGCAGTTTTGGTTACCGAAGCCCCTCAATTCCCTCGTGAAGACTGAGGAGAGGAAAAAATTCAATACCTTCCCCATCCTTTGTAACCAGATGCCCTTCCTCATTCTTTATGGGGCCAATATGGTCTATGCTCCCTATTTTACCATTTACATACTTAAAGAATTTCTTGGGATTTTTTTTGCTCTCCTCCGCTATGTGTCTTTTGTGTTCTATCTTAGCCGCCCTAATTGCACCATTAGGTTTCTTGTTGCATTCTTTATAAAGTTTGAATGCTGATGATGACTCCTCAACCTTGTATTTTTTGATGGCCTTCTCTTTTGCTTTTATATGCATTTTTACATTGGCGTTAAGCCATCCAGGACTTTTGTTCACTCTTTTAAAATGTATTTCCCAATGGGATGTGTTCTTTGTTCCTAAGATTTTATCCCAATTTATATCTTCTAGCAAGGTTCATAGTTTAGGGAAGTTGGCTCTTTTGAAATTCAGTGTCTTTGTATTTCCCTTATGTTTCCTATTTGTGCAATTTATACTGAAGCCAATTGACCTGTGATCGTGTTACCAAAATTGCCCCATATTTCCACATCCGTGATCAGGTCTGTATTGTGGGTAATCAGTAGATCTAGTAACGCTTTCTTTCTAGTTGGCGTGTCTACCATCTGATCCATGAAATTGTCCTGCAAGACATTTGGGAACCGGTAAGCCTTAAACTAATGCGTGGTTCCCTTCACCCAGTCTATGTCTGGATAATTAAAATCCACCATTATGATAACATTTCCCATCCTTGCTGCTAATCCAAATTGTGATAGGTGGTCTGCCTCCCCCTCCTCCCTCAGGTTAGAGGGCCTATAGCATACTCCTAGTATTATTATTTTCCCCTTAGCTTCATCCCTTTGGAGCTCTACCCATAAGGATTCCACCTTCTCCCTAGCTGTTTAACCACTTAAGCCCCGGACCAATACGCAGCATAAAGACCAGGCCCCTTTTTGCGATTCAGCACTGCGTCACTTTAACAGACAATTGCGCGGTCATGCGACGTGGCTCCCAAACAAAACTGACATCCTTTTTTTCCCACAAATAGAGCTTTATTTTGGTGGTATTTGATCACCATTTTTTGTGCTATAAACAAAAATAGAGCGACAATTTTGAAAAAAAAATAGGATTTTTGTACTCACCGTAAAATCCTTTTCTCTGACGTCCATGGACTGACACAGCTCTAATACTGAAACACGTGGGTATATGTCCCTGCTCGCAGGAGAAGATCTAGGCAGAATGTTAGATGTTAGAAACATACATTCTAGAAAAAAACAGAGCTGAACATCCCCGCCCAGGGGGGGCAGTCCCTCCAGACATAACCCTCCTACCTGCAGTTAGCAGCCTCAGTTTGTAACAAAGCAGTACAAACCTTAAAGAAGGGTGGGTGCTGTGCCAGTCCATGGATGTCAGAGAAAAGGATTTTATGGTGAGTACAAAAATCCTATTTTCTCTTATCGTCCATGGACTGACACAGCTCTAATACTGAAACACGTGGGACGTCCTAAATCAGTATCAGAAAAGGGTGGGAGCAGTAGTAAAGGAAAAACCAAACTCCACTCCAAACAAGCAGAACTCCTCAACGAAGGAGTTGCAACTTTAAACAGCGGTGTAAAAAATTAAAGCAATAAACCACGCTAGCCAGTAACATAAATAAATATACAGCAGCACCTGTGATATGTGATAACATATAAAGTATACAAAAGAATAAAAAGGAACAAGTGCGCTAATGTGAATTGACTAATAATCAAAAATTATGAATCCACACATATATTGAATAAATGAAGTCCAACAGTGATAACAATGAATGTGTCCTGTAAAAATGAATATATCCTAAATAAGTCCCATCAAAAATCAGCAATGAAGGGAAGCCGTGAAGAGGTGAACCGCAAAGAGTTTGAAATTCGGTGCATGCACACCCGTGTCTACCACCAACAATCAAGCTGCTTACCAGAGGTAAGAAACAAATAAGCCCATCCGCAATCCCAGGGGGGGATCCAGAGAAATCCAGATAAACTTCGCAGAGTTCCAACGTCACTTGATAGGCAGTGGATACAGCAAAGATTTCCCAAGGAGAGAGAGGAGGCTCAATAGTGCATTACCCAATGTAAAATTTATTTTTAAAACGGGTTTAAAAACACTTACACAATGTACAATTTAAAGAACATAACAACCGGCCGGTCCGCCGTACCTGTCCCGTAGTGATGACGTCAGCACGCACACCTCCCACGTCATCACTACGGGACAGGTACGGCGGACCGGCTGGTTGTTATGTTCTTTAAATTGTACATTGTGTAAGTGTTTTTAAACCCGTTTTAAAAATAAATTTTACATTGGGTAATGCACTATTGAGCCTCCTCTCTCTCCTTGGGAAATCTTTGCTGTATCCACTGCCTATCAAGTGACGTTGGAACTCTGCGAACTTTAAACAGCGGCCTGCAACCCTTGCGGCCAAAGGAAGCATCCGAACATGCAGCCACATCAACCTTATAGAACTTAGAAAAGGTATGAACGGACGACCAGGTCGCCGCCTTGCACACATGTGCAACCGGCGCTTGATGTCGGAAAGCCCAGGAAGCACCAACTGCCCTGGTGAAATGCGCCATAACAGGAAAGGGAGGCGCCCGCCCCTTAAGGGCATAGGCCTGTATAACCGTCTGTCTGATCCACCTAGAAAAGGTGGCAGACGACACCGCTTGGCCCTGTTTTGGACCAGAGACAGACACAAACAGTGAGTCAGACTTCCAAATGGAAACAGTAGCAGACAGGTACACCCGTAAGGCTCGTACCACATCCAATGTATGAAGCGCAAACTCTCAGGGATGCGATGGGTGAGGACACAAGGACGGAAGAACAAATGTCCTCATTAAGGTGAAAGGCCGAGACCACCTTTGAAAGGAAAGATGGTCGTGGGCGCAACACCGCCTTTATCCTTATGAAGGACCAAGTAAGGCGACTTGCGGGACAAGGCCGCCAACTCAGGCACCCGTCGAACAGAAGTAATGGCCACTAAGAAAGCCACCTTCTGGGACAAGGTCAAGAGAGGAATCTCCCTGATATTTTCAAAGGGATGTTCTTGGAGAACCGAGAGCAGCAAATTCAGATCCCAAGGAGGGGGATGAGGCTTGACAGGGGGGGGATCACATGACGAACCCCCTGCACAAAGGTGCTAATCAAGGAATGGCCCGGTAGCGGTCGTTGAAAAAGACAGCCCGGGCCGAAATCCGACCCTCGATGGTACGCAAGGCCAGCTTTTGGGTCACACCACGCTGTAAGAGCAGCAAAATCTTGGGAACGGAATACGTCCGTGGACGCCATCAAGCTCCTCGCACATAGCGATGTAAGCCTTCCAGGTACGGTGATAGATCTTTCTGGAGGAAGATTTCCATGCCCACAACATAGATGAGATGACCGAATCCGAGAGACCTCTGTCCCTCAGCACCTGGCTTTAACAGCCGTGCCAAAGCCAAGGACTGTAAAGCAGGATGAAGTATGGGACCATGAGACAGAAGGTCCACCCAAATAGGCAGTCACCAAGGAACGTCTGTGACTAGCCGAACTAGATCGGCGTACCAATGTCGCCGTCCCGGAGCAATGAGGATCCCAGGAATGGCCTCGACCATTACTCTGCGAAGCAGGCGAGGCAACAACAGTAGCGGGGGGTAAGCATACATCAGGCGATACTGCCCCCACGGGCCACCAACGCGTCTGACGCATGTGCCCAGGGATCCCTGGACCTGGCCACGAATCTCGACACCTTGCGAGTGAGTCGAGAGGCCAAAAGGTCCACATCCGGTGCCCCACCTCCGGTAAAGGAGGTGAAAACACCTCTGGATGTAAGGAGCCTTCCCCTGGAATGCACACGGCTGACAGGACCGTCCTGCAGCGGGATGGGTATGATAAACCCAAGGAGACCCCGCAATGTATCGGAGAAGGGAGGCCCCCGGCTTACGGGGTGCCTCAATTGTTGGTCAAGAAAGGCAGACAGAGCTTCCCAGAAACTCAGTCAGTGGACCAGTAACTCAGCCTCTACAGGTGGCGCAGACCAACCCCGGACACAGAGACCCTAGAGGCTAAAGCAGTTGCAGTGCACCTGCTGGTCGACTGATAGATGAAGCAGAGGCTTTTGCCCTGTCATTGAGCTTCAGGAACGCCAGAGATGCTGCAGGGCGTAACGCAAACCTCAGCATGGCGAACACAGTCCAAGCCAGCGCTTCTGATCACCACCGAAGGGCAGGTGGAAGGTGGTACCCCTGATACCAGGGATCCCTATGACAATGCTCCATCCAGCAGCTACTCCATTGATAAGTGCTGATTGTACAAACACATCGTTTATACTGTGTATTGCGTCAAAACGCGCAATTACAGCGTGGGAGGAAACCCCCTCAGCCACAAAGAGCATAGTACAACCACATACGGCGTATGTAGTTTAGTATGTGTGGATAAACATATTAAACACGTTTATACTGTGCAGGCGACGAAGGCGCGCACATCATTGGGGCATAGGCGGAAACCAGCCACGCAGACTGCGTACACAACCGTGTAGGCATGTTAGCATGCAAATAAACTAATTGCACATGTTTATGCTGTGCATAGCGCTGAAAATGCGCACACCATTGGAGCGCAGGGGAACAACCGGAGCACCCGGATGAAACCAACGCAGACCGCGTAGGTACTATTAGTATGTGTGATAAACATTTTGAAAACGTCTATGTGTGCATACCGCCGAAGGCGCGCACACCGTTGGCGTGTGGGGAGAACCCGGAGTACCCGGAGGAACCCCACGCAGACCCAGAGAATACAATGCATACATCTACTGTGAATGTATTTAGTGTTGTGTATAAACATAATGTGTATGTTTATACTGTGTATGGCACCGAAGGCGCGCATGTCATGTAGCATGGGCGGAAACCGGAGGACCCGGAGGAAACCCACGCAGACTGCACACACATACCGTGTAGGTATGTTAGCATGTGGATAATCAAATCGCACAAGTTTCAGACTGCATACACATACCGCGTAGGTATTAGTATGCGTGATAAACATATGGAACATGTTTAAACTGTGCAGAGAGCCAAAGGCGCACATACTGTCAGAGCGAGGGAGGAAAACGGAACACCCGGAAGAAACCCACACAGATACTGTGTAGGAATGATAGCATGTGAATAAACATATTGCACATGGTTATGCTGTGCATTACCCTTGGAGCTTGGGAGGAAACCGGAGTACCCGGAGGAAACCGGAGTACCCGGAGGAAACCCATGCAGACAGCATACACATACTGTAAGTATTTATAGCATATACTGTGAATGTATTTAGAGTCGTGTATAAACATATTATGTATGTTTATATCGTGTATGGCACTGAAGACACAGCATTGGAACGTGGGAGGAAACCCACGCAGACACAGAGATCAATAACACATACATACACTGTGAATGTATCCAGTGTAGAGTTATAAGATAAGTTTTAATTATGGCGTCGAGGTGCATAATCCAACCTGCTTAAATGTGCTGCCGAAGCAGCATGCAGGTAAAAGGTAACCTCTGACACCACAGACCGTGGTCCTGTCAGAGCTCAGAGCGTTCCCCAGGAAATGGCGGGAAACCACAGGTGCAGAGACCCTGTTGTTGCCTCAGAGACATCACACAGAAGGCTCACAGAGACTATAGAAATAAATGAATAAAGTCCCCCCCCCCACCATGCCGCACCGACCGTGGGGGGGGGGCACTGTGTACCACTGTATCATCCATGCTGCTCTTGACGCAGCGTGTGAGGAAACAGTGAGGAAGCTGTGTAAAAAAAAAGCTTGAAAAGAACCAAAGGAGAAAGTGTCCGCCTGAGGTACCTCAGCCACAGCATCCAAGCTTGAGAGTGTCCCTCACAGCATCAATGAGTTCACTTACAAGCGCCCTGTCACTTACTGACTCAGAACTGGAGTCTTCCTCTCAAGTCCTGTTCAAAACATTAAAATATTCAGAGCTAGGTTCCTGAGCAGAAGCAGCTAGGCCCATATCTGAATCAGAGCACTCCCCATGTGTGAGATTGTGTGGGGAGAGGGAGCTTTATATGGAGCACTGCCAGTTGCCTCTGACAAGAGTGGGGAAGCAGGTGAACCAGACTCCATATTTGCCTCCCTCTGAGACCTTATACACTCTAAAGTGAATAATACAGTCCACCCACTGGCTGTGCTGAGGCCGAGGAGGGGATACCCAGAGGACTCACCAACCCTTGTAAGGACCGCTCAGCTCTGCTATATGTCACCGCGCTGCCAGCGCGAGTGAAGTCTGAGGAGAGTGTGAGGAGATTTGCGCCGCAGCAGCGGCGATAGAGGTCAAAACCAAAAGTGAAAGCACCGCGGCTTCAAGAAAATGGCCGCCGGCCGCGTGTAAGCAGCGCCATTGATCCGCGGCGAGATGGCCGCCGAGCGCAGCTTAAACAGTAATAGCCATGTCAGCTAGTGGCTTCTCCAAACACTCACACCTCACAGCCCACAGACATGAGCGCCCCCCGCCAGGCCAGAGTGACCCCCAGGTACCCCCACACAGCACAGCGTCAGTACAGGGTGCAGAGAGCAGCATAACAGGGGGGAGTCAGGGAGAAACAGAGAAACACAGCCAGCATGTACTCACCTGAAGCAGGAGAGACTACTTACCAGTCCCATAGGGACCCACTGGCTTGTTTCAGACAGACCTATCACAGAGTAGTACTGAGTAGCTGTCGGCCCAGTCCACCGCGAAAGATACAGCAGGTACTGTTCAATCTTTTGAGGACCGCGGGAGCATAAAAGCCACCCGGCCACCCCTGGAGTCATGGGGCATGTCGTGAACTGAGTCTCACGCACACAAGGCGAGGATCAGCACGCTCGATGGTCGGACAGGGAAGACTACGAGGATACCAGTGTACCCTACCTGTTGCCCAGCCGACAGTTAATTGAAGGTCTCAAAAATAAAATAATAAAATTCCCAAAGGAATAAAAATAAAATCTTCCAGGAGACTGGCTCCTGAGAGAGCCACGTCTTCTCCTTCTGCTAGGCAGAAAAAAACTGAGGCAGCTAGCTGCAGGTAGGAGGGTTATGTCTGGAGGGACCGCCCCCCTGGGCAGGGCTGTTCAGCTCTGTTTTTTTCTAGAATGTATGTTTCTAACATCCAACATTCTGCCTAGATCTTCTCCTGCGAGCAGGGACATATACCCACGTGTTTCAGTATTAGAGCTGTGTCAGTCCATGGACGATAAGAGAAATCTATATTTTTTACTTTTTGCTATAATAAATATCCCCAAAAAATAAATAAAAAAACTATTTTTTTCCTCAGTTTAGGCCGATACGTATTCTTCTACATATTTTTGGTAAAAATAAAAAAAAATCGCAATCGGCGTTAATCGATTGGTTTGCGCAAAAATTATAGCATTTACGAAATAGGGGATAGTTTTATGGCATTTTTATAATTTTTTTTTTTTTACTAGTAATGGCGGCGATCACGATTTTTTTCGTGACTGCGACATTATGGCGGACACATCGGACACTTTTGACCCATTTTTGGGACCATTGTCATTTTTACAGCGATCAGTGCAATAAAAATGCACTGGTTACTGTAAAAATTACACTGGCAGTGAAGGGGTTAACCACTAGGGGCGCTGAAGGGGTTAAGTGTGCCTAGGGGCGTGTTTCTAACTGAGGGGGGGCCTGGCTACGAGTGACATGTCACCGATCTCCGCTCTGATTACACAGAGCGGAGATCGGTGACAGTGTCAGTAGGCGAGCGGGGAGATGTATTTACACTAACACCTCCCTGCTCCATCCCTCTGTGAGATGATCGCAGGGATCCCCGCGGTGATCGAGTCCGCGGGACCCGAGGTCCGACTCACGGGGATGACTGCAGGGTCACGAGCGCACCGCGCGCAACCACACGGCAGGCAGTTAAAGGGGACGTACAGGTACGTGATTGTGCCTGTACGTGCCAAGCTATGAGTAAGCATCTCATGATGTGAAACGCGTTAGCCCGTCTCTGTGTTCACCCCTGTGTGTTTTTGCTGTATTTCGTGGATTTTATACAATAAATCAGCATTTTTTGCAGAGTGCGACGGTCCAGGAATTTTCTTCTTATCAACTACATTGTGCAGAGCCAGCACCTGTGAGTGTTTAGAGAGGGGCGGTAGCACTATATGGATCCAGAGGCTTCAGAGCGGTAATCCTTCTCCTTAAACTGTACGTGCCATTCTGCCGACATATATATGCCGTGAGCGGTCCTTAAGTGGTTAAGTGAGGTCATCTCTCACATTCACTTGCACATTATTATTTATATACAGGCATACCCCTTCCCCTTTTTAACCCTCTCTATCCCTGGGATAAAAGGCATATCCTTGAATGGTTGTAAGCCAATACTGAGAGCTGTTGAACAAATTCCCACAAATTCCAAGCCCTCCTCATACAACAGTATCTCTAGTTCACCCATCTTTCTGCCAGGCTCCCGCCATTGGTGAACATGCCACGTAGTTTAGACCGGTTGCATACTATGCTCTTATTGGGTGTTCTGAGATTGCAACTAGGACTTGTTACTATACTTACCTTGGGTTTATGTATTTTAGTCAACCTACCACTAATGCCCCCAATACTACCCTCTGGACTATGTTCCACGCCGACTATCTCTACCTCTGGACCCTCCCCCCGTCGCCTGGTTTAAAAAAAAAAAAAAATTTTGCCGTTTACTCCCAGCACATCTGCACCCTCCTCAGTTGTAGTCCGTCCCTTCTATAGTACTGGTGACCGACTGAGAAGTTGGCCCAGTCCTCCAGGAACCCAAACCCCTCCTTACTACACCAGCTCCTCAGTCCACTTGTTTACTTCCCTAATCTCCCTCTGCCTTTCTGGTGTGGCTCAATGTACCGGTAGTATTCCTGAGAATACTACCTTGGAGGTCCTTTTCCTCAATTTAGCTCCCAAGTCCCTAAAAAGGTTCTTTAGGACATCTCATTGTTAAAAGGTATCAGTCAGGAGAAGGGTACAAAAGAATTTCCAAGGCATTAGATATACCATGAAACACAGTGAAGACAGTCATCAAGTGGAGAAAGTATGGCACAACAGTGACATTACCAAGAACTGAACGTCCCTCCAAAATTGATGAAAAAAAATAGAAGAGGCTGCCAAGAGCTGCAGCAATATCTGGCAAGTACCGGCCGTGTGGTACATGCAACAACAATCTCACGTATTCTTCATATGTCGGGGCTATGAGGTAGAGTGGCAAGACAGAAGCCTTTTCCTACAAAGAAAAACATCCAGGCCCGGCTAAATTTTGCAAAAACACATCTGAAGTCTCCCAAATGCATGAGGGAAAATGTGTTATGGTGTGATAAAACCAAGGTTGAACTTTTGGCCATGATTCCAAAAAGATATGTTTGGCACCAAAACTTTATTGCACATCACCAAAAGAACACTATACCCACAGTGAAGCATGGTGGTAGCAGCATCATGCTTTGGGGCTGTTTTTCTTCAGCTGGAACAGTTCCAAATACCAGTCAATATTGGCAAAAAATCTTCAGGCTTCGGCTAGAAAGCTGAACATGAAAAGGAACTTCATCTTTCAGCATGACAACGACCCAAAGCATACACCCAAATCCACAAAGAAATGGCTTCACCAGAAGATGATTAAAGTTTTGGAATGGCCAGCCAGAGACCAGACCTAAATCAGATTGAAAATCTGTGTGGTGATCTGAAGAGGGCTGTGCACAGGAGATGCCCTCGCAATCTGACATATGTGGAGTGTTTTTGCAAAGAGTGAGCAAGTATTGCCAAGTCAAGATGCGCAATGCGGATAGACTCACCCAAAAAGACTGAGTGCTGTAATAAAATCAAAAGGTGCTTCTACAAAGTATTTGTTTAGGGTGTGCACGCTTACGCAACCATATTATTAGTTTTTTTAGTTTTACATCTCTATACCTAAAAGATGTCAGCTTGTTGTTCAACTGAGTTGCACGGTACATAGGTCACATTAAAAAGGTGGAAAAAGTTCTGAAATTATTTATCTTTGTCTCATTTTTTTACATCACAGAAACCTGACCTTTTATATCTAGTATGTATGTATGTATGTACATACACACATTCCCTGCTGGCTGTCGGTCAGTCACGGCTCTCTTCTCTGCCCCTCCAGCACTCACAGAAGCCCCAGGCTGTGAAGGGGGCAGGACAGACTGGCTCAGGCCCTCAGCAGTACACAGAGGCCGAGTTAGCTGTCAGTCAGGCATCTGGGTGGATCCCGACTATACTGTCGGGATCCCTTAAAAGGGGTTGTAAAGGTACAATTTTTTTTTTTCCTAAATAGCTTCCTTTACCTTAGTGCAGTCCTCCTTCACTTACCTCATCCTTCGATTTTGCTTTTAAATGTCCTTATTTCTTCTGAGAAATCCTCACTTCCTGTTCTTCTGTCTGTAACTCCACACAGTAATGCAAGGCTTTCTTCCTGGTGTGGAGTGTCGTGCTCGCCCCCTCCCTTGAACTACAGGAGAGTCAGGATGCCCACCAACACACAGCTCCTTTCTCTATCTGCAACGTAGAGAGCGTCCTGACTCTCCTGTAGTCCAAGGGAGGGGGCGAGCACGACACTCCACACCAGGAAGAAAGCCTTGCATTACTGTGTGGAGTTACAGACAGAAGAACAGGAAGTGAGGATTTCTCAGAAGAAATAAGGACATTTAAAAGCAAAATCAAAGGATGAGGTAAGTGTGAAGGAGGACTGCACTAAGGTAAAGGAAGCTATTTAGGAAAAAAAAATTGTACCTTTACAACCCCTTTAAGAGCCTGAAATCGGTTTCTGTGATGTCAGCCGACGGCAGGATTTAGCCCTTTGTCGGCTCAACCTAGTTCACAGGCGTGCAGAAATTAATGCATTCCAGTGACCAAGAAGAGAATTATGGCCATACTTCTCTTGACATTAACATTCAAGACATTCCTATGTGTACAAAATAATAGGATTTTTGTACTCACCGTAAAATCCGTTTCTCTGACGTCCATGGACCGACGCAGCTCTCATACTGATTACATGTGGGTATATGTCCCTGCTCGCAGGAGAAGACCCAGGCAGAATGTTAGAGGTTAAAACATTCTAGAACAAGCCAGAGCTGAACAGCCCCGCCCAGGGGGCGGTCCCTCCTGACATTACCCTTCCACCTGCAGCTAACAGCCTCAGTTCGTAACAAAGCAGTACAAACTTAAAAGGAAGGGTGGGTGCTGCGTCGGTCCATGAACGTCAGAGAAACGGATTTTACGGTGAGTACAAAAATCCTATTTTCTCTTATCGTCCATGGACCGACGCAGCTCTCATACTGATTACATGTGGAACGTCCCAAAGCAGTATAAGAAAAGGGGTGGGAGCAAAGAAAGTAAAGAACAACCAAAACTTCACTCCAAACCAGCAGAGCCCCTCAACGGAGAAGTTGCAACATTAGACAGCAGCCTGCAACACTTTGCGGCCGAAGGAAGCATCCGAAGATGCAGCCACATCAACCTTGTAGAACTTTGAAAAGGTATGAACGGACGACCAGGTCGTCGCCTTGCACACTTGTGCAACCGACGCTTGATGTCGGAAGGCCCGGGAAGCACCAATTGCCTTGGTGGAATGCGCCACAACCGGAAAGGGAGGCGCCCGCCCCTTAAGGGCATAGGCCTGTATGACGGTCTGCCTGATCCACCTAAAGACGGTGGCAGACGACACCGCTCGGCCCTGTTTTGGACCAGACACAGATTTCCGAATGGAAACAGTAGCAGACAGGTACACTCGTAAGGCTTGTACCCATCTTAATGCAGGAAGCGCAAACTCTCAGGGAAGCGATGGGTGAGGACACAAGGACGGAAGAACAATGTCCTTCTTAAGGTGAAAGGCCAAGACCATCCTTAGAAAAGAAGGATGGTCGTGGGCGCAACACCAACATATCCTTATGGAGGACCAAGTAAGGCGACTTGCCAGACAAGGCTGCCAACTCAGACACCCGTCTAACCGAAGCAATGGCCAATAAGGCCAACTTCCGGGACAAGGTCAAGAGAGGAATCTCTCTGATATTCTCAAAGGGATGTTCTTGGAGAACCGAGATGCATCAAAATCAGATCCCAAGTAGGGAGAGGAGGCTTGACAGGGGGGACCACATGGCGAACCCCCTGCCCAAAAGGTGCTAATCAAGGAATGGCCCGGCAGCGGTCGTTGAAAAAGACAGTCCGGGCCGAAATCCGACCCTCAAAAAAAAAAAAAAAAAAGGTATGCAAGGCCAGCTTTTGGGTCCCACCACGCTGTAAGAACAGCAAAATCCTGGGAACGGAAAACATCCGAGGATGCCACTCGAGTTCCTCGCACATAGCGATGTAAGCCTTCCAGGTACGGTGAGATCTTTCTGGAGGAAGATTCCCGTGTCAACAACATAGAAGAGATGACCGAATACGAGAGAACTCGGTCCTTTAGCACCTGGCTTTAAACAGCCATGCCATTAAAGCCAAGGACTGTAAAGCAGGATGAAGTATGCTCTGCGAAGCAGGCGAGGCAACAACAGTAGCAGAGGGTAAGCATATATCAGGCGATACTGCCCCCACAGGCTTCTAACGCGTCTAACGCATCCACCCAGGGGTCCCTGGACCTGACCACGATCTTGCTACCTTGCGAGTGAGTCGAGAGGCCACAAGGTCCACTTCCGGTGCCTCACCTCCGGTAAAGAAGGTGGAAACACCTCCGGATGCAAGGACCCTTCGCCTGCAATGCACACGGCCGACAGGACCGTCTTGCAGCGAGACGTATGAAAATCCCAAAGAGACTCCGCAATGTATCGGAGAAGGGAGGCCCCAGTGTACAGGGTGCCTCAAATGTTGGCCAATAAAGGCAACTTGACGGAACTTCCCTAGAAACTCGGTCAGAGGACTAGTACCTCAGCCTCCACAGGTGGCGCAAACCCACCCCGGGCACAGAGACCCTAAAGGCTAAAGCAGTTGTAGTGCACCTGCTAGACGACTGATGAATGAAGCAGAGGCTTTTGCCCAGTCATTGAGCTACAAAAAATGCCAGAGACGCAGCCACTAACGGGCGCAACGCCAACCCCAGCCTGGCGAACACAGTCCAAGCCAGCGCTTCTGATCACCACTGAAAGCAGGTGGAAAGTGATACCCCTGAAACCAGGGATCCTTGTGACAATGCTCCATCCAGCAGCTACCCATGGATAGGTGCTGATTGTGCAAACACATAGTTTATACTATGTATTGCGTCAAACGCACAAATGGAGAGTGTGGGAGGAAACCCACCCAGCCACAAAGAGCATAATACCACCACATACGGCGTATGTAGTTTAGTATTTGTGGATAAACCTATTAAACGCGTATATACTGTGCCAGCGACGAAGGCGTGCACATCATGGGGGCCTGGACGTAAACCAGCCACACAGATTGCGTACACAACCGTGTAGGTATGTTAGCCTGCGAATAAACAAATTGCACATGTTTATACTGTGCATAGCGCTGAGGATGCGCACACCATTGGAACGCAGGGGAGAAACCTGAGCACCCGGATGAAACCCATGCAGACTGCATACGCCTACCGTGTATGGTATTATAGTATGTGTGCTAAACATTTTGCACAAGCCCATGTGTGCATAGCACCGAAGGCGCGCACACTGTTGGCACGTGGGAGGAACCGAAGTACCCCACGCATACTCAGAGAATGCAATACCTACAGCTACTGTAAATGTATTTAGTGTAGTGTATAAACATAATGTGTATGTTTACATCGTGTATTGCACCAAAGGCATGCATGTCATGTAGCATGGGCAGAAACCCACGCAGACTGCATACGCATACCGTGTAGGTATTATAGTGTGTGTGCTAAACCTTTTGCACAAGCTCATGTGTGCAAAGCACCGAAGGCGCGCACACCGTTGGCGCGTGTGAGGAACCGAAGTACCCCACGCATACTCAGAGAATGCAATACCTACAACTACTGTGAATGTATTTAGTGTAGTGTATAAACATAATGTGTATGTTTACATCGTGTATTGCACCAAAGGCATGCATGTCATGTAGCGTGGGCGGAATCCCACGCAGACTGCAAAGACATACCGGGTAGGTCCAATCGCACAAATTTAGACTGTGCATAGCGCCGAAGCGCCCACTCGGAAGAACTCCACGCAGACAGCACACAGATACCGTGTAGGAATGATAGCATGTGAATCAACATAATATTGCACATGTTTATGCTGTGCATTTCCATTGGAGCGTGGGGGGAAACCGGAGTACCCGGAGGAACCCCACGCAAACAGTATACCCATACTGTAAACATGTATAATATGTGCAATAAACATATTGAACATGTCTATACTGTGCAGAGAGCCAAAGCGCACATACCATGAGAGTGCGGGAGGACACCGGAGCCCCCGCGAGCCCAGAGAGTATGATACATACATATACTGTGAATGTATCTGGAGTCGTGCATAAACATATTTTGTACGTTTATATCATGTATGGCACTGAAACACAGCATTGGAACGTGGGGACAGCCACACAGACACAGAGACCAATAACACATACATACACTGTGAATGTATGCAGTGTAGAGGTATAGGATGAGTTTAAATTATGGCGCAGAGGCGCATAATCTTCTCTGTATCATTCCAACCTGCTTGACAGTGCTGCTGAAGCAGCATGCAGGTAACAGGTAACCTCTGATCCTCAGACCGTGTGTCTGTCAGAGCTCAAATCATTCCCCAGGAAATGGCGGGAAATGTTACCTCAGGTATCACACACAAGGCTCACAGGGATTAGAGACATAAATGAATAAAGTCCTCCCTCATCCATGCTGCTCTTGAGGCAGCGTGTGAGGAAAACTGTGAGGAAACTGTGTAAAAGAAAAGCTTGTCACAGCAATTTCAGCCTGAGTGTGATTCTCACATCATCAATGAGATCACTTACAAGCGCCCTGTCATTCACTGACACAGAACTGGAGTCTTCCTCACAAGGGAATGTCCTGTTCATAAACCTTAAATATTCAGAGGTAGGGTCCTGAGCCCAATAGCTAGGCCCATATCTGACTCAGAGCACTCCTTCACTAAAGATTTTTGTGGGGGGAGGGGGCTTATAGGTCCTTTTGCTCGCACACCGCTTCCATTCTGACAGGAATGATTCCAGGACTGCTGACAACTGGTCCATAAGGACCGCAGGTGCAGGAAACATATGAACATGTTTAACTGTGCAGCACTGCCAGTTGCCCCAGGCAATGTGAAGAGCAGGTGTATCAGACTCCATAAACGCCACCCTCTGAGACCTTATACACTATACAGTGAATATACAGTCCACCCACTGGCTACGCTGAGGAGGGGATACCCGGGAGGACCCACCAACCCTTAAGGACAGCTCACTCTGTGAGGAGATTGTGAGGGGATTCGCGCCGCCGCCAGAAATAAATGCGTGGCGGCCACAAGAAAATGGCCGCCGTCCGCAGCTATAACTGTGCCACTGAACGCCAAGATGGCCGCCGAGCGCAAAATTCAAAGCTCTAATGCGCGCCAATGGCGCACGCAATAACCACCTCAAACAGCGCCAATGGCGCACGCAATAATCACCTCACACACCAGAAAAAACTGCAGACATGAGCGCCCAACCAGGCCAGAGTGACCCCCAAGCACCCCACAGCACAGCCCCAGTACAGGGTGCAGAGAGCAGCATAACAGGGGGGGACAGGGAGAAACCCCCACACACAGAAACACAGCCAGCATGTACTCACCTGCAGTAGGAGAGACTACTTACCCGTCCCTTTCAGGGACCCACTGGCTTGTTTCAGACAGACCTATCACAGAGTTGTACTGTGTAGCTGTCGGCCCGGTCCACCGCGAGAGATACAGTCAGTCAAGTACTGTTCAATCTTGAGAGGACCGCGGGAGCATGAAAGCAACCCAGCCACCCCTGGAGTCATGGGGCATGTCGTGAACTGAGTCTCACGCACGCAAGGCGAGGATCAGCACGCTCGATGGTCGGACAGGGAAGACTACGAGGATACTAGTGTACCCAACCTGTTGGCCAGCCGACAGTTGATTGAAGGTCTCAAAAATAAAATAATAAAATTCCCAAAGGAATAAAAATCAAAAGTAAAATCTTCCAGGAGACTGGCTCCTGAGAGCCACGTCTTCTCCTTCTGCTAGGCAGAAAAAAACTGAGGCTGTTAGCTGCAGGTGGAAGGGTAATGTCAGGAGGGACCGCCCCCCTGGGCGGGGCTGTTCAGCTCTGGGTTGTTCTAGAATGTTTTAACCTCTAACATTCTGCCTAGGTCTTCTCCTGCGAGCAGGGACATATACCCACATGTAATCAGTATGAGAGCTGCGTCGGTCCATGGACGATAAGAAAAAATAGGATTTTTTTGTACTCACCGTAAAATCCTTTTCTCTGTTGTCCTCGGACGGACACAGCTCCTTAAATCTTGACATGTAGGTTATGTTCCAGTTCATAGGAGAGGACTAGGCAGAACATGTTAGTTATCTTAAAAACATGTAACTTTAACAGAGTTGAACAGTCACACCCAGGGGGCGGTCCCTGCGGTCATAACCCCTCACCCTGCAGCTCAGTTCGTCAAAAAGCAGTACAAACTTAAAAAGGAGGGGTGGGTGCTGTGTCCGTCCATGGACGGCAGAGAAAAGGATTTTACGGTGAGTACAAAAAAAATCCTATTTTCTCCTTTCGTCCATAGACGGACACAGCTCCTTAAATCTTGACATGTGGGACGTCCCCAAGCAGTGTCAGAAAAAACGACGGGTGGGAAAAGCAAAGAAGACTTAACTTCACCCAAAAAAAACAGAGCTCCCCAACGGAGGAGTTGCAACCTCAAACAGCCGCCTGCAAAACCTTGCGGCCAAAGGAAGCATGCGAAGATGGACTCACAATAATCTTATAAAACTTTGAGAAAAAGTATAAACAGACGACCAGGTCGCCGCCTTACACACCTGTGAGACAGATACTTGATGTCAGAAAGCCCAGGAAAAACCAATTGCCCTGGTCGAAC
The DNA here is from genome assembly GCA_029206835.1 of Rana muscosa. Classification (NCBI taxonomy): domain Eukaryota; kingdom Metazoa; phylum Chordata; class Amphibia; order Anura; family Ranidae; genus Rana; species Rana muscosa. The sequence continues at coordinate 646,816,600 of CM055121.1, forward strand.
GTGCCGTGACAGGAAAGGGAGGCGCCCGCCCCTTAAGGGCATAGGCCTGGATGACGGTCTGCCTGATCCACCTAGAAAGGTGGCAGACGAAAACCGCCAGGCCCTACTGAGGACCAGACACCGACATCAACAGTGAGTCAGATCTCCGGAACGGAGGCTTAGCAAACAGGTACACTCGTAGGGCACGTACCCCGTTCAAAGTATGTAGCGCAACCTCCATGGGATGCGAAGGCCAAGGACACAAGGATGGAAGTACAATGTCCTCGTTTAGGTGAAAAGCCGAAACGACCTCAGGAAGGATTGAGGGCTGCGGGTGCAGCACCACTTATCCTTATGGAGGACCAAGTAAGGAGACTTGCAAGTACAGTATCATTCTACTCACACCTCTTATTCAAGGGGTGTGAGTGTTTTGATAGATACGGGTGCGGTGTTCTCCTGCAGACAGAGTAAGATAGATGCCAAGGGACGTTATGTGTTTCTTCATTGTTGGATAGAAACAAAGGAATATGTGGTGGCGAATATATATATCCTCCCCCCCCCCCGTTTGAAACTGAAGTCCTGTGGGAGTTAATGGAGTTCGTCATGGACAGGGTGGGTGTGCCCGTAATAGTGGCAGGGGATTTCAATATGACTATGGATAAAAAAAACTTAGTTAGACTTACCGGTGACGGTATTTCTAAGAGCCTTTCAGGACAACCTTGGAGAGAGCGTAGCTCCGCCTCTTTAACAGAAAACACTTTCAGCCTTTAAATCCCTCCTCTTCCATCATGGCCTCAGTTATTGTGGTCTCCGACAAACTGGAAGACAAAGCACAGAAGAACCACAACAACCATGATAGACATTTAATCAATACTTCTAAGATATATTAGGGAGGGAAATAGCGGTTGTCCTGAAAGGCTCTTAGAAATACCGTCACCGGTAAGTCTAAGTTTTTCTCAAATAGCCTTTCAGGACAACCTTGGAGAGGATAACCGAGTAACTTACCCTAGGGTGGGACTACTGCCTGCAGTACCTTCCTGCCGAAGGCTTGATCTGCGGCAGACAGCAAGTCCAACCTATAGTGCCGGAGAAAAGTTGAGTAGTTTGACCAAGTGGCAGCCTTGCAGATCTGATCAGGCGTAGCACCGGCCCTCTCGGCCCAGGAAACTGCTGTTGATCTCGTTGAATGAGCAGCAATACCTGAGGGAGGTATTTCTCCTTTAGCTTGATAAGCCTCTGTAATTGCTTGTCTAAGCCATCTGCCTAATGTACTTTTAGAAGCTTTCTCCCCTTTGCAGGGACCTGAAAATACCACAAAGAGGGCATTTGTTTTTCTAAACTCTTTGGTAACTGCTAGAAACTGGAGCAGGCATCTTCTCACATCCAGTGTATGGAAAGCTTCCTCACCTGCATTGTTAGGAACTGAGGAAAAAGTAGGTAAGGTTATCTCTTGCGACCTATGGAAGGTTGATGATACTTTTGGCAGGAAGCCTGGATCCGTCTGAAGGATCACCCGGTCTGAAAAGACCCTCAAAAAAGGTTCTGTAACTGCCAGAGCCTTGAGTTCACTAACTCTCCTTGCCGATGTGATGGCAACTAAAAATATTGTTTTCAAAACTAAATTTCTTAAGGAAGTCTCTTGAAGGGGTTCAAACGGAGCTCCCGTGAGACCCTGTAAAACAATAGACAAATCCCAACTGGGAAAAACTTTAAGGACTACAGGCCTGTTCAGAGCCAGAGCCCTAAAGAACCTGGAAATTAAAGTTTCTTTGGACAGAGTTTTTTCAAAGTAAACTGAAAGAGCCGCAACCTGGGTTTTCAAGGTGCTGGCTGCCAATCCTTTCTCCATTCCTTCATGGAGAAACTCTAGAACTGAAACAACACTCTTGACTAAAAAGTTTTTGGAAGAACACCAAGAATTGAATTTCTTCCATACTTTAAGGTAGATGGCCCTAGTTACCGCCTTTCTACTGGACAGTAGGGTCCTTACTACTTTATCTGAAAGTCCTTTGGCTTTTAGGAGGTCTTCTTCAGAAGCCATGCAGTCAGGTGTAGTCGGTCTGCTTCTGGATGGTTCACAGAGCCCTGTGTTAGTAAGTCCTTCCTGAGTGGTAGCTTCCATGGAGGATTTGCGGCTAGGTTTAGAAGTGTCGCAAATATGGAGCAATCAGGATAAGGTTGGTGTTCTCTTCCCTGAATTTCCTCAATACCAGTGGGATTAGAGGAAAGGGGGGGAAAGGCGTAACACAGCTGGTAATGCCATGGGTGTGCTAGAGCATCTATTCCTACTGCCTGATCCCCTCTGTGGAGAGAAAAGATTTCTCAGACTTTTGCGTTTTGCTGACTGGCAAATAGATCTACCTGAGGTTTCCCCCACTCTTTGGAGATCATGGTGAAAATCTCCTGGTTCAGACTCCACTCTGCTTCCACCACACTCCTTCTGCTTAGCAGATCTGCCAACAGATTCTGGGATCCCTTTAGGTGAACCGCTGATAAGGAGGTCAGATTTAGTTCTGCCCAGGACAACAACTGACTGGCTAACTCCATGAGACCTGAGCTCCTGGTTCCCCCTTGCTTGTGCACATAAGCTATCGCTGTCGTGTTGTCTGACAGAATTTGAACATGATGTCCTTTGACTGTCTGTTGAAAGGCAAGGAGGCCCAGAAATATGGCTTTTAATTCCCGCCAGTTTGACGATTTTTTTGCTTCCCATTTGGACCAAGTTCCTTGAGCGGTTTGCCCTTCCAGGTGAGCTCCCCAACCCCAAGCACTTGCGTCTGTTGTCAGACGTTTGTCCAGGGGAAAAACCCACGAGAGACCCTTTGTCAGGTTGTTTGGGTCTCTCCACCACCAGAGTGCTCGTTTTACGTTTGATTTTAGTTTGAAGCACTTTTCCAGTGACTCCTGGTGTGACCAAACTTGTAAAATGTTCCTCTGGAGGGGTCTGGAGTGCAGCCTTGCCCACTGTACGGCTGGGATTGAGGCCGTGAGGAGGCCCAAAACTGCCATGGCTGATCGGACAGATGTTGGGAGATTTGTCTGGATCTGACTCACTGCAGAGTCGATTTTTTCTATCTTTTCTTGAGGGAGAAAAACTTTTTGAAGAACTGAGTTTATGGTGTAGCCCAGAAACCTCATCTCCTGAGTTGGATCTAGATTTGACTTGTCTAGATTTAGGAGCCAACCTAGAATTTTGAGAGGAGTCTGTGACACTTGAAGGTTTGTCACAACCTGATCTCTGGAATCTGCAAAAAACAGTAGGTCGTCCAAATATGGAATGACCGAGATCCCCCTCAGTTTCAGAGGCTCTAGGGCTTCTGCCATGACCTTTGTGAATATCCTGGGTGAGGATGAAAGTCCGAACGGTAGGGCTGTGAATTGGAGATGCCATATTGATGTCCCCAGATTGATGGCTAGGCGGAGAAACCGTTGGGAAGCCAGAGCTATCGGCACATGTAGATAGGCGTCCCTCAGGTCCAGGGATGCCATGAAGCAACCTGGAGTCAACAGCTTTGTTATGGAGTGGATTGTGTCCATGCGGAAGTGCTTGTACCTTACTGATCTGTTTAGGATCTTCAGATTCAGAATCAGTCGGTATTTGGCTGACGTTTTTTTTACCAGAAATATATGGGAGTAAAACCCTCGGCCCTCCTGATGTTTTGGGACTTGAACAATCACTTCCTGTTGTATCAGATCCTGTAAGAGGGTCATCATAGCGGAAGCTTTTTCCTGATCCCGTGGTAGGGCTGTGATATAAAACCTGCTTGGGGGGCATTCCGAGAATTCTAGACTGTATCCCTGCGCAATGATGTTCCTCACAAAGGGACTTTTGGATACTTGGTTCCATTGAGGGAGAAAAGCTGACAGTCTTCCCCCCCCTGGAGTAACGTTGTCACTTGTTTTTAGAAGTTTGGTCTGGGGGAGATTTAAAGAGAACTCCACCCCTTCCTCTACCTTTTTGGGAAAACCAAGGTTTTTTGTTGTCTTCTTTTTTGAAGGATTGCTGAACAGTACGAAAATTCTTTTTAAACGGCTGCTTCTTTTTAGAAGGGAAAGCCTTTTTGTCAGCTGTTCTGTCCAAAACAGTTTCTAGCTCCGGACCAAACAGCAAATCCCCCGAGAAGGGTAGGCCACAAAGTTTGATTTTAGAGGCTGTGTCACCCGACCATGTTTTTAGCCAGACTGCACGCCTAACTGAATTCACCAACGCTGCTGATCTAGCAGCCATCTTGATTGATTCAGCGGATGCATCTGCCATGTACTTTACTGCTTTTACTATTACAGGGAAGGACTCCAACAGATCTTTCCTTGGAGTACCTGCCTCTACATGGTTCAACAGCTTCTCTATCCAACACTCCAGGTTCCTTGCCACCACTGTGGAGGCCATAGCTGGTTTAAGGCTAGCTGATGTGGAGTCCCAAGCTTTTTTCAGCAGGGAGTCTGCCCTTTTATCCATCGCGTCTTTCAACACTCCCATGTCCTCAAAAGCGAGGTCCGTGCGACGAGAGAATTGCGAGAAGGCAGCATCCACTCTTGGTTTTTTATTCCAAACCTCTGAGTCTTTGTTTTCAAAGGGAAAATGCTTTTTGAGGGTCTTGGATAGGAAGGGACCTTTTTCGACTGTGTCCTATATGACCCTATGGACTGGGAACACTCTGTGCTTAGACTCATCCAGACCCTGGTACATTTTATCATGAACTGATAGTTGTACTTTTTCCTCCTGGATATCCAGGGTAGTGTAGATTGCTCTTAGGAGATCATCCACATCTTCCAAAGATAGTTTAGATCTGGAGGCTTTGCTATCATCTTCCTCTTCCTCCTCATCGGAGTCTTTGAGAGAGGGGAGAGCACATGTCCCTTCATCCCCAGAGTCCACACTCTCTGCTGGTCTAGAGGTGGAGGCTCTTGGGCTGGACGGTGATTGCTGGGGTTCAGCTAAGACTGCTGGACTTTTCAGTAGAGATTTAACCGAACTAAGAGAGCTTGTAAGCTCTCTTACTGAGGAAAATAAATCCTTGTATTGCTGGGATGTTTCCTCTTCCACCAAGTCCTTAATGCAAGACCTGAACATAGCTTTTTGCCATGAATCCCTCAAAAGGATTTTTGCAGGAGGGACACTTCCTCTGACTTGGTGGGTTTACATGTTTGGTTTTCCCTACAGTTTTCTCCTGAAATGAGACAAACAATAAAATTCACCTAATGTCCTAACACACGTAAACCAACTAGTGCATTTAGGCCACCACCAAAATAGAGAAAGAAGTGTCCCGGTGAAACAACCACCATGTCCAAGCTGTAGCAGGTCAGAGAGAAGTAACCTCCGACCAAACAGCAGCAGGCTCCCTTCAGGGAGGAAAAACAAGAACACACAGCAAAAATAGACTCATTTGGATAAGAATAAAAGGCACCATTGTACCCCTCTTACTTGAGCCTGACTGGAGCTTAGGGCGCCTGCTTCCGCCACCGCTGACTGTCTCTCTTCCATCTTGCCGAGAGTGCAGCTGGGCTATACACACAGCGTGTTTTTAAATTTTCCCGGGTCCCGCGTCATCCACGTGGGCCGGAAACGGAAGCGCCAGTCGATAGACCTGCCCCCTAGTCTCTGCGTTCCAAGCGCTGGGAACCACTAGCGCCGCGCCCCCACAGGAAGCCGCATCGCCGGACATGACGTCACCCGCTAGCCGGGACCCAGAACCGTCATGCGATTCGCGGCGCTGACCTGCATCGGCAACCGCTCGGCTCCCGGAGCCTTACCGCGGATTGCGGGCACAAGATGCTGCGCCTCCTTTACTCCCCTGAGCAGGCGAGACTGGGGACTCCGGAACACCCCCCGCTTGCGGTGGAGGGGGTGCTGGGATGGTCACAGGTAAAAACAAACTGCACACCAGGCAGAGAAAAAAGGTAAGCCTTACTCTTCCTTCTTGGAAAGAGCGTAGCTCCCTGGTTCCCACCTGTTGCTTCCACCATGGCAGAGGAAACACAATAACTGAGGCCATGGTGGAAGAGGAGGGATTTAAAGGCTGAAAGTGTTTCCTGGTAAAGAGGCGGAGCTACGCTCTCTCCAAGGTTGTCCTGAAAGGCGATTTGAGAAAAATGGATAGATTCCCGGCAGGTGCCTCCACAGGACATTCGGCTGGCAGCCCTCTCCTCCAATTTTGTGAGGGGGTGGGTTTGACAGACGTGTGGAGGAGGAGACACCCGGGGGAAAAATAATTTTCCTGCCACTCAAGGACGCACATGACCCTGTCCAGGATAGACCTCATACTTTGTAACGAGGAAGCATTGGGAGAGGTGGTATATGAACCAAGAAGCATTTCAGATCATTCCTTAGTAATTTTTGAAATAAAGACGGATAGAGGGTATGGTAAAGGGGACTGGAAGATAAACCCATTCTGGTTGGAAGTAATTGGGGATCCGGGGGGAGTATGTGCTAGCCTGAAGGAATTTGTAACAGCAAACACTGGATCAGCCTCAACGGGAGTGTTTTGGGATACTCTGAAAGCCTTTCTACGCGGAATTTTAATCCAAAAAATATAATTTATCAAAAAACAATCATGCGCAAGGAAAATGCAGCAAGAGAAAAAAAGTGACGAGGTCAGAGATCAACTATACAGGAAATCCAACTACAGAGAACTATAAGGAATGGTCAGATACACAGGAATAGTATAAAAAAATAGTAAGAAAGGCGGAAAATAAAAAATTATTCCAGAAACAGAAATTCTATGGGGAGGGCGAGAGAGTGGGGAGAATTCCTAATAGCTAGGGCTGGGTCCCCCCCCCCCCATCTGTCATCCCGGCGATCTGTGATGAGGAGGGGGAAATTAGGAGAGGTACATCAGGAATAAAAGAGGCCTTCAAAAAATATTACCAGAGTCTGTATAGTAGTACATCAAATGGCAATATAGAGGGGGAGATGGAAGCCTTTTTTAAAAGGCTTGCAGATCCCCCGGCTATCAGAGGAAGATAGGGAGGGTTTGGAGGCACCACTCACATTGGAAGAGTTACAAATGGCAATAACGGATATGGCAAGCCAAAAGGCTCCCGGGCCGGATGGCTTGCCAATAGAAATATATAAAACCTATAATGAAGTGCTGCTTCCAAGACTCCTGGAGGTATTTAATTGGGCAGCCAAGGAAGGGAAGTTACCCGCGTCTATGACAGAAGCAACAATTATCGTATTATTAAAAGGAAGGGAAAGACCAATTGGAGACAGCCTCATACAGACCGATATCTCTTTTATGTGCAGATGTAAAAATCCTGGCCAAAACATTGGCAATGAGGCTAAATAAGATAATCTCAAAGCTGGTACACTCGGACCAGATGGGATTTATCCCAGGTAGGTCTACCAGCTCTAATAAAAGAAGAGCATTTCTATACACTCCGTTGCAAACGGCAGAAGAGGGGTCAAGAGCAATATTATCCTTGGATAGCGTTCGATAGCCTTGAGTGGCATTACCTTTGGAAAGCCCTGGTAGAGTTTAATTTTGGCCCTAACTTTATTCAATGGATTAAAATATTATACAAAAGTCCCAGGGCGAAGGTAAGGATAAATGGAGTGTTCAGAATGGTTCCAATTGGCTAGGGGGACAAGGCAGGGATGTCCATTGTCGCCCCTGCTTTTTGCCCTCGCCATGGAACCACTGGCCATCACCATAAGGGCATCCCTGGGAATTAAGGGTTTCAAGAGGAGATTGAGGGAGGAGAAGATAGCTATGTATGCAAATGATGTATTGCTTTTTCTGGGGGGATACGCAAGCCTCATTAGAAGGGGCAATAGACATAATAGGGGAATTTGGTAAATTCTCGGGGCTAACAATCAATTGGGATAAATCGGCTCTCTTACCAATAGACCCATTGATAGGGCAGATAGATCAAGTGAAAGTGGTGACCCAAATGAGATACTTAGGAATTAACATAACAAAGGACCCAGGACAGTATATAACGGGAAACTTAGCACCCTTAGTGACAAAGCTTAGACAAAAATGCCGGGTGTGGAATAGGCTCCCACTCTCAGTGGTCGGTAGGAACAACTTGATAAAAATGGTATGGATGCCGCAAATTTTATACACATTCTTCATAACTCCCGAGTATGGATCCCAAGACAGTGGTTTAAGAAAATAGATAGTGTTTTTAGGGAATTGATCTGGAGGAACGGAGTAACAAGGATTTGCCTCCGCGCCTTACAACCAAAAGAGAAGGCCCTCCCGAACCCTAGATATTATTTCCTAGCTGCCCAGGTGCAGCATATGAGAGGTAGTAACCGAATGGTAGGAAGAGAAACAAAGGGGTTAATTCTGAATGATACGTGCCATGACACTGAAGTAGAGGCAGTGGTGGTGGACTATTTTTGTTCTAAATGTCCCACAGCTCAATTGATGGTAAAATGTTGGAAAGAGGTTAAGAAGATCATGGGATAAGGGATTTTCTGAGTTCTCTCCCATATGGGATAACAGCAACCTGCAAGAACTCAAAGTGATGGGGAAGGTTGAGGAGTGGGACAGATTGGGAATACATCTATTGACACAACTTTATAAGGCAGGAAGAATAAAATCATTTCAAGAAATAAGGGAGGATTACGCTGTCCCAAATAGATCTTTTTACAGATATCTGCAAATCAGACATGCTTCTGACCGATGTAATGGCAACTAGAAAAACAATTTCCTGAGAAAGCGTTAAGAGAGGAATACTCCTTGGTGTTCTCAAAGGAAGGTTCCAGAAGTACCGAGAGAACCAGATTTAAGTCCCACGGAGGAAGCGGTGGTCCAATCAGGGGAATCACGTGTCGGACCCCCTGTACAAACTCACTTACCATTGAGTGAGCCGCTAGGGGTCGTTGGAAGAAAGACAGCCAAGGCTGAAAACTGCCCCTTAATAGTGCTTAAGGCAAGTTTCTGATCTACTCCGCGCTGTGAGAACAGCAGAATTCGAGAAACCGAATATGCCCGTGGGCGCCAAGACATCTCTACACACATAGAAATGTATGCTTTCCAGTGCGATGGTAGATCTTCCGTGAAGAAGATTTCCAGGCCCTCAACATGGTAGAGATTACCAAATCTGACAGACCACGGTCCCTCAGTACCTGGTTTTCAATAGCATGCCATTAAAGTCAGCGACTGTAAAGCAGAATGAAGTATGGGACCTTGAGACAGAAGGTCCTCCCGCATTGGCAGATGTCAGGGAGAGAGTCTGCTACCAGTCTCACAAGGCCACCGTACCAGGGACGCCGGGACCAGTCTGGGGCGATTAGAATCACCGGAATCCCCTCAGCCTCCACTCTGCGGAGCAGATGAGGAAGCATATTCATTGGGGGGGGAGGCATAAATTTGCCGATACTGACCCCTGGAGCCACCAACGCGTCTGCCCAAGGAGCCCTGGACCTGGCCACAAACCTCGACACCTTGCGATTGAGTCGAGAGGCCAAGAGATCCACATCTGGTGTGCCCCACTTCTGACAAGGAGTTGAAACACCTCCGGGTGTAACGACCATTCCCCTTGGTCCAGCATCTGGCGACTCAGTCCGCCTGCCAGTTATTACCCCCGGAATGTAAGCAGCCGATAGAGTCGGTACGCTCCTTTTAGTCCATCTCAGGATGTGAGCGGCCTCCTGCGCTGCGGCCGAACTACTTGTTCCACCCTGATGGTTGACATAAGTCACCTCTGTGGCGTTGTCCATCTGGATCCTGACTGGACGCCCTTGAAGCCTCTGCGACCACTTGGAGAGGCACAGTCTCGAGGACATTGATCGGTAGGAGAGATTCTTCTGGAGTCCAGCATCCCTGGGCCGACCGAACCCCCCTAGACTCCCCCCAACCGGTCAGGCTGGCGTCCGCTGTGATCACAGTCCAGTGGAAAGGAAGGAAAGACTTCCCTGATTGAAGTGTCGGGGATGTCAGCCACCAAGTCAGAGAGGCCCTGAATAGGCAACTTACCTGATCTGATTATCCAGACACAATGGGGATTTGTTCCATTTGGATAGAATCTCCTTCTGCAGCACCCGAGTATGGGATAGAGCATACGGTACTGCTTCGAAGGAGGCTACTATGAGGCCCAGGACGCTCATGCAGAAAACGGAGAGATGACCAATTGCGGGATGTTAACAACCTCACTGCAGCCTGGAGTGTCTGCAACTTCTCTGGAGGGAGAAGACTCTTGCCTCCGATGAGTCCAGAATCAGCCCCAGGCATTCTAGGCGCTGAATCGGAACACCGACTTCCGGAGTCTGACTGGCTATAGACACGTCCTCTAATTCTGGGCTGGAAGCAGCTCTCAGAAGATGATCATCTAACTAACCTAAGACGGCAATGCCTCGCTGTCTCAGCAAAGCTACAATAGGGGCGAGCACCCTGGTGAAAACTCTTGGTGCTGACGCTAGGCCAAAGGGAAGAGCCACAAATTGATAGTGGTCCTCGCCGATCACAAAGCGCAGAAAACCTCTGATGCCCGTCGCATATGGGGACATGCAAGTAGGCGTCCTTGATGTCCAGAGACGCCAGAAAATCCCCCGGATGATTTCGAACCCCACAGTGAGGGCCAAGAGGTCCAAGATTGGACGGACACCCTTCTTCTTTGGGACTATAAACAGAGTCGAATAGATTCCCTTAAACCCTTCCTCCAGGGGCACAGGTAAAGTACACCGCACCTGAGCAAGTCTCGTACTGCTCCTAACAAAGCAGAGCCACGAGCCGGAAGGAGAGGAAGATTCGAGGGAATCTGTATGGCGGACAAGAAGGAAACTATCTTGTACCCCGAAGCGACCACCTCGCAGACCCACTGGTCGGAAAGCAGGGAGGACCACCGAGCTACAAACTCGCAAAGCCGTCCCCCCCACCCTGAGTCGGGTGGGGGCAAAACCTCATGTGGTAACAAGCTTATGAGCAGTTGTGTTCGGCTTACGCACCCAGGGACACCCCTGTCCCAACAGGAGCCTGTCAGTCAGGGAGAATCTGACGAAAATACCGCTTCTGCGTGGAATAGGGAGGGCCCCGCTTACGGCGTGGCTCCTTCCCCATAGAGGACATCTTTAATAATGTCGTCCAGCGAGGTACCAAAAAGCCTCCCGCCTTTGAAGGGCAAATCTGCTAGAGCTGCTTTGGATGCTTGGTCAGTGGACCAGCATGTCACAGGCGGCGCAGTACCACCGCAGATACAGAGGATCTGGAAATCCAGAGTGGCATCACAGACATAGAAACAAACACAAAAGTTTCTGCGCTGCTACTAAGTGCAAAAAAGCGGCTGCAAAACCTGTGGACAAAAAGGTGCATAGAACAAAAAAACAAAAAAATTGCAGCGCTAAATGGGTGTGTGTCAAACAAATAAATGAGTGAAAAGAACCAAAATGTGCAAGGAAGAACTAAATGATTCCCTGTGTGAATAACAATACCGTTTTTGAAAGAGTCCTTGATGGGTGGTCCTCAAAAACACATTCAAACAATTGCAAAAATTAAAGTCCAATGGTGTTCCACAATAATCCAAAAAAAATTTGTGATGATTGGACTACAAACACTTCCAAACCGATAATAAAGGGGAAAAAGCCACAACCAATATAAAAGGAGGCTTACTAGACTTAGTGGACCCTACTGAACATGTGTCCAGAGGGTCAACATAGGCTTTTGATGTGTATTCCTGAAGGGTCAACAGTTGATAGTTGAACCAAAGAATGTCTCTCACAGCAGCTCACAGTGAAGAGGTTGATAGAAACTTGAGAGACGATGACTCAATAGCACAATGTGAAAGGAATAGAAAAAAAGAAGAAGGCACATAGCGTGATACTGCTAAAAACAGTACGTTTAATGTAGGTAATTACACTTACATTCAAGTAGTTAACCACTTAACGACCGCCCACTGTAAATATACGTCAGCAGAATGGCACCGACAGGCAGAATCACGTACATATACGTGATTGCTTTTGTATAGTTGGGGGGTCCGATCGGACCCCCCTTCTTTACAGTGGGTGGTCGTTTTACCTTCGGGAGCGATCCGGCATGAGGGGACGGCCGTTCGATTCCGGCCACCCCCTCTCGATCGCTCCCGGCGAATGAGAGAGCTTCCCCTGCCTGCCAGGAAGGAGGAAGTGATGTCATCTCTCCTGGGGCGCTCACATATACCGAGTGCCGTACAGGAGAAGATGCCAGGTTAGTACACACAACACTACACTGACACCAGGACACATAGGCACATAAATCGCCCCCCCCCAGGCCCCCCCAGATCACCCCCCAGTCACAGTGTCACTGATTGCAGTGACCATTTATTTAGTGATCACTGCAATCAGTGACATTTGTGACTGTAAAAGTGTCACTACATTTAGTTTTAGGTCCAGTGTAGCCCCCTAACCCCCCCCTAATAAAGGTTTAACCCCCTGATCACCCCCCAGATAACCCTTTCACCCCCTAGCACCGCCGTCACTAAGCAATCATTTTTCTGATCGATGTCTTAGCGTCGGTGATGCTGATCGGTAGCCAGTCATTTTTTTTAGGTTCGCCGCAGGTTTTTATAGCGTCGGGTACCCCCATATATTACCTAATGAAGGTTTAACCCCCTTGATCGCCCCCCAGGTAACCCTTTCACCCCCTATCACCACTGTCACTAAGTTATAATTTTTCTGATCGATGTCTTAGCGTTGGCGATGCTGATCGGTAGCCAGTAATTTTTTTTAGGTTCGCCGCAGGTTTTTATAGCGTCGGGTACCCCCATATATTACCTAATAAAGGTTTAACCCCCTTGATCACCCCCCCAGGTAACCCTTTCACCCCCTAGCACCGCCGTCGCTATGCGATCATTTTTCTGATCGATGTCTTAGCGTCGGTGATGCTGATCGGTAGCCAGTAATTTTTTTTAGGTTCGCCGCAGGTTTTTATAGCGTCGGGTACCCCCATATATTACCTAATAAAGGTTTAACCCCCTTGATCGCCCCCCCCAGGTAACCCTTTCACCCCCTATCACCACTGTCACTAAGCGATAATTTTTCTGATCGATGTCTTAGCGTCGGCGATGCTGATCGGTAGCCAGTAATTTTTTTTAGGTTCGCCACAGGTTTTTATAGCGTCAGGTACCCCCATATATTATCTAATAAATGTTTAACCCCCTGATCGCCCCCCAGGTAACCCTTTCACCCCCTATCACCACTGTCGCTAAGCAATCGTTTTTATGATCGTTGTCTTAGTGTCGGTGATGCCGATAGGTAGCCAGTAATTTTTTTTTAGGTTCGCCGTCAGGTTTTTATATAGCGTCAGGTACCCCCATATATTACCTAATAAAGGTTTTAACCCCCTAATTGCCCCTAGTTAACCCTTTCACCAGTGATCATCATATAAGTGTTACGGGTGACGCTGGTTAGTTAGTTTGCTTTTTATAGTGTCAGGGCACCCGCCGTATATAACCCAATAAAGGTTTAACCCCCTGATCGCCCGGCGGGTGATATCAATTAGGTTTTAGTGTCAGAGAGGGTCTGCGTCACACCCCAGGCAGCGTCAGGTTAGTGCCAGTAACGCTAACACCCACGCGTGAAGCATACACCCCCCTTAGTGGTATAGTATCTGAACAGATCAATATCTGATCTGATCAGATCTATACTAGCGTCCCCAGCAGTTTAGGGTTCCCAAAAACGCAGTGTTAGCGGGATCAGCCCAGATACCTGCTGGCACCTGCGTTTTGCCCCTCCGTCCAGCCCAGGCCACCGAAGTGCAGTATCGATCGATCACTGTCACTTGCAAAACACAACACACATAACTGCAGCGTTCGCAGAGACAGGCCTGATCCCTGCGACTCCAGTGCTGTAGGAGGTGATTTCACCACCACAGTTAAAAAAAAAAAGCATATATGCCGAAGCATTGGGGCAGCAGGAGCGGAGGAGCGATTTTGCTCCTAATGCCGCGTATATACGGTCGAAATTCCGACGGAGGCTTGCCCGTGGAAAAGTCTGACCATGTGTACGCGGCATAACTTTTGCGAGAAGATGCCCCCATGCTTCGGCATATATAAATGGTGCATGTATGCCCATCATTAGAAGTGGGTGGATGAAGGGCGGTATTCTAATGGTGGGCATACCCACCGATCAATCTTTTTTTTTCGTTCAGCCAACAGGCTGCATGAAAAAAAAGATTACAATACATGTCCAACAAGGACCAGCAACGTACTGGTATGTTGCTGGACTTTGAATGTTTATACCAGAATGATGCCTGCGGGTTTAGGTATCATCTTGGTATCATTCTTTTCAGCCAGCGGCCGGCTTTCATGTAAAAGCAATCCTAGTGGCTAATTAGCCTCTGGACTGCTTTTACAAGCAGTGGGAGGGAATGTCCCCCCCCCGGATATAAAAAGCGCCATTGGGAAATTGGGAAAGCATTTTATCACACCGATCTTGGTGTGGTCAGATGCTTTGAGGGCAGAGGAAAGATCTAGGGTCCAATAGACCCCAGTTTTTTCAAAAAAGAGTACCTGTCATTACCTATTGCTATCATAGGGGATATTTACATTCCCTGAGATAACAATAAAAGTGATAAAAATAAATAAATATGGAAGCAACAGTTTAAAAATAAAATAAAAAAGCAAAATTAATAATAAAAAAAAAAAAAAAAAAAAGCACCCCTGTCCTGCCCTGCTCTTGCCCAATGGCGAACGCAAGCGTCGGTCTGGCGTCATATGTAAACAGCAATTGCACCATGCATGTGAGGTATCACCGCGAAGGTCAGATCGAGGGCAGTAATTTTAGCAGTAGACCTCCTCTGTAAATCTAACGGGGTAACCTGTAAATGCTTTTAAAGGCTTTTAAAAATGTATGTAGTTTGTCGCCAATGCGCGTTTGTGCGAAATTTTAAAGCATGTCGTGTTTGGTATCTATGTACTCGGCCTAAGATCATCTTTATTTCATCAAACATTTGGGCAATATAGTGTGTTTTAGTGCATTAAAATTAAAAAAAGTGTATTTTTTCCCAAAAAAATGCGTTTAAAAAATCGCTGCGCAAATACTGTGTAGAAAAAAAAAATGCAACACCCACCATTTTATTCTGTAGGGCCTTTGCTTTAAAAATATATATAATGTTTGGGGGTTAAACATAATTTTCTTGCAAAAAAAAATATGTTTTCATGTAAACAAAAAGTGTCAAAAAGGGCTTTGTCTTCAAGTGGTTAGAAGAGTGGATGTAAGCTTCCTAATGTTGTGTATAAAATGCCAGAACAGTTCAAAACCCCCCCAAATGACCCCATTTTGGAAAGTAGACACCCCAAGCTATATACTGAGAGGCATGTCGAGTCCATGGAATATTTTATATGTTGACACAAGTTGCGGAAAAAATACAATTTTTTTTTATTTTATTTTTGCACAAAGTTGTCACTAAATGATATATTGCTCAAACATGCCATGGGCATATGTGGAATTACACCCCAAAATACATTCTGTTGCTTCTCCTGAGTACGGGGATACCACATGTGTGAGACTTTTTGGGAGCCTAGCCGCGTACGGGACCCCAAAAACCAAGCACCGCCTTCCGGCTTTCTAAGGGTGTCAATTTTTGATTTCACTTCTCACTGCCTATCACAGTTTCGGAGGCCATGGAATGCCCAGATGGCACAAAACCCCCCCAAATGACCCCATTTTGGAAAGTAGACACCCCAAGCTATTTGCTGAGAGGTATTGTGAGTATTTTGCAGATCTCGCTTTTTGTCACAAAGTTTTGAAAATTGAAAAAAAAAAGAAAAAAAAAAATGTTCTTTCTTCATTTTCAAAAACAAATGAGAGCTGTAAAATACTCACCATGCCTCTCAGCAAACAGCTTGGGGTGTCTACTTTCCAAAATAGGGTCATTTGGGGGGGTTTTGTGCTATTTTGGCATTTTATGGCCTTCAAAACTGTGATAGGTAGTGAGGAGTGAAATCAAAAATTTGCGCCCTTAGAAATCCTGGAGGCGGTGCTTGGTTTCCGGGGTCCCGTACGTGGCTAGGCTCCTAAAAAGTCCCACACATGTGGTATCCCCGTACTCAGGAGAAGCAGCAGAATGTATTTTGGGGTGCAATTCCACATATAACCATGGCATGTGTGAGCAATATATCATTTAGTGACAACTTTTTGTAATTTTTTTTTTTTTTTGTCATTATTCAATCACTTGGGACAAAAAAAAAAAAATATTCAATGGGCTCAACATGCCTCTCAGCAATTTCCTTGGGGTGTCTACTTTCTAAAATGGGGTCATTTGGGGGGGTTTTGTACTGCCCTGTCATTTTAGCACCTCAAGAAATGAGATAGGCAGTCATAAATTAAAAGCTGTGTAAATTCCAGAAAATGTACCCTAGTTTGTAAACGCTATAACTTTTGCGCAAACCGATAAATATACGCTTAGACATTTTTTTTTACTAAAGACATGTGGCTGAATACATTTTGGCCTAAATGTATGACTAGAATTGAGTTTATTCGATTTTTCTTATAACAAAAAGTAGAAAATATCATTTTTTTTCAAAATTTTCGGTCTATTTCCGTTTATATCGCAAAAAATAAAAATCGCAGAGGCAATCAAATACCATTAAAAGAAAGCTCTATTTGTGGGAAGAAAAGGACGCAAATTTCGTTTGGGTACAACATTGCATGTCCGCACAATTTACAGTTAAAGCAGCGCAGTGCAAAATTCTGAATTCACCTCTGGTCCTTTAGCTACCAAATGGTCCGGGGCTTAAGTGGTTAAAAAGCGCTTCATGAAAATCAATGGCAACAGTGGAAAATCCCGACGCGTTTCGCAAGAAATTTGCATCATCTGGGGTATGCATCCACTGCTGCCTCCACACATTATATAGACAACATAACCCCCTAATAGGGTAAGAGTAACCTCACCTGTGAATTCATCACATGAGCAATCAATTCCTGGGTCATCCAAAATGGCTCCTCAACGTCCGCTTCCTGCCTCTACGTGGGGTCATGAATGATGTTCAATGTTGATAAATATTCCAGGGGTATGTGGTCTTATAAAGTAAAAATATAAATACATATGGAATTTAAAAAGCCATACATAAATGACAGGGGGGTGGACAGGCAAAATTCTGGCCGCCACACTTGGCTTATATATTAAATGTTAAATATGACCAACATGATGTATCATGTGCCCGAGCACACAGGCCAGGCACAGGAAATGGACCAAATATGGTCCATGGTGTGACCGTACACAGACTAGTGTGTGGAAAGCAGAACGTCCGCGCTAATCGCGTCACGTCCCGCAACACACCGTGATGTGTTTTACACATGGCTAATGTAATAAATATAATAAATATGGCCAGCATGGTGTGTCATGTGCCCGAGTACGCAGGACGGGCATAGGAAATGGACCAAATATGGTCCATGGGGTGACCGTACACAGACTGCGGACTGGTGTGTAGAAAGCAGGACGTCCGCGCTAATCGCGTCACATCCCGCAACACACCGTCATATGACTCATACGGCATCACGTGATGCGCTCCAGGCGCAATCACGTGATGCGTTCCAAAAGAAGGCCGGCGTGACACGTCCGCCCTCCACACCGATGTGATGTCGTGAGGGCTGGACGTCTGCACCAACCCATCCTGTCCCACATGTGACCTGTACAGCATCACGTGATGCGTTCCAGGAGAAAGACAGCGTGACACGTCCGCCCTCCACACCGACGTGATGTCGTAAGGGCTGGACGTCTGCACCAACCACATCCCATCCCACATGTGACCTGTACAGCATCACGTGATGCGCTCCAACCGTAATCACGCCATGTGTTCCACACACAGTGCGGTGACAAGCAGGGAATAAGTAGGAAACAGCAATGCGCTCCCCCACAAAAGAAACACACAGTCAAAGTCTCAAAGAGACAAAGACCAAATGTGCATAATGAATTTCTCTAATGGAAAGTTGTTCAATAAACAATAATGAATTGCCATGACCCCTAACTGGATATTGTAACAATCCTATATGGAAAAATTAAAATATCAAGTGTGTATAAAAATAGAAAAGCACAAGAGATAATGATCTCCATAGCAATTAGGGGCGACTAGACTAGATGGCAAATCATGGATACACATACATATAAAACGAAACAAAAAATTAATTACAAAATCCATCCAATATGTTTTAAATAAATTGAATTTCGATTGAATTGAATTAATGGGGGAGCTTCATGGATTGGAGAGATGAAGGGCAACAAATGTTGCAGGTAAAAGACCTAACAGGCCAGCCGCTCACTAAATGAATCCACAGACAAGGAAACCCCTCACATCTTACAATGAAGAAATGCATTAAATTCAAATTAAAATATTATTCTTATATATCTAAAACAAATATGTATGTGACAGCCCTCACGCAGATTAATCCCTAAGCGTATCGAATTTGTAATGTATGTAGAAAAAAACTGAAAAAATAAGAAAAAGAGAAAGATGAAAACGTAGAAAGACCCACATTAAAAGACAAATTGAGTAACAAATATGTCATTAGGATTTATTAATAAAGGAATTAATATCCCACTCGACGTTCAGGCCGAGAGGCCTGTGTGTCTGAAGTTCATAAATCCAGTATGTTTCAAGTTGTGAAACACCCCTAGTTTTAGCCCCACCCCTCCATGGTGGTATGTAATGGTCAATAATAAGAAACTGGGTGCCTGCCGGGTTTCTGTTATGACATAGCTTATAGTGTCTGGGTACTGTATGGTGAACATCACCACCCAAAATCAGAGCAACGTGTTCACCCACCCTTACCGAAAACGTTCGGATGGTGCGGCCCACATACTGTTTGCCACATGGGCAAGTGATTAAATATACAATGTGTGTGGTAGCACAAGTGCAAAATTGTTTAATGGGGTAGGTCCTACCAGTCACGGTTGACCTAAATGTCAATGATTTTCCTCTCCCCGAAATATTGTATTTGCACACATTGCACCTTTTGCAGGGATGATAGCCTACTAATTGGTGAAAAAAAGATGGGCGTACGGGGGGGGGGGGGGGTTAATGATGTTAGGAGCTATTGTGCTCTGAAGAGTTGGTGCCCCTCTGAACACAATTTTAGCCTGATTAGGTAATACAGTATTCAGAACACTATCATTTTTCAAAATACCCCAGTGTTTAGCCATAATGGCTTTTACCCGTTTGTGTTGGGTGGAAAAGGCAGTGACCATGGACCATTTGTAGCTCTCATCCACTTCCCGCTTGGGTTTTATCTCCAGCAGAGAACTCCTTTCAGTTTCTAGAGTCAACATAAGGTCTCTGTCAATGACAGCAGGATCGTAACCCTTGTCAATGAATCTATCTTTAAGGATTTTAGCCTGAGAAATAAATGTATCCGTATCAGTGCAGTTTCTCCGCAGCCTAATGAATTGACTGCGGGGAACTGAACTGAGCCAAGATCTATGATGGCAGCTATCATGAGGGATAAAGCCATTACGGTCAGTCTTGCTGCCATCCCAGAGGAGGAGGATGTCGTCTATATATCTAGCCCACAACACCAATGACGTGGCGTCCTGGGCATAGACGACATCCTCCTCCCACTTGGCCATAAAAAGGTTGGCCAGACTGGGGGCATATTTAGCCCCCATGGCCACACCCCTCAACTGTAAGTAGAATTGGTTATTGAACCAAAAGTAACTGCTCCTAGTGGCAAACTCAAGCAGCTCCATGATAAATTCTTTCTGAAAGGAAGCTAGAGATTCTTCCTTATTCAGAAAGTACTGTACCGCCTCAAGACCTAATTGGTGGGGTATGCAGGTGTATAACGAGGCAACGTCGGCTGTTACCATGATGTAATCGCCGCGTATGTCTATGCTCTCGAGTTTCCTGATGGTCGCACCTGTATCGCCCAAATAGGAAGGTATACGTCTGACCAAGGGCTGTAAATAGTGGTCGATATAACGACCAATTCGAGATGTTACCGAATTGATACCGCTAACAATAGGTCGTCCAGGAGGGTTCACAGGGTCCTTGTGGACCTTGGGTAAATAGTATATAGTAGGTATCCTAGGGACTGTGGGTATTAAGAACGCTTTCTCTTTTTTATTCAATATATTTCTATCATATCCATTATCAACCAACTTTTGAAGTTCCGCTTTAAAGCGAGAAGTGGGATTGGTGAGTAATATTTGATAAGTGTTTGGCTCCTGCAAAAATTCTGAACATTTCTCATAGTCAAGTTTGTCTAAGACAACTATGCCGCCACCCTTGTCCGCCGGGCGGATCACAAGGTCTTTGTCTGAACACAAAGACATGAGACCCGTTTTGGACAAGGTCTGGCGGTGTTTATAGTTGTCGGGAATCTCTGCTAGATCTTTAACCACTTCCCTACCCAGCCATAGACAAATGACGTCCACAGATGGGATCTCCCATCCTGGGTGGACGTCATATGACGTCCTCGGCTTTGTAGGGGGATATCTGAATGATGCCTGCAGCTAGAGGCATCATTCAGATATCCTTTTGAAGTGCCGGCGATTCTGTGCACCATAAGAACGATTCCGACGCTTGATCGTTCTTATAGGCGGCGGGAGGGGACACCCCCCCCTCCCGCCGCCATCCGGTGCTTCTCCGGGCTCCCCCGTGCGATCGGGGACCCGGAGCGAATCTTCCGGCATCGTTGGTGGAGTCACGTGATGAGCATAGAGATGACTGGTGACCAGATGGTCACCAGTCATCTCTATGATCGTCGGAGGCCCGGGCGCGATGTGATGACGTCACGCCCGGGTCTCAAATGTAAACAAAGCCGCCATTGCGGCTGTAAGTATGAAATCAGTGAAAATTTTTTCACTGATCTCATGCTTTCCAGCCTGGAGGAGAGATGTGGGGTCTTATTGACCTCGCATCTCTCAATAAAGAGAACCTGTCACACACATTCCTATTACAAGGGATGTTTACATTCCTTGTAATAGGAATAAAAGTGATCAAAAAAAAAAGTAAAATCATTGTAAAAAAATAAATAAGTAAAAATAAATAAATAATTAAAACGCCCCTGTCCCCGGTAGCTCGCGATCAGAAGCGAATGCACACGTAAGTCGCCCACATATGTAAACGCCGTTCAAACCACGCATGTGAGGTATCGCCGCGTGAGTTAGAGCGCGTGCAACAATTCTAGCCTTAGACCTCCTCTGTAACTCTAACCTGGTAACCTGTAAAAAAAATTAAAGCGTCGCCTATGGAGATTTTTAAGTACCGAAGTTTGGCGCCATTCCATGAGTGTGCGCAATTTTAAAGCGTGACATGTTAGGTATCTATTTACTCGGCGTAACATTATCTTTCATATTTTCCCAAAAAATTGGGCTAACTTTACTGTTTTGTTATTTTTTAATTCATGAAACCATTTTTTTTTTTAAAAAGGTGTTTGAAAAATTATTGCGCAAATATTGTGCAAGAAAAAATGTTGCAATGACCGTCATTTTATTCCCTAGGGTGTCTGCTAAAAAAACATGTATAATGTTTGGGGGTTCTGAGTAATTTTCTAGCAAAAGAATGATGATTTGTACATGTAGGAGAGAAGTGCCAAAATAGGCCCGGTATTGAATAGGTACAAAAAGCCCTGTATTGAAGTGGTTAAGAACTAGGTTCCTAAAAATATTAACAGCAGGTGCTGCTGGGACAGGCGGGTTGAATAACGAAGGGTTAGACAAACCTGAATGTACTGTCCCAGATGTAGCCGCCCTACACTCATTTCTAATGGGATTAGTAATGAGATATCACTGTATGTTAATCTTACGTATGTATTTGTGTATGTCGTTGAAAGTACCAAATTTGTCCAGTCTTTTTGGAGGGGCAAACTTGAGGCCCTTATCCAAAACCGACAATTCATCTGGTGTGAATACCTTGGTACTTAAGTTGAAAACACCTTGACCCGCTATGTGCGCCTTCTTTTTCCTCTTCTAAACTCTCTGTCCCCCTCTGGTTCCTCTCTTGGATCTGGACCCTTTTTGTAAGTTGTTCGGTCCTCGTGAAAATCCCGTCCTCTATACATCTGTGAGTTGGACTGCTCACGATTGTAATAGGATGAATCATGGGGGTTGCTATTATGCGTTTGATAGTGACTATCACTACGCATATCCCTAAGAGGGGAAAATCTATTCTGTGTGGATATAGAAGGGGGACAGCAGTAAGGAGAATGGCCCCGACGGGGATCTGAACGATCCCTATGTCGAGCAGGAGAGGAATCGTAATAATGATTGTCATAGTCATAATGCCGCTGGCCACCAGGGTGATGGAAATTACCTCTTGATGAACCTCTACCTCCCCTATTCCCTCTAGCTTTAATTCTTCCCTGTTGGGACTTTTGGGGGGTATGTGAACTGGACTGACGGACTCTTACCGGGGGAATCTGTGAGTGGTTCCCCGATCCGTTCTTTGAAGTAGAGGCCGTCGTAGGTCCGCCCAGATTTTGACTCATAGTTGGACCTTTGACAACCCCAGGGGCTAGGGAGGAGGAAGGCAATAGTGGTGGAGTTGAATCCATCTTTACACCAGAAGTTACTGAAAATAGTTTCTGCCAACCAAAGACAGTACCATTCTTATAATCTCCCATGTCCCTTGAGTATTTTTTATGTTTTTTGAGTTTCTGATCTCTATCTTCTTTTTCAAGAAAATTTTGCAGATTGGTCGAAAGAGAGAGATATTCGAGAGAGGTTTTGTATGAAGACAACGTCTCTCTAATTTCCTTAATCTCTCTATCTAACACCATCAGCCTAATTTTTTTCTTTGAGATCAGGACACTCAAAAATTTAATGCCAGCGTCATTAAAATAATTGAACCATGATTCAATTTCGAGATCACCTTGTTGGGGTTGAACCTCCCACCGGAGGCTTCTCGGGACCATTCGATCTGAAATGTATTGTTCTAAAAATACAAGGTCCCATTGTAAATGGAGCTCAGAGGACATAACATTCTTGAGCCTAACAAACAAACCTCCTATTTCCGTGTCGCTTCCTGTTGCGGTGAACACCCCATCTGTGTTCACCGTACGGGAAGCACGATAATCAAAAACATCCATGTGAATGAATACAAGTAGCTGCAGCAAAAATAAAATTGCAGCGCTAAATGGGTGTGTGTCAAACAAATAAATGAGTGAAAAGAACCAAAATGTGCAAGGAAAAACTAAATGATTCCCTGTGTGAATAACAATACAGTTTTTGAAAGAGTCCTTGATGGGTGGTCCTCAAAAACACATTCAAACAATTGCAAAAATTAAAGTCCAATGGTGTTCCACAATAATCCCAAAAAAATTTGTGATGATTGGACTACAAACACTTCCAAACCGATAATAAAGGGGAAAAAGCCACAACCAATATAAAGGAGGCTTACCAGACTTAGTGGACCCTACTGAACATGTGTCTAGAGGGTCAACATAGGCTTTTGATGTGTATTCCTGAAGGGTCAACAGTTGATAGTTGAACCAAAGAATGTCTCTCACAGCAGCTCACAGTGAAGAGGTTGATAGAAACATAGAAACTTGAGAGACGATGACTCAATAGCACAATGTGAAAGGAATAGAAAAAAAGAAGAAGGCACATAGCGTGATACTGCTAAAAACAGTACGTTTAATGTAGGCAATTACACTTACATTCAAGTAGTTAAAAAGCGCTTCATGAAAATCATACACAAGGCCCTGGACCATTGGTCAGTCAGCCTTACGCACTCTTGAGGAAGCTGATGCTCCTCAACTGTCAGTTGAAAAATCTTTGCCCATTCAGTGAGTGTCTGAGGCACCAAAGCCGCAGCTAATATAGGTCGCAACTCTGACCCCAGCATGGCGAACATGAAGCGGGTCACCAGAGTTCTAGACCTCCCATCATTAGGGCCTTTAAAGGCAGGGGTCCCCTCTACCGGGAGAGAGGTTACCCTATGTAGCCGAGAGACCGGGGGGTCCACGAACGGAGGAGAGGCCCATTTTTCAAAAGGCTCTCCTCAAAAGGATAACGGACCATCATGCGCTGAGGGACCACAAAGGACCTCTGCGGTCGTGCCCATTCCTTATCTATGACTTATCAAAGTAACATAAGGAAAAACTTCCACAGAGCGGTTAGATTAGTGTGATCAATAAGTGCACTCATACGTGCTCTGTCCAGGGAAGACCTGGTCCGCATCCTCTGACATACCAGAACCGGGGTCCTGAGCCGCAGCCAGGCCCGAATCTGAGTCAGAGCAATCCCCCAGAAGATTGCGGGGGCGCCTTTTTACCTCCCTTACACCCGCACACCGCTCTACCCTGGCAACAAATGATTCCAGGACCGCCGACAGCGTATCCATGGGAACCGCAGGTGCAGGGGCACCTTTGCTGCCTCTGGCAATTTAGGGGAAGAAAGGCCATTATCACCCACTGACAGGCCTCAGGGACTAAGTGAAAAGACACTTAAGTTCACCCTCCTTGCTGCGCCGACCTAGGGGGTTACCCAGGGGACTCACCACCCAGAGGGAGACCGCTCAGGACCGCTGCCCGCCTTCCTTGTATACACTGCGTGTTTGTGAGGAAAGAAAAAAAAAAACTGATTAGAAGCTGTGCGCCGTTCAGAAAGTCAGTGCTAGAGGCCAAACCCACCCCAAAATGGCCGCCAGACGCCTCATATAAAAGGGCGAGGACCACAAGAAAATGGCCACCCGCAATACCGACCTGAGTCACAGCGCGGCCACGACAGAATGGCCGCCAATGGAATTTTCAATGGAGAAAGGCAGGCACACAAAAAATGTCATCTGCACTTTAAAAAATGACGCCTGAGCACCGCGATGTGGATGAGAAGGCAGTGCAGGGACTTTTCCAGGAGACAGACCCCCCCCTCACAGAAGCGGACTTCGGTGCCCCACAGGGACCCGGGAACCTGCCCACAGGTACACCCTGGTCGCAGCAGGCCCTAGGGGAAAGGGCGACAGAGCAGGGAAAGGGAGAACAGGAGAACCCCTTAATCCCGGGAATGCCCAGCTGTTCCATCCTTCCGAGACAGAAGGAACCGTACTTACCAGTCCTTGCGAGGACTTGCTGGCGCGTCCCTGACAGACCCACAACCGATGGTACGGAGCAGCTGTCAGCCCGGTCCACTATGAGTGAAACAACAATAGCCCAGTCATATGTGGACCCCGGAGCATATGCTCACCGCCCACCCCTGGAGCCATGGGGTATGTCGTGGCAGAACCAGCACGTATCTAAGGACTGGCACGCTCGATGGCCGGACTGGGAAAGACTACAAGGATCTATATATCCAGTCTGTCGCGCAGCCGGCAGTTGATAGAAGAATCGAAAAATAAAATAAATAAAAAATTTCTTCAGGACTCTGGGCCCAAAGGGAGCCACGTCCTTCTCCTCTGCTAGGCAGAAAAAAAACTGAGCTGCATGCTGCAGGGTGAGGGGTTATCACCGGAGGGACTGCCCCCTGGGCGGGGCTGTTCAACTCTGTAAAAGTTACATGTTTTAAGATAACTAACATGTTCTGCCTAGTCTTCTCCTATGAACAGGAACATAACCCACATGTCAAGATTTAAGGAGCTGTGTCCATCCATGGACGAAAAGAGAATTTTTTTTATACCAGCCACCAACACAACACAACACACACAATGTACAGTTCATGTTCTCTTACAGTCTGTCTCTCTGGTATATTTGTAACCACTGAAGGACAAAAAAAAAAAAAAAAAAAGGAGGACAGGCAGTTTATGACTGTAGACTTAAGACTTAGACCTTTTTATCTTTTTGCTACTGCACCCTAGATGTATAATTGCCTCCTCTCACCCCTGTTTGGGATTAGGTCTAGAACTTCTATGCCGTAAAAATATTTTTTACACATTGTATTATTGATGATATTAAATTTCTGTTTACAATTTTTATTGATTTTCCTTGCAAGGTCATCCCTGCCCTGGTGAAACAAACATGGTCATGGATAGATTTTCAAGAAAAATCATTAAAAACGTAAATAGAAGTTGGAAATAAAAATTGTCAATAATACAATGTTTAAATAAAATTGTATATACATGCTACAAACACTACTTCCAGTCTATTGCAGTCAATATGTTCCTCTAGACTGCCTCTCTAATGTATTTTGCTTGTCATAGGAAGGACAGGCATTCTATGGCCATAGAATTTTACCTTTTGCTGCCTGCCCTTCCCCCTTTTCCATATGATTTCCAACACATATTTGCTGCTGCCTGCCCTTATATGTAGATAAAGTGTGTAAACATTTTGCATATACATGCCAGTAAATTGGGCTTAGCCTTCCTAAAATGATCTTGCTGCTGGCCAGTTTTTCACTGTTGTGGCATTTTCAGTTGCTTAATTTTTGTGGTAGAAACACCTGCGTGTACTCTTTGGGGTTGAATTACTAAAGGCAGATAGGCTGTTCACTTTAAAATTGATCTTGGCCCAGGGCTTAGTGAATGAGGTGAGGCGCTGACGACAAGCAAAAAAATGTTTTTCTTCATTTTCCCTGCAAATGATTAGATATTCTTTGCAAAGTGAAACTTTACCACGTTCGCCAAGTTCTGGGGCAGATTCCTTTGTGAGCAGCCTATTTGCCTTTAATAAATCAACCCCTTTTGTCATTAGTACATTTTGGCCAAATATGGCTATCAGGTCTCATGCCTGTTTTTCTTCATGAATCAGTCGTCATTATAAAATATTAACGTCAAAACAGTCATCAAATGTCTGCTTTGCTCCACTGGTACAATTCTAGCTTTTAGGCTTACAAACTTGGTGAAGTTGAATAAAACAATTTTAGGTTCCTGTACCTACTGCACAGCTCTACACCTGACTTACAGGAAATAAAACTTCAGATGAAGAACCGTGCTGCTGATTTGTGTGTTCTGGGTTGGGAAAGAATTAAACAAAAAAACAGGCAAACTGAATTTTCTTTTTAGGTCCACCTTGACTTAATTTATTTTGTTTAAATGGAAGCTACAATCAGGTTAAGTATGTATATTTCCTAGATTTCCCCCCTGTGTTCGGCTCTAATTTTAAGGTTTGTTCAAACTCCATAATTAAAACCACAGTTCACCAATGCCTTTTAATTATATTGATATTTTTATAAGGAAAAGTAATATCTACTACATCTATAGGTTGTTGATTCAGCTACAATGGTTGGTGACAAAATATCACATAATTTCCATTGCATCCCAAAATTATGAAAATGGGTTGTTCACCATTTACACAGAAATAAATAAAACGATAGTCAGATTTGTATTTTTTTTAATAATTATTTGGAGATTTAGATGCACAGAGAGGGAAACAGTGTATAATTAAGATAATGGAACCACGTTGCCCGAATCAGAAAGATGTATGACACTGCAGAGAGGTGTCTTCTCAAAGGCGAACCTTGTCTGTGAAATCCCCAAAGAACACTTAAGGTCCAAAAAATGGATTAGCTGGGAAAGAGGCCAGAGAGTTTGTTCCTATACTTTAGCGTCAATGCATGCCTCCTCTGGATAATTCTAAGGCTTTGCTGATGGAAGCAGCACATACATATATGCTTTATGTATTTACATGTTATTCCCTTCTGCTCACTAGAGACTAAGCAGGATGTCCAATATTGATTTAAACCTCTTAGATTGTTTAAGTATACAAGGAAAAAAAAGTGCTTTAAAGCTGGAGTTTCTATCTCCCCTTACTCAGAGACTCTAAATTATTAGAATATCTCTTGTAGAAGTCAAAGGTTGGTTGCCTGACATAGGAGGAAAGAAAATACAATTTCCTGAAAAAAAATAATGTTTCAAGAGGGTACATTTAAGAAAATAGTAAAACCTACTATACAGACTTGTCCCTACTGCACATGTTAAATCTCCAGAGAGATGACAAGACCAAAGTCACCTGGGATTTTATAACCACGCAGCAATAAGCAGCCATTTCTGTAATCCTCTCTCTGACAGAGAAGCATGCTGTGCCTTGCAGTAACAACAAACCTCTCCAGCAGCGAGAAGGATCCACAAAGATTTAGGCAACACGTCCTGATCTGCCAGGACTATTCGCAAACTGAGCTGGGTCACAGCATTGTTAGCGCTAATGGGTTTATTGTCCCTCCTAGCAGGCAGGGTCTCCGAGGGTTTTTGGGTAGAAAGAGGCTGACACAATGGTGGTGTGTGGTTAAGTCTGTAAACAATCCAGGAGCAAGTGTGAACCCCTGGAGCCTCCTCCCTGTTCTTAGGTTCACTAGTGGCGACTGGAGACTAGACCTTTAACCTTTGACATCTTTTTGGTGGGCTGCCGTTGTTCAGCAAGGGGGGGCCCTTCCCGTTCTGCAAGGTGCTGGTCAGTGTCCTGAGCAGTTGAGGAAGCTGTGGCTTTCAAAGTCTTCTTTATATTTGTAACCTAATGGACAAAATAAATTATATATTACATAATTACAAACTAGCAAGAATGCAAAAAAAAATAAAATATATACACACACACACACACACACACACACACTAAAAAACGACAGTGCACATACTATATAGGAGGTAGGCAAAATAACAACACATTATAAAAAAGGAAGCTGCCAGTATGTGTCGCATAGTTCCCACTTCCCAGCTGTGGATCTGTGCAGCTACTTCAGATTAACCACTGGCCGCTTACTTGCTATCCAGTTACAAAGCTTTGGGTAGTCAGCCTTTACTAAGCAGAGTCACGATTGGATAGATTTTTTAATAATGGATTAAAAAAGGGTTTTCCTAGGTTTTTATTTTATTTATTTTTTAACCAACACTGAATGGTGCTTCCCCAGAACTCTATTACAAACTTGTTTTGATAACTCTTAGGTCTTACTGATACTGCTTAGATATGTTTTCTAGCAAACTATGTAGCTTTTCCGAAACAGCTGTATTTATTTTGAGATCAGGTGTCACTGGACGCAGATGGACTCTCTCCAAATAATTACAGGACATCTGGATGCAATTAGCTGCACCAGTTTTTTAGTGGCTTCACAGCTAAGGGAGTGAAAACTTATGCAATGAAGATTGTATGATTTTTTTTTCACCACTTACATTATTTTGGGTAGATCAGAGATGTAAAATCCCCATTAAATCCATTTAATTTCTAGGTTATAGGGCAAATTGAAATGCAAAGCAATGTATATATCAAAACACACACACACACACACACACACACTAATTTCTCATTGAATAAGCACATGACATACTAAAAAGGAAAGTACTGCTCTCTGCTGGTTTTAAAAGGAACAACCACTGCCCGTCATTGACAGAATACACTTGTCATATGAGGGTGCAGTCAGAACAAATTTTTGTGTTAAACTTTTATGCTTTAAAACTTTAAGGCCTCATGCCCACGGACGTTTTTACAGCCGCGTTTTTGAGCGTTTTTTAGAGCTTAAAAACGCCTGTCCATGTTAGTCTATAGCTTCATGCCCACCTAGACGTTTTTGAGCTGCAAATAGCATAGACGTTTTTAACCACTTGTCCACCGCCCACTGTCAATTGACGGCGGGCGGAGGATACTCTCGTTCTGGGAGGACGTCATATGACGTCCTCCCTTTAAAACGAGCTAGAAGGCGCGCGCCCTTCTAGCCGCCAGCGGCGCGCGCGCCCGCCGCGTTCACAAGGCCCCGGTGCGTGTGCCCGGCGGCCGCGATTGCCGCCGGCACCCGCGATTGCCCGGGAAACGAGCAGGAAAGTGGGTCTCTGTGTGTAAACACAGAGATCCACATCCTGTGAGGGAGAGGAGGCTGATGGTGTGTCCCTTGTACATAGGGACAACCATCAGTCACCTCCCCCAGTCAGTCCCCTCCCCCCACAGTAAGAACACATTGAGGGAACATATTTAACCCCTTCCCGCCCCCTAGTGGTTAACCCCTTCCCTGCCAATCACATTTATACAGTAATCAATGCATTTTTATAGCAGGGATCGCTGTATAAACGTGAATGGTCCCAAAAATGTGTCAAAAGTGTCCGATGTGTCCGCCGCAATATCGCAGTCACAATAAAAAAATCGCAGATCGCCGCCATTACTAATAAAAATGCTATAAATCTATCCCCTATTTTGTACACGCTATAACTTTTGCGCAAACCAATCAATACGCGCTTATTGCGATTTTTTTTTTTTTTACCAAAAATATGTAGAAGAATACGTATCGGCCTAAACTGAGGAAAATTTTATTTAAAAAAAAAAAAAAAAAATGGGTATTTATTATAGCAAAAAGTAAAAAAATAGTGTTTTTTTTCCAAACTGGACGCTCTTCTTTTGTTTATAGCGCAAAAAAATAAAAAATAAAAACCGCAGAGGTGATCAAATACCACCAAAAGAAAGCTCTATTTGTGGGAAAAAAAGGACGCAAATTTCGTTTGGGAGCCACGTCGCACGACCGCGCAATTGTCATTCAAAGTGTGACAGCGCTGAAAGCTGAAAAATGGCTTGGGCAGGAAGGGGGTTTTCGTGCACAGTAGGGAGGTGGTTAAGCTGTAAAAAAAAAAACAGGACCAGTGCGTTCCTCAGCGTCGGAGTTAGGCAGAAAAAAAACGCGAGCGTCCAAAAACGCGCACTAACCCTCGCAAAAACGCGCACCAACGCGCGGTCGCGTTTTTTAGCTCTGACTTTTTTTTTTTTAACCACTTAAGCCCCGGACCATTTCGGGCCATTAGGACCAGGCCTGTTTTTGGGATTCGGCACTGCGCTGCTTTAACTGTAAATTGTGCGGACATGCAATGTTGTACCCAAATGAAATTTGCGTCCTTTTCTTCCCACAAATAGAGCTTTCTTTTAATGGTATTTGATTGCCTCTGCGATTTTTATTTTTTGCGATATAAACAGAAAAAGACCGAAAATTTTGAAAAAAAATGATATTTTCTACTTTTTGTTATAAGAAAAATAGAATAAACTCAATTTTAGTCATACATTTAGGCCAAAATGTATTCAGCCACATGTCTTTAGTAAAAAAAATGTCAATAAGCGTATATTTATTGGTTTGCGCAAAAGTTATAGCGTTTACAAACTAGGGTACATTTTCTGAAATTTACACAGCTTTAAATTTATGACTGCCTATCTCAATTCTTGAGGTGCTAAAATGGCAGGGCAGTACAAAACCCCCCCAAATGACCCCATTTTGGAAAGTAGACACCCCAAGCTATTTGCTGAGAGGCATGTTGACCCCATTGAATATTTTTTTTTTTGTCCCAAATGATTGAATAATGACAAAAAGAAAAAAAAAAAAAAAATGTACAAAAAGTTGTCACTAAATGATATATTGCTCACACATGCCATGGTTATATGTGGAATTGCACCCCAAAATACATTCTGCTGCTTTTCCTGAGTACGGGGATACCACATGTGTGGGACTTTTTGGGAGCCTAGCCGCGTACAGGGCCCCAAAAACCAAGCACCGCCTTCAGGATTTCTAAGGGCGTAAATTTTTGATTTCACTCCTCACTACCTATCACAGTTTCGAAGGCCATAAAATGCCAAAATAGCACAAAACCCCCCCAAATTACCCCATTTTGGAAAGTAGACACCCCAAGCTATTTGCTGAGAGGCATGTTGAGTCCATGGAATATTTTATATTTTGCCACAGGTTGCGGGAATATGACAAACTTTTTTTTTTTTTGCACAAAGTTGTCACTAAATGATATATTGCTCACACATGCCATGGGCATATGTGAAATTACACCCCAAAATACATTCTGCTGCTTCTCCTGAGTACGGGGATACCACATGTGTGGGACTTTTTGGGAGCCTAGCCGCGTACGGGACCCCAAAAACCAAGCACCGCCTTCAAGGTTTCTAAGGGCATAAATTTTTGATTTCGCTCCTCACTACCTATCACAGTTTTGAAGGCCATAAAATGCCAAGATGGCACAAAACCCCCCAAATGACCCCATTTTGGAAAGTAGACACCCCAAGCTATTTGCTGAGAGGCATGTTGAGCCCATTGAATATTTTTTTTTTTTGTCCCAAATGATTGAATAATGACAAAAAGAAAAAAAAAATGTACAAAAAGTTGTCACTAAATGATATATTGCTCACACATGCCATGGTTATATGTGAAATTACACCCCAAAATACATTCTGCTGCTTCTCCTGAGTACGGGGATACCACATGTGTGGGACTTTTTGGGAGCCTAGCCGCGTACGGGACCCCAAAAACCAAGCACCGCCTTCAAGGTTTCTAAGGGCATAAATTTTTGATTTCACTCCTCACTACCTATCACAGTTTTGAAGGCCATAAAATGTCAAAATAGCCCAAAACCCCCACAAATTACCCCATTTTGGAAAGTAGACACCCCAAGCTATTTGCTGAGAGGCATGGTGAGTATTTTACAGCTCTCATTTGTTTTTGAAAATTAAGAAAGACATTTTTTTTTCTTTTTTTACATTTTCAAAACTTTGTGACAAAAAGCGAGATCTGCAAAATACTCAACATACCTCTCAGCAAATAGCTTGGGGTGTCTACTTTCCAAAATGGGGTCATTTGGGGGGGTTTTGTGCCATCTGGGCATTCCATGGCCTCAGGAAACTGTGATAGGCAGTGAGGAGTGAAATCAAAAATTTACACCCATAGAAATCCTGAAGGCGGTGCTTGGTTTTTGGGGTCCCGTACGCGACTAGGCTCCCAAAAAGTCCCACACATGTGGTATCCCCGTACTCAGGAGAAGCAACAGAATGTATTTTGGGGTGTAATTCCACATATGCCCATGGCATGTTTGAGCAATATATAATTTAGTGACAACTTTTTGTACATTTTTTTTTTTTTTTGGTCATTATTCAATCACTTGGGACAAAAAAAAAATATTCAAATGGGCTCAACATGCCTCTCAGCAAATAGCTTGAGGTGTCTACTTTACAAAATGGGGTCATTTGGGGGGGTTTTGAACTGTCCTGGCATTTTATGCACAACATTAGGAAGCTTATGTCACACATCATCCACTCTTCTAACCACTTGAAGACAAAGCCCTTTCTGACACTTTTTGTTTACATGAAAAAAATGTTTTTTTTGCAAGAAAATTATGTTGAACCCCCAAACATTATATATTTTTTTAAAGCAAAGGCCCTACAGATTAAAATAATAGGATTTCTATAACAGCTTACCTGTAAAATCCTTTTCTTGGAGTACATCACGGGACACAGAGCGACATAGTCATTACTAATGGGTTATATAGATACCGTCAGGTGCTGGCACTGGCAACTTCCAAAACCGGAAGTACCCTCCCCTATATAAGCCCCTCCCATCCGGGAGCACCTCAGTTTTGTAGCAAAGCAATAAGTGTCCCCAAAGAGGGGCGGGAGCTCTGTGTCCCGTGATGTACTCCAAGAAAAGGATTTTACAGGTAAGCTGTTATAAAAATCCTATTTTCTTTTTCGTACATCACGGGACACAGAGCGACTTAGTCATTACTAATGGGATGTCCTAAAGCAATGCCAAATGAGGGGGGGGATACACCATATATAAGCTGAGCGCTATCAGACATGAGGATCTTTTGCGGCCTGCAACACACTGCGCCCAAAGGCGACATCCTCCTGACTTCTAACGTCCACCTGGTAGAACCTAGTAAACGTG
The DNA here is from genome assembly GCA_029206835.1 of Rana muscosa. Lineage (NCBI taxonomy): Eukaryota > Metazoa > Chordata > Amphibia > Anura > Ranidae > Rana > Rana muscosa. Next base: position 646,849,986 of record CM055121.1, read on the forward strand.
TGAACTGAAGACCATGTTGCGGCCTTACAGATTTGAGCCAGGGAGGCCTGGTGATGCACTGCCCATGAAGTTCCAACTGCTCTCATGGAGTGCGCTCTAACTTTGAACGGAGGCGGTCTCCTTCTCAAGCCATAGGCTTGTATTATGACCTGTCAAATCCACTTGGCTAAAGTAGATTTTGACGCTGCCTGACCCTTTCTGGGGCCTTCCGGCAGAATAAACAAAGTATCCGTTCTGCGAATCTGAGCAGTGGCCTTTAGATAAGCTTTAACTGCTCTTACTACATCCAAAGAATGCAATAACTTTTCCTCTACCGAAGTAGGTTTGGGGAAAAAAGAAGGAAGAACCACATCTTGGTTCAAATGAAACCTCGATACCACCTTAGGAAGAAAGGCTGGATGAGGACGTAACACTACTCTATCCTTATGGATAACCAGATATGGCTCCTTACAGGACATAGCTGCTAATTCCGACACTCTTTTAGCCGAACAATGGCTACTAGAAAAATCAATTTCCTGGTGAGAAGCACCAAAGAAATATGCTGTAATGGTTCAAATGGTTGTTTCTGTAGAACCGACAGAACCAAGTTTAGATCCCATGGACATATGGGAATATTAACCGGAGGACTAATACGCATCACTCCTTGTATAAAGGCTTTGACTAGTGAATGCGAAGCCAAGGGCCTTTGAAAAAATATTGACAAGGCCGAAATCTGACCCTTGATAGTACTCAAGGCAAGCTTCCTATCTACAGCCCATTGTAGGAAGTCCAGAATCCTACCTATTACGTACTTATGTGGATGCCATTTCTTGGCCTCACACCACGCGATGTACGCCTTCCAGATTCTATATTAGATCTGCCTGGATACCGGCTTCCTGGCATTGATCATGGTAGATACCACAGGATTAGAGAGCCCTCTCTTTTTTAGAATGTGGGCTTCCATAGCCAGGCCGTCAAACCTAGGGCTGGTAAGGAAGGGTGGTATATCGGTCCTTGCGAAAGCAGGTCTGGACGACGTGGGAGAGTCCAAGGACTCCCCACTGACATTTTACAATCTCCGCGTACCACGCTCTTCGGGGCCACGCTGGAGCCACCGGAATCACTGATTTCTTTTCTACCCTGATTCTGCGGAGTAATCGAGGTAACCATTGTGGCGGTGTGAATGCATATATCAGCTTGAACTGATCCCAAGGGAACACTAGGGCATCCGAGCCGCAAGCTAGGGGATCCCTTGTCCGAGAGACAAACCTGTCCCCCTTTGCGTTGAATCTGGATGCTAGAAGATCTACATCCGATGTTCCCCACCGCTGACATATTGTCCAGAAAACCTCGGGGTGAAGGGACCCTTCCTCTGGGCATAATTGCTGGCGACTTAGAAAGTCCGCCTTCCAATTCTCCACTCCTGGAATGAATACCGCAGATATGGCTGGGACATATTTTTCTGCCCATTTCAGGATGTAATTTACTTCCCTCTGGGCTGCACGACTCCTGGTGCCCCCCTGATGATTGATATATGCCACTGCTGTGGCATTGTCTGATTGAATTCTGACAGGGGACCCTTGGAGTTTGGATGTCCATGCTACTAGGGCATACCGGGCTGCTCGTATCTCTAAGAGATTGATGGGCAGGGCCTTTTCTGCATCCGACCATCTGCCCTGGAGAGACTATTGCTCCAGTACTGCTCCCCAGCCTATAAGGCTGGCATCTGTAGTGACCACCTTCCAAGAAATCAGACTGAAGGATTTCCCTTTTTCCAGATTCTGGGGAACCAACCACTAACGGAGGCTCTTGCGAACGGAAGGGGACAAGGACATTGCAAGTCTAGGGCCTGAACTTTTTTGTTCCAGGCTGACAGTATGGCCCCCTGCAGATTCCTTGAATGGAATTGACCGTAGGGTACTGCTTCGAATTATGCCACCATTTTTCCCAGCAGCCTCATGCACAGGCGTATGGACGGCCTGGATACAGGAGTTCTGTGACTATCTCATTCTGGAATTTTAGAAGAGATAACGTCCCGCCTGAAGCTCTGTATAGCACATGAGCGTTCAGCAAAGCCAATTGGAATAATGATAGAGACACTTTTTTGTACCAGCGTCTTGCCTTACGGTCAATTAGATACGGCGCCATCAACTGGTCGTTGAGGTCCACCCCTCCCATATTTTGGTTATATTCGTGGACACAGAGGGGTTTCTCCACAACACCAGTCGCCGTACGAATTTGGACTGTCGTGTCTGCATGAAGGGAGGTAAGAAGGAAAACATTCTTATTGTCCCTCCACTTCATAGCAAGCAAGTTATTACACTTCAAGCAGGCTCTCTCCCCCAGCCTAAGACGGGCATCTACAAGCCGCTGGGGAAAGCCCCGGCGATTAGGTCGCACGGTGCCACATGCTCCAATCTGATGATCAAACAAGTGACTAAACAGTGGCACGCTCGTGTAATAATTGTCCACATACAAGTGGTACCCCTTTCCGAATAAGGGTGACACCAAGTTCCACACTATCTTACCAGCGCTCCCTATGTAATCCGGGCAGTTGACCGACTCAATCTGACTATCTTTTCCCTCATAAACCGTAAAGTTCACTACATAGCCTGTTGCCCTGTCACAGAACTTGTAGAGCTTGACCCCGTATCTGGCACGCTTGCTGGGAAGGTACTACTTGAAAGACAAGCAGCCAGAAAATTTAATCAGGGACTCATCAACGCAGACAACTTGATCGGGAGTAAACAAGGCTGCAAAACGTTCGTTGAAGTGGTTTATGAGGGGCCGAATTTTATAGAGCCGGTCGTATTCAGGGTCCCCACGTGGACGACAAAGTTCATTGTCGTTGAAGTGCATGAACCGCAAAATCTGCTCGTATCGTGCCCTGGACATGGAGGCAGAGAACACGGGCATGTGGTCAATTGGGTGCGTGGACCAATAAGCACGCAATGACGGAAATTTATGTGTGCCCATGTTGAGGGAAAGGCCCAGAAAGGTCTTAAATTCGGAAACCGTAATTGGTTTCCAATTTCTGGCAGTTTTAGGCAACTGGGGGTTAGCGGCGATAAATTGACCAGCATATAAATTACTCTGGTCCACAATAGATCTATAGAGATCTTCCGTGAAAAACAGCGAATAAAAATCAATTGGAATAAAATCAGCTGTTTCCACCTGAATACCGGGTTGGGCAGTGAATGGGGGAAGTACGGGTTCTGCAGAAGTGGTGGGGACCCAATCAGGATAGGCGAATTCTGCAGGAAGGGCAGTATGGGCACGACGGGCCTGCCTTTGTCTTCTTGGTGGCAGCGGGACACTACTTGTGCTTGCCACCTCGCCAGCTTGAACTGCACTTATGGGACTCGCCACGTCACCAAGTACGTCCAGGCTGTACTAGGCCGCTGGTGCTTGCCAGTTCACCAGAAGGAATAGCGGCGCTATTACTACTCTGCTCCATGATACGAGAGACCTGCGGTTCTTGCTCCTCAACAACCTCAGAAGATCGGGATCGGGTACACCTGACCTTAGCAGGGACCTCAACTTCGTCGTCAGAGCTATCTGACGTGGGGCCGCTGACGTCACTGTCTTCTACGGGAAGATATTCTGAGCCTGAATCTGACAGATACGTGACCTCCTCTTCACTATCTGTCATGCTCAGAATCTCGTAGGCCTCTTTACTAGTGTACCTTCGTCTTGCCATTTTGGGCTCTAAATTTAGGGGTACACTAGTAAGATTCACAGGAAAAAAAGCACCTGACTGTCGTCAGCAAATATATCAAACGCTACAAAAAAACTGTTAGCGATCGCAGGGATCAGGCCTGTCTCTGCGAACGCTGCAGTTATGTGTGTTGTGTTTGGTAAGTGACAGTGATCGATCGATACTGCACTTGGGTGGGCTGGGCTGGGCTGGGCGGAGGGGCTAAACGCAGGCGCTAGCAGGTATCTGGGCTGATCCCGCTAACACTGCGTTTTTGGGAACCCTAAACCGCTGGGGATGCTAGTATAGATCTGATCAGATACTATACCACTAAGGGGGGTGTATGCTTTGCGCGTGGGTGTTAGCGTTACTGGCACTAACCTAACACTGCCTGGGGCGACGCAGACCCTCTCTGGCGCTAAAACCTAATTGATCTCACCCGCCGGGCGATCAGGGGGGTTAAACCTTTATTGGGTTATATACGGCGGGTGCCCTGATGCTATAAAAAGCAAACTAATCAACCAGCGTCACCCGTAACCTTTATATGGTGATCACTGGTGAAAGGGTTAACTAGGGGCAATCAGGGGGTTAAAACCTTTATTAGGTTAAATATGGGGTACCTGACACTATATAAAAACCTGACGGGTAACCTAAATAACTTACTGGCTAACCAGTGACACCAGTGACGCTTATACGGCGATCACTGGTGAAAGGGTTAACTCTAGGGGCAATCAGGGGGTTAAAATAATATATGGGGGTACCTGACACTAATAAAAACCTGCGGCGAACCTAAAAAAAAATAACTGCCTATCTAAAACACCAGCGACACGAATACAGCGATCGGAAAAACAATCGCTTAGTGACGCTGAAGTTAGGGGGTGAAAGGGTTACCTGGGGGGTGATCAAGGGGTTAAACCTTTATTAGGGGGGGGTTAGGGGGCTACCCTGGACCTAAAGGGGCCTAATCCTAACTGCCCTGCAACTTTTTACAATCACAGATGACACTAAATGCAGTGATCAGTAAAATAAATGATCACTGCAATCAGTAAAACTGTGATTGGGGGCTTTGGGGTGACCTGGGGGGTGATCTGGGGGTGACTGGGGGGTGATTTGTGTGCCTATGTGTACCTACGTGTCAGTGGACTGTTGGTGCACTAACCTGCTTCTTCTCTCCTCGGCGCCGGGAACGAAAAGACCGCGGCGAGGGAGATGACATCACTTCCTCCAGCCTGTGTTTACATTTCAGGCAGGAGGAAGCAATTTCATTCGCCGGGAGCGATCGCGAGGGGGGGGGGGGGGGCGGAATCGAGCGGCCGCCCCCTCATGCCTGATCGCTCCCGAACACTTAACGGCCGCTCACTGCAGTGAAGGGGGGTCCGGATGGACCCCCCAACTGCACAAAGGCGATCACGTAGATCTACGTGATTCTGCCTGTCGGTGCCATTCTGCCGACGTAAATCGGCGGTGGGTGGTCGTTAAGTGGTTAAATAAAAAAAATTTACAATAACATGGACAGGCGTTTTTAAGCTGTAAAAAACGCAGCTGTAAAAACGTCAGTGGGCATGAGGCCTTAAATGTTTGTGTTTAGGTATCCAAGGTATGTTTTTGTTTTGTTTTTTACTTTGAAGAAAGTAGAATAGAGCACAAATGTCTGCGATATAAGCATCTTGTAACAATACCTGACAAACAGATATACAAATCTCTGAAAGCATAAACCTTCTAGTTGCCTACAGCAAACAGAATGTCCTTTTCATTCTTCTATACTGAACTTGCATTTTTGAATGCTGTATATTTTCTATAAACATTTTGGTTGTGATTGGCGATAACGGTTCCTCCTTTAGACACCTATGGATGGCGTTCCAAATGACTTTTCAAACTGTATTTTAAGATTCAAGGTTACATACAGTAGACAAGCTTTACATAAACTGTATCGGTCAATAACACGCAGAGAATAAAGGTCAATAGTCCTCTGATCACTCTTTAGGTTCTTCAGAGAAATTAATGGGGTTTTCCAATATGGTTAGGCAATGTGCCAGAAGTGTCAGATTTTGAGTGAGTGAGTGAATAACTTATATAGCGCTACAAATGCGAACTAAATCGCCTCAAGGCGCTTTGCATCCAGTGACGTCCTGACCCTTCAGAAGAGGTGGGTCTTATGTTTTTTTCTGAAGGCCCGATGGTTTTCTTCCATACGGATGTTTGTGGGTAGAGCCCACGGACAAGGGATTTTACAAGGGACCTACATTTACCTTTAGTTTTGTCACACTACCGTAACTCTGCATGCACCCATCCTGCAAGAGCCCTCGACTTCTTATGAATTGCTTAAAGTGTAACTACACTCTTGTTGAGAAAAAAAAAATACAACCCTTTCTGGGTGGATCTATGTATATTGCCAACAGATAAATAAAAATAATTAAACTGTTTATTAAACTCCAATAGCTGTACAATAGCTGTACAAAAGTGTAACATTACATTATTAAATGAGGATGTGGAGTCACCTGGATACAGATATTGAACATAAAATAAAAATATAGAAGAAAATTAGTGTCATTACTATAGATCGCCATTAAAGGACAGGGCTGGTCATTCTTAGTTCAGAGTAAAAGTAGATTTGCACCATTAACCCCAAATTTTGTGAGAGAAGATAATTTTCCTAAACACAACTTTTTAAATAGGTAAACCTGACTACGGTAATTAAAATGATTTACACTGAGCTGTTGCTGGGGAGGATAGGTTCACCATTTAATGGCTATGGCTTTACAGGACAAAGTATGGTATTTCTCAAATACATTTTTTGTTATATTATGGCCAGAACTCTTCACCTAGTATGCCGAACAGGCAGTTGTCAAGGGGTACAGGGGACAGAAAAAAAAGTAGTTAAGTACATGTGTTACGCAAACATGTTGGAAACAATTTGTCACATATATGACAGGCTTTGTATTTTGTTTTGACGGTTTGCAAAAACAATAAAAAGTATTGCAAAAAACAAAAAGTAGTAAAGTAGTTAGCATGACGACTACTTGCTTCCAGAACTCAAAGATCATCAGACAACCACAAATGAGATGTATCAAATCTTTGTATTCCCCATATTATGCCACTGAACAAGGGATAGGTATGTTTGGCATATATTGTACAATCAGATCAGCTTGTTAATAACTGCAGAAGAAACAAACCATTGGGTTGAGGATTCTTATTTTGCTTCCAGCTTATTCAATGATCCACTCATAAAAAACAAGACATTTTCCCTTATCAGAAGGGATCCTCTTACTATTACTCCCTCCTCTTCCTGTCCTCAGAATCCCCTTGGGATCCATGCCTTCTATTTCGTTCTCTTTGCTTCTCTTACTAGATCTACTCTTACTTTCACTCTCGTATTTTTCACAGGATACACCTACTCCGCAGTCATTTTGGTTGATATTGGGCTTGGGCCCATGGACTTTAGATCACCTCTTTGCTCCTTTAGGGACAATGGTGGACAGACTCTTTTTGCCTTCTTTTTTGATTGTCACATACAGTAAACCTGATCGAACAAATACCAAATTTTCTGTTCCTTATATGTGGACATGTAACCTATTCTTGTTGGATCCAGTTATTACTCTTTTAGAATTGTAAAACCTACTGGCCCTTTTTTGTACTGTTTTGATACACTAAAACATAAATAAAATATATTCAACTATAAAAAGCAGGAAATTACATTTGTGAGCAGCCTGTATGTTAATGGTATTCAAAATGCCTCCAGGTTGCCATATTCTACTGAATTATTGACCGTTTTCATGACAGTTGCACATTGAAATAGAGAGGACACTTTTAATTTAAGTTAAATCGCAAAAAGGCTTGTATAGCAAATTCATATGCTTTATACAGTCTAACAAAAATGTTTTCCTTTAACCTCTGGGAGCTTGGCACACCACTTAACATCCCATTTTGCAACAGAGGACTACTGTAATATATGGGGGAGGATGCTGGAGATGTATGTCAAAGCTCCCTGAAAGTTGACGATGTTGAAAGGTGTTTAAGGTGCCAAAGATCTGTCACATTAATATATTCTGGTAATCCCTTTAACACTGGCAATCCCTTTAGTTGGAAGTAAAATCCTCACTATTCAGAAGCAGAGTAGTAACATGGGACAGCAAACTTCGAAAGCTCAAGACAGGCAGAAACTGGACCTCTTTTACCCTAACCTGTTAAATCTCAACAACCCTTGCGCTAACAGTATCCTTAGATATAAAAGAGTACTTTTGCCTGATGCAGCCGATATCAGCTCCCTCTAGCAACATTTGCATGTATTAACCATAGGCGGGCATCACTGGACAGTCACATATTAAAATCGTAATCTGAAGCACTTTTTATTGTAATGTGACTCCCATCCCTGAATACATATACACCAAATACCGACAATTTATATATTACCGCTGTAATCCACAGTAGCCCAGAGCATAATCCCAGTAGCCTCTGGATTACAGCTTTAATATATAATTGTCAGTGTTAGCTGTGGGAGTTACTATGGAGTACTATATATGGATCTGCATTTTACCAGCACTTCATCCATCTGCCTCTTTGGGTCATTCTGCCACAGCTCTTGGGTCAGACATCCCGAGGATCTTTAATCCCTAGTGTTGCTATGTCTAACGTGAAGCTGATTAATATGCATATTGCATCTACTCCTGAGGAAGCGGATAGAGATCCACGAAACAGATTAAGTCATTGGATGCAATGTGTTATACAATCAGGCACCAATATTTGGACTGTAAATGTAAAATATTATGACTATGGATGAATTTATTTTGCAATATTATTTATGTTGCTATATTCTACATATTACAAATCAGCTCTATATTCTTTTTAATTGGATTTTACTGTGATGAGACTTGTATTCACGGATTAATAAATTTGCAATCACATGTATCAATTATGTAGTAATTTGTATGTGATGTACCTCGTTTAAATTCCATGAGTCAATATATTGGAATGTGTATATATACTTCGATATGATCTTTACAAGAGATGGGGCAAAAACTGAGTGTTTGCAGAAGGCATACTTGTGCTTGGTTGGCCAGTGTGATCATACAGGTTCATGTCCCAATCATTCTACTGAAAGACCAAGTTGATCATTTCATTGAACCAAACCGTCTTATGTCTTCAAACTGCAAATTTCAAGTTTGTGTGTGTGTTATATGTACTACTGCTGGTTTCTTTGCTTTTAATGGTTGTTTCTTTGTCTTTTGAGCCCTGTGCATGTTTTTTGGAAACATGATGGCAAAAAGCAATACTGATAAACTGTGGAGCATATATATATTTAGCCCGTATTGATGAGCGGCTTGCTTTTCGTTCAAACAGTGTGCTTATACTCACTTCTGTCTCTATTTGCTGCTGTGTGCGGATGTGGTTCTCCTTGTACTGGTTAGCCCGTAGCACTTGCTGTTCAATCCCCATTAACACTGCCTCACAGCCATCACACCTGAGATATTAAAAAAAAAATGGAAATCAGAAGCATGCTTAGTATTATAAAAAGTTTCAATTCCTCAACCCAAAACAAAAAAGGTAAAATAATAATAAAACCAATTATACATGAATAGCAAGCCAACTATAAGACAAAGTCTAGGATGAAGGTTTTCATCCTCTGCCATTAGAGGTATTTACTCTGTGGTCTACTGATAATTTTACATAAGTGCCACCTTGGAGAACTTTAGTCAGAAAATTAAGTCCTGCTAGATCACTTCAGGCTGGCCCCTTTTGTAGGTGCAAAACATAAAAAATAAGTCAAAAATAAGTTGCGCTAATAAATCAGTGAAAACATCGTGAATAAAGAACCAAATAAGTGAAAGAAAGCTTGATATGTGACACAAAACTTCATTCAGTAATGTATTGAGTCCGTATAAAAATCAACCAAATGGTGAAAAAGAAAAAAACTCCACAAAAAATGGTCCAATACAATGAATAGAGGTCCAGAGTAGATCAACCTTCACCAAAAGGAAGCGGAGGGGGAAGAGGAGATGTGCGGGAGTCCCAATTGAAGAGAAGAATCTCACTCTAAGAGTGGATACCCTTACCGGATCAGGTGGACCCCCTAAAGAGCAAGGTCATAAGCGCAGGCAGAAACAGCCCTCTGCAGGGACAAAAGGATCTCTGTGCTGCAACTCGATCTCCAAAGTCCTCAGTGAGAAATAGAACCACGGGTCCTTCGATCTGAGGGGATCACCACTGTCAGCTGACTTTTGACTTCTAGAAGATTCTACAGTTGGTCAGGCGATTCAACGAACCAAAAACAGGACTCCCTTGAAGGCAGTAAAGGCATTTTTCTTGTAGGGAACCCGAGCATAAATCTGTCAGTGTGGAGTCTGGCCACCCACAACTGATAAAACCTGGTAATCTTGCCGGTAACCCAATTCCTCTCCCCGGGTGACCAAGATCGCTCTCTGTATTCTGTGGAGAAGAAGTGTTGTTACCCCAGGACAGGACTACGACAGCTCTCCTTTAATCTCTTCTCCATAACACAGAGGGGGGGTTCTGTAGTCCTCAGGGGTGGCTGGATTAAATAACACAGGGCACAGCACTCCTGTTAAAGGGATTTTTATAACAGCTTACCTGTAAAATCCTTTTCTTGGAGTACATCACGGGACACAGAGCGACTTAAGTCATTACTAATGGGTTATATAGATACCTTCAGGTGCTGGCACTGGCAACTTCCAAAACCGGAAGTACCCTCCCCTATATAAGCCCCTCCCATCCGGGAGTACCTCAGTTTTGTAGCAAAGCAATAAGTGTCGCCAAAAAAGAGGGGTGGGAGCTCTGTGTCCCGTGATGTACTCCAAGAAAAGGATTTTACAGGTAAGCTGTTATAAAAATCCCTTTTTCTTTTTCGTACATCACGGGACACAGAGCGACTTAGTCATTACTAATGGGACGTCCCAAAGCAATGCCAAATGAGGGGAGGGATACACTATACATAAGCTGGGCGCCATCAGGCATGAGGATCCTTTGCGGCCTGCAACACACTGCGCCCAAAGGCGACATCCTCCTGACTTCTAACGTCCACCTGGTAGAACCTAGTAAACGTGTGTACTGAAGACCATGTTGCGGCCTTACAGATTTGAGCCAGGGAGGCCTGGTGATGCACTGCCCATGAAGTTCCAACTGCTCTTGTGGAGTGCGCCCTAACTTTGAACGGAGGCGGTCTCCTTTTCAAGCCATAGGCTTGTATTATGACCTGTCGAATCCACTTGGCTAAAGTAGATTTTGATGCTGCCTGACCCTTTCTGGGGCCTTCCGGCAGAACAAACAAAGTATCCGTTCTACGAATCTGAGCAGTGGCTTTTAGATAAGCTTTAACTGCTCTTACTACATCCAAAGAATGCAATAACTTTTCCTCTACCGAGGTAGGTTTGGGAAAAAAAGAAGGAAGAACCACATCTTGGTTCAAATGAAACCTCGATACCACCTTAGGAAGAAAGGCTGGGTGAGGACGGAATACTACTCTGTCCTTATGGACAACCAGATATGGCTCCTTACAGGACATGGCGGCTAATTCCGATACTCTTTTAGCCGAACAAATGGCTACTAAGAAAATCAATTTCCTGGTGAGAAGAACCAAGGAAATGTGCTGCAATGGTTCAAATGGTTGTTTCTGTAGAACCGACAGAACCAGGTTTAAGTCCCATGGACATATGGGAATACTAACCGGAGGGCTAATACGCATCACTCCTTGTATGAAAGCTTTGACTAATGAATGCAAAGCCAAGGGCCTTTGAAAAAATATTGACAAGGCCGAAATCTGACCCTTGATAGTACTCAAGGCAAGCTTCCTATCCACAGCCCACTGTAGGAAGTCCAGAATCCTACCTATTACGTACTTACGCGGATGCCATTTCTTGGCCTCACACCACGCGATGTACGCCTTCCAGATCCTATAATAGATCTGCCTGGATACCGGCTTCCTGGCATTGATCATGGTAGATACCACCGGATTAGAGAGACCTCTCTTTTTAGAATGTGGGCTTCAATAGCCAGGCCGTCAAACCTAGGGCTTGTAAGGAAGGGTGGTATATCGGTCCCTGCGAAAGCAGGTCCGGACGATGTGGGAGGGTCCAAGGACTCCCCACTGACATCTTTACGATCTCCGCGTACCATGCTCTTCGGGGCCACGCTGGAGCCACCAGAATCACTGGTTTCTTTTCTACCCGGATTCTGCGGATAATTCGCGGTAACAATTGTGGCGGTGGGAATGCATATATCAGCTTGAACTGATCCCAAGGGAACACTAGGGCATCCGAGCCGCAAGCTAGGGGATCCCTTGTGCGAGACACAAATCTGTCCACCTTTGCATTGAATCTGGATGCTAGCAGATCTACATCCGGTGTTCCCCACCGCTGGCATATTACCTGGAAAACCTCGGGGTGAAGAGACCATTCCCCCGGGCATAATTGCTGGCGACTTAGAAAGTCCGCTCTCCAATTTTCCACTCCTGGGATAAAAACCGCGGATAGGGCTGGGACATATCTTTCTGCCCATTTCAGGATGCAATTCGCTTCCCTCTGGGCTGCACGACTCCTGGTGCCACCCTGGTGATTGATATATGCCACTGCTGTGGCATTGTCTGATTGAATTCTGACAGGGGACCCCTTGGAGTTTGGATGTCCATGCTACTAGGGCATACCGGGCTGCTCGTATCTCTAAGAGATTGATGGGCAGGGCCTTCTCTGCTTCTGACCACTTTCCCTGGAGAGACCATTGCTCCAGTACTGCCCCCCAGCCTATGAGGCTGGCATCTGTAGTGACCACCTTCCAAGAAACCGGACTGAAGGGTTTCCCTTTTTCTAGATTCTGGGGCACCAACCACCAATGGAGGCTCTTGCGAACGGAAGGGGACAGGGACATTGGCAAGTCTAAAGCCTGAACTTTTTTGTTCCAGGCTGACAGTATGGCCCTCTGCAAGTTCCTTGAATGGAATTGACCGTAGGGTACTGCTTCGAATGAAGCCACCATTTTTCCCCAGCAGCCTCATGCACAGGCGTATGGATGGTTTTCTTTTTGTACCCACTAAGTGGGTCAAATCTTTCAAAGACGACACCTTCTCTGGAGGTAAGAAAATCTTTCTCTGATTTGAATCCAGCCTTAGCCCCAAGTATTCCAAACTTTTGACTGGTCTTAGAGCCGACTTGTCTCGGTTGATAATCCAACCGTGATATCCCAGATACTTGATTGTCTCGTGAATAGCTACTTCCAGTTTTTCCACTGAGTGGTCTATTAGTAGCAGGTCGTCTAAATATGCCATTATCGTTACACCCAGTGTTCTTAGATTGGCCAATAGTGGGGCCAGAATTTTTGTGAACACTCGTGGTGCTGTGGCCAGACCGAAAGGTAAGGCTCTGAACTGAAAATGGCGCCCTTCTACTGCAAAGCGTAGGAATTTCTGATGGGCCGGAAAGATGGGAATATGCAGATAAGCATCCTTTATGTCGATCGAGGCTAACCATTTCTGCCCTTGTAGGGCGGTGGCCACCGATCGGATCGACTCCATCCGAAAAGTCCTGATATGTAGGAATTTGTTTAGCCCTTTTAGATTTAATATGGGCCTCACGTCCCCATTTGGTTTGGGGACTGTGAAGAGGTTTGAGTAAAACCCGAACCCGCATTCTTCCAAGGGAACCTTCATGATTACACCTTGGAGCAATAGTTGTTCTAGTGCCAGAAGGAGGGATCCTCTCTTCTGGGGATCGCTTGGCACGTTTGACCTCATAAAATGGGCAGGAGGAGTGTCTTTTAACTCCAGCTTGTATCCCTGACTTACTGCGGAGATCACCCATCTGTCTCTGATGGTGTCCCACCAGGTCTCTGTTAACAACTGAAGTCTTCCCCCCACCCGATTGAGTGGGGGCAACCCTTCATGACTTGGGGGGAGGTTTCGTACCTCTCTTGACCCAGGGTTTCTTGTTACCCTGTGCTTGTCCCTGATTTCTGCCCCCTGGATTTGACCGCGGAGGCCGTCGGAACTGTTTCACAGGCGATGTGCCAGGGACTGGAGAAGTAGGCCTCATAAAAGAAGGACTTCTAACTTTGTTCTTAACCGGCAAGAGTGTACTTTTACCGGCAGAAATTTTCTGGATATACTTGTCCAGATCTTCTCCAAATAAGCGTTCTCCATGAAATGGGAAGCTAATCAGCAATTTCTTACAGGGAGCCTCAGCAGACCAGTTTTTGAGCCATAGAAGCCTACGCATATGTACTACAGACAGCGTAAAGCGGGAGGCCTGTTGGATTGTATCCTTTATGGCGTCCACCGCAAAACACAAGGCTCTAGGTAGGTCAGCTAGGGCAAGAGCCTGCTGATCTGGTAAGTCCCTTAAGACTTGTTTCAACTGATCCTTCACTGCTTGGCAGACCCCAATAGCTGCTACTGCAGGTTGTGTCACCATGCTTGCTGTAGAGAAAGCAGATTTTAGTAAAGACTCCAATTTTTTATCTATTGGGTCTTTGAACATTGGAACATTATCTACTGGACATGTCAGTGATTTATTCACAAAAGAGATGGCTGCGTCCACTGTGGGCACCTTCCATTTTTGTATGAACTTATCCTCCATGGGATAGATCACCGGAAATCTCTTGGGGGGAGTAAATATTTTATCAGGATGCTCCCAATCCTGGTAAATAATCCCTTCCAATAAGGGGTGGATTGGGAAGGAACAGACAGTCTGGGGAGCTTTTAACGACCCCAGCGAGGAGACAGTAGTGGTTGATGGCTCCGCAAGAGGCATTTTAAATGCTGATCGGACCATGTTAGTCAGAGACTGAACCCATAATCTTTCAGCCTGAGATGCTGAGAAAGGTTCTTCCACTGTTGATTCCTCTATAACCGAATCAACCTCATCCTGATCCCCTTCAGGCAGGTCGATCTCTGTGTGGGGCTGTTCCTCCACTAACAGGTACTCTGAAGGAGGAGACTGAGATCGGACGCGCTTTCCCTGTGACAGGGAAGCAGCGATCAATGCTGTTAATCTCTCTTCCAATCCTCCCAGAGCTGAGGAAAAAACCTCCTCTGTTATATATACAGGAGCAGGTGGACTGGGGACAGCCGCAGCACCAGGTACTCCTGCGGGGTTCCTACGGCTACTAACCTCTGAAATTTCAGGGGAGATTGGTGCAGTACAAGCATGCCCAAAATCCTCAGAGCCCGATGGAGACCCCTTTTGCTTCTTGGAAGACTTATTTCCAGAGCGTCTGGACGACATATCCTTTAAGCACAGAGCTGAGGTATTCCCGTCGTCATACACCACTTTTACTGGTAATAGTCTAGCACAGTTGCTGCTATATACCAGCTGGTGTCCACTAAAGTGCCTTTCTATGGGGATGCCTGCATCAACCGCCTCTGTGTGCCACCGTTTTGTTGCTAGCTCTGTTTGCATCCAGCTGACACTTGTACTGTGTCTTTTATCCATGCTGGGACGCCTGCACATGCGCAGAAGCGCCGCGCAGAGCGTCATCCACCAGCCCCGCCCCTTTTTTCGCTCATCTCTACATAGGAGGCGCGTGCACGCGCGCACGCCCGTGCGCCTTCGGCGCTTTTTTTGAAAAATAAGCAGGGACTAGGAGCCAGGGCCCTTTTTGCCGGAGGGCCTGTGCGGTGGATGAGCGCAGCAACAGGGCAGAGGAAGTGGATTCCCACAGAGAACTTACCAACTGCCTGGATCTTTTGACTTGAAAAGAAAAAGATCCACATGACAAGAAAAATGGACCACAGCGGCCTCTAGTGGTTTAACACAGGCACTGCGGTCTCCCTTTTTTTTTTTTCTTGACTACTATTAAAATTTTACATTTTCCAGTAGTTACAGGCATGCACAGATATTTAGCGGGAATACCGTTAGGTAACAGACAGAAAGACAAATTAGGCTTGGGGGTCCCCCAATAGAACCAAGTTCCTGGGGGCCCCCACTTACCTCTTCCCCGCCGCAGGACTTTGTTTGGTCCACAGAAGCCCAAACTTCCGCTCTCACGGCAGGCATTGTATTTAAACCTTCAGGGACCGGGTTCCCAAGGATTCCACTCCCCTGGACCTGTATAGCACCCTGCACAGACAACATCTTGGTCGTGGGTATGACCAGAGCTCTGGATCCCAGGGTCCAGCCCTCCTAAGAGAGGCATTACAGGCAAAACCTTGCTCTTCTGTTGCAAGGCCCGGGTACCGACCGTTTAGCTATGAAGCTTTTTTGGTCGGATCCGGAACAGCTTACTGAGGCCCATAAAAGAACCTGTACGCAAGCCCAGTGAAAACACATGTTACTCTTTGGCCAACACCTTAGACACTGGCAAAAAACTGAGGTACTCCCGGATGGGAGGGGCTTATATAGGGGAGGGTACTTCCGGTTTTGGAAGTTGCCAGTGCCAGCACCTGAAGGTATCTATATAACCCATTAGTAATGACTAAGTCGCTCTGTGTCCCGTGATGTACGAAAAAGAAATAATACCACTATAATATAACAGTTACTGCATAAAACTTCTCCAAGGCATGGAATGGGTGTGTTGCAATTCTGATAGGGTTTCCAGTCAGCTTCCCCAAGTAGATAGAGATAATCCTTTTAAAAATAAATACAGATCTTAAAAAAATTGGATAAATACACATTTGATGAAAAAATTAAAAGGCTGCAACCCATAGTAACCAAAGCTCAACCAGCTGGTTGAGCTTTGGTTACTATGGGTTGCAGCCTTTTTATTTTCATCAAATGTGTATTTATCCAATTTAAGATCTGTATTTATTTTTAAAAGGATTATCTCCATCTACTTTTTCGTTGAATCACCTGACCAACTGTAGAATCTTCTAGAAGTCAAAAAAGTCAGCTGACAGTGGTGATCCCCTCAGATCAAAGGACCCGTGGTTCCATTTCTCACTGAGGACTTTGGAGATCGAGTTGCAGCACGGAGATCCAGGACACAGAGATCCTTTTGTCCCTGCAGAGGGCCGTTTCTGCCTGCGCTTATGACCTTCCTCTTTAGGGGGTCCACCTGATCCGGTAAGGGTATCCACTCAGAGCGAGATTCTTCTCCTTAATTGGGACTCCCACACATCTCTTCCCCCTCCGCTTCCTTTTGGTGAAAAGGTTGATCTACTCTGGACCTCTATTCATTGTATTGGACTATTTTGTGGAGTTTTTTTTCTTCTTTTTCACCATTTGGTTGAATTTTATACGAACTCAATACATTACAGAATGAAGTTTTGTCACATATCAAGCTTTCTTTCACTTATTTGGTTCTTTATCCACTTGTCCCCCGCCCACCGTCAATTGACGGCGGGCGGAGGACACTCTCGTTCTGACAGGACGTCATATGACGTCCTGCCTTTAAAAATGAGCTAGGGGGCGCGTGCGCGCCGCGTTCCCAAGGACCCGATGCGCGTGCCCGGCGGCCGCGATTGCCCGGGAACCGAGCAGGAAAGTGGATCTGTGTGTGTAAACAAACAGATCCACGTCCTGTGAGGGAGAGGGGACAGATGGTGTGTCCCTTGTACATAGGGACAACCATCGGTCACCTCGCCCAGTCAGTCACCTCCCCCCACAGTTAGAACACATTGAGGGAACATATTTAACCCCTTCCCGCCCCCTAGTGGATAACCCCCTTCCCTGCCAGTCACATTTATACAGTAATCAATGCATTTTTATAGCAGGGATCGCTGTATAAATGTGAATGGTCCCAAAAATGTGTCAAAAGTGTCCGATGTGTCCGCCGCAATATCGCAGTCACAATAAAAATCGCAGATCGCCGCCATTACTAATAAAAAAAAATGCTATAAATCTATCCCCTATTTTGTAGACGCTATAACTTTTGCACAAACCAATCAATACGCGCTTATTGCGATTTTTTTTTTACCAAAAATATGTAGAATACGTATCAGCCTAAACTGAGGAAAATTTTAATTGAAAAAAAAAAATGGGTATTTATTATAGCAAAAAGTAAAAAATAGTGTTTTTTTTCCAAACTGTACGCTCTTCTTTTGTTTATAGCACAAAAAATAAGAACCGCAGAGGTGATTAAATACCACCAAAAGAAAGCTCTATATGTGGGAAAAAAAGGACGCAAATTTCGTTTGGGAGCCACATCGCACGACCGCGCAATTGTCATTCAAAGTGTGACAGCGCTGAAAGCTGAAAAATGGCTTGGGCAGGAAGGGGGTTTTCGTGCACGGTAGGGAAGTGGTTAATCACAATGTTTTCACTGATTTATTAGCGCAACTTATTTTTGACATTTTTTCCTTGATTGCCATATAGATATTTTGATGCTTTTTTGTTGCAGCTGTATTTTTATTTATTCTGTTTTTAGCGCGGTATTACCCCCCTTTTTCTTAGCATTAGAAATAAGTGCCTATACTGTTTCAAATTCAGTTATACACACATCATCTCAACCTGCTCTGCACATGCTCAGTTGCTCTCCATTTTTAGGCATTGCCGAGTTTGTAAAGGCCGATCTGCTGACGGCCTTAAAGCCGAATTAAACCCTCCTATCATTTACAGCCAAGGAAGCCGTTTCTGTTTGATCTGCAACTGCCATGGTGCTGCACATGTGATCAGTTATGACACCAGCTATTTGAGAGTTTGGTTTAAGACACAAGCCAATGTGACAGTTAGCAATCCCATCATTCCAGGAATGTAACTTTTTTAAACTGGTAAAATCGAAAGATTTGCTTTATGATTAAAGCTACTTTCACACTGGGGCAGGGGGACGTTCGTGGTAAAGCCACATGACGTCGTCCCAGAACGAGAGTGCCACTCCGCCAACATCATTTTTCTATACAGTGGGCTGCAAGTGGTTAAATATAGAAAAACAATGTGTGAAAGTATGTAAATAAAATTATTCTCACCACTCCTGAAGAGTTTTAACAATGCTACTTATATCCTTCTTGGGAATGTCCCGTCCAATGCAGAAATCCACTTCCAGCACATGGTTGCGCTGATCCAGTTTGCCCTGAATGATATCCGTATAAACTGCTTCTATTATTAGATCCTCCAGCTCTCTGAGGTTCCTCATATCCAAATCTTTCAGCAGAACAGAATATGGAATGCACTAAGAGGGAGAAACATGCCACTTGATCAATACAATAACGTGGATGCATCAAACTAGGTTCATTGCATGGAACTAATGCAAACAAGAAGCACAGATCTTAAAAAAATGGCAGATTATTTTATAATAAGGTAATGTGCACTTGATGTCTCTTTTTACAAGTTCTGAGAACATCTTTACTCAAGGCTGTGAACTAAATTATTCAAGGAAAAGTGGCATGTGTTGAGGGATTGGTCTGTCCTGTCCAATAAATATTTTATATATATATTATATATATATATATATATATATATATATATATATATATATATATATATATATATATATATATATATATATATATATATGGAAAAACCTTGGGGCATAGATGCACGGTATATACCCCTCATGGACTTTACAAACAGGCTTGTACATGACATTTTAAAAAATCTAAGCACAGCAATATTAAATGGTATACAAAAACTCAAAATAGATAACATCAAATGCCCTTGACAGCGCAGGAAACATGGCGAAAATTGAGCTACCCTTAGGCTGCATTCACACCTGAGCGTATCAGTTTCAGGCAGAAAGTCCCGTGATTTTGTACAGGTCAAAAGGTCACCAATGTAAAAAGCAGAAAAACGCCCAAATCTGTCCAAATGAATCTACAAAAAAAAAAAAAAACGCCACAACATTGAGCTTCAGGCGTTTTGCTTCAGGCGATTTGGATAGGAGATGTAAACCATCTCCATAGAGAATTTACTTTTTTCTCCTCCAGCGTTTGAGCTTCCGGCATTAAGCTACAAAATGCTGAGGTGTGAATGGGTCCATAGAGAGAGGTCTGGCTAGCTGCTGTGCATACTTGCGTGGACACCTTACATGTTTCGGACTATTGTAAGACCTTAATCAGAGGTTTTTTCAAGTGAGTAATATTTTGTTAAAATTCAAATTAACATATTGCACATAGTCGCTGGGTGAGATAATGGTCTCTGCTGGATGGAGCAATGCGGTTATGAGCCCCCTACTGAGAAGACCGGCAGGGGTACCGAATGGAGGCAGAGCTGCGCACACACACACACACCCCAAAAGGGCAATTGCCCAAGGAGGACCATCAGTCAGAAGTATATGTTTGGCATCGCCGTTAGTCCATTAGATTAACAACTCTGTGCTGCACTGGAGTAAAAATCAAATAACATATTTATGGTATTAAAGTTTGAACATGCACTACAGACACAGATTTAGCCGTTGTGATATATAAAACATATTTGTTTATGAAACCTGGTTTTATTTATAAAACAAAACCATTGTTTTTGGCAAACAGAAGAAAACAAAAAAACTGTAAAATCTATTTCAGTGTTTCACAACTCCAGTCCTCAAGGCGCCCCAACAGGTCATGTTTTCAGGATTCCCCTCAGATGAAAACAGCTGTGGGAATTACTAAGGCAGTGAAACTGATCAACTCACCTGTGCAAACTAACGGAAAGCCTGAAAACATGACCTGTTGGGGCGCCTTGAGGACTGGAGTTGGGAAACACTGCTCTATTGGCTGTAATGCCATTGCACATATTACTTGAATATAATACCAACATTAAATATTAAGAAAAATAAATAAAATAAGAAAAGCCTTCTTAATTTTTTTTTCCCCCAGCAGCTTAGTAGATGCCCCCTACTTATTCTTATGTGGTAGTGCAGTTAAACTTTGACATTGATTTCGATTTCGTTTTAGTCAGTCAGTCTTTTGACTCAAATGCCATTTTAGTTGCATTTTAGTAATCCGAATCGTTTTAGTCGACTAAAATCTCCAGTACCAGTGTTAATTTAGTCTACGAAAATATTTTCATCTATGAAATTAACACTGTGAAAGTTTGGGAACTCAGACTGAAAATGAACACTTCTTTTAGTCACATGAAAATAAATGAAAATATTAGGGCACATAGAGTAATATTGATAAGTATTTATCCCCTTAAGACATTTCCAAATTTATGTATTGTAACCCTGGATGAAAAAAGGATATAAATGAGATGTTTGCCATTTGACAAGATATTAAAACATTTTTTTGACACGTTAAACAAAACAACAACATATGTACTCAATCAATGCATCCAGCCATTTATTTTTATATTTTTAATAAATGTACTTTTCTGGCCAGAACTAGTTCCTGAAGGTGTCTATTCCACATTTTCACAATTTTTACTGTGAAGGAGACTTTTGGTATGTGGAGGTTAAATCTATTTTCCTCCAGATGTAAAGCGTGCCCCCAAATGTGTACAGGAAAGTTCAGAGTAAAGGGCAGCAACAACTTGTGAGTTAGGGTAATGTCGCTTCTTCTACTTTAACATGTAAAAATAGGATTTTTTTTTGTACTCACCGTAAAATCCTTTTCTCTGAAGTCCATGGACTGACACAGCATCTTCAATCTTGACAAAGTGGGTTATGTTCCTGTTCATAGAAGACTAGGCAGATTGTTAGATGTTTTAACATACATTCCATTACCAGAGCTGAACAGCCCCGCCAAGGGGGCAGTCCCTCCGGACATAACCCTCCTACCTGCAGCCAGCAGCCTCAATTCATATTAAAGCAGTACAAACGCAACAAAGGAGGGATGGGTGCGGTGTCAGTCCATGGACGACAGAGAAAAAGGATTTTATGGAGAGTACAAAAAAAAATCCTATTTTCTCTTACCGTCCATGGACTGACACAGCATCTTCAATCTTGACAAAGTGGGACGTCCCAAAAGCAGTGTCAAAGAATGAGGGGTGGAAACAGTATCAAGGAAAAAAAAAAAAACTTCACCCCAAACAAGCAGAGCTCCTCAACGGAGGAGGTGCAACATTAAACAGCCGCCTGCAAAACCTTGCGGCCGAAGGAAGCATCAGAAGATGCACCCACATCAACCTTATAAAACGTAGAAAAGGTATGTGCGGACTAGGTCGTCGCCTTGCACACTTGTGCAACAGCCGCTTAATGTCGGAAAGGAAGCACTAATTGCCCTGGTAGAATGCGCCGTAACCGGAAAGAGAGGTGCCCGCCCCTTAAGGACATAGGCCTGTATGACGGTCTGCCTGATCCACCGAGAAATGGTGGCAGACGAAACCACTTGGCCCCGTTTTGGACCAGACACAGACACAAACAGCGAGCCAGACTTCCGAAACGAAGCCGTAGCAGACAGGTACACCCGTAAAGCACGTACCAACGTCTAACGTGTGAAGCGCAAACTCTCTGGGATGCGATGAAAGAGGACATAAAGACGGAAGTACAATGTCCTCATTAAGGTGGAAGGCCGAGACCACCTTCGGGAGAAAAAGCAGGCTGCGGGCGTAGCACCGCCTTATCCTTATGGAGAACCAAGTATGGCGGTTTGCAAGACAAGGCCGCCAATTCAGAAACCCTTCTGACAGAAGTAATGGCTACTAGAAAGGCCACCTTCTGAGATAAAGTTGAGAGGAATCTCTCTAATGTTTTCTAAAGGAGGTTCTTGAAGAACCAAGAGCACCAAATTCAAATCCCAAGGGGGAAGAGGCGGTTTAATAGGGGGGAGCAAATGTCGGACCCCCTGTACGAAGGTACTAATCAAAGAATGGCTCGCTAGCGGCCGCTGAAAGAAAAAATAGCCAAAGCCAAAATCTGACCCTTAATGGTGCTCAAAGCAAGCTTTTGGGACACAGCACGCTGTAAAAACAGCAAGATCCTGGGAACGGAATACGTCCGTGGACGCCAAGCCAGCTCCTCGCACATAGCGTTGTAGGCCCTCCAGGTATGGTGGTATATCTTCCTGGAAGAAGATTTCCAAGCCCTCAGCATGGTCGAGATGACAGAATCCGAGAGACCCTGGTCTTTAAGCACCTGGCTTTCAATAGCCATGCCGTTAAAGCCAGCGACTGTAAAGCAGGATGAAGTATGGGACCTTGAGGCAGAAGGTCCTCCCGTACAGGCAGTCGCCATGGAACATCCGCCACTAGGCGCACAAGATCGGCGTACCAAGGACGCCGAGGCCAATCTGGAGCAATGAGGATTACCGGAATCACCTCGGCCTCCACCCTGCGAAGTAGTCGAGTATGCAACTTCAGTGGAAGATAGGCATAAATCAGCCGATACTGACCCCACGGGGTCACCAACACGTCTGATGCGTCCGCCCAGTGATCCCTGATCCTGGCCACGAATCTCGACACCTTGCGATTGAGTCGAGAGGCCAAGAGGTCCACATCCGGCGTGCCCCACCTCCGGAATAGGAGGTGAAACACCTCCAGATGCAAGGACCATTCCCCCTGGTCCAACATCTGGCGGCTCAGATAGTCTGCCTGCCAGTTGTCTACTCCTGGAATGTAAATGGCCGACAGAGCCGGCACGCTTCTTTTCGCCCACCTTAGGATGCGAGCAACCTCGGACGCCGCAGCTGAGCTCCGAGTTCCCCCCTGATGGTTGACATAAGCCACCGCCCTGGTGTTGTCCGATTGGATCCTGACCGAGCGTCCCTGCAGTCTCCTTGACCACGAGGAGAGGCACAGTCTGATTGCCCGGAGTTCCAGGACATTAATTGACAGACGGGACTCGTCCAGAGCCCTTGAGTTGACAGAACTCCCCAGACTCCGCCCCAGCCCGAAAGACTGGCGTCCGTTGTGATCACAGTCCACTGGACAGGAAGGAACGACGATCAAAGGGCCGGGGATCTCAGCCACCACGTCAGGGATGCCCTGACCAGGTGACTCACCTGGATCTGATGATCCAGTGACAATGGAGACTTGTTCCAGCAAGATAGGATCTCCTTTTGTAAGACTCGAGTGTGGAATTGAGCATACGGCACCGCCTCAAAGGAAGCCACCATGAGTCCCAGGACCCTCATGCAAAAACGGAGTGACGACCATTTGCGGGACCGTCAGCACCCGTACCGCAGATTGAAGAGTCTGTAACTTGTCTAAAGGTAGAAATAGCCTCGCCTCCGAGGAGTCCAGGATCAATCCTAGGTACTCCAGATGCTAAGTCGGAACCAGGACCGACTTCTGAATGTTCAGCAGCCAGCCGAATTCGGAGGGCCTGACTGGCTATCACCACATTTTCCTCTAATTCTGAGCCAGAGTCTGCTCTCAGAAGAAGATAGTCTAGATAGCCCACGATAGCAATGCCTCGCTGTCTCAGCAAAGCTAGAATTGGGGCAAGCACCTTGGTGAAAACCTGCGGTGCGGACGCCAAACCGAAGGGAAGAGCCACAAACCGATAGTGGTCTTCGCTTATCGCGAAGCGCAGAAACTTCTGGTGACCCGCGCAGATTGGGACATGCAAGTAGGCATCCTTGATGTCCAAGGATGGCAGAAAAAAATCGGCGGGGTGGAGCGCAGCAATCACCGAGCGAATGGATTCCATGCGGAATTTCCACAAAGGCATTTAGGGCCTTGAGGTCCAGAATTGGACGGACTCCACAAACAGATTTGAATAAAATCCCTGAAACCTCTCCTTTGACGGTACCGGCACAATCACTCCGCACCTCAGCAAGTCCTGCACTGCCCTTAATAGGGCAGCCTGACGGGCCGGAAGGAGAGAGAGATTTGGGGGAAAGAATCTGTCTGGTGGCCAGGAAAGGAACTCTATCCTGTACCCCGAGGTGACCACCTCACATACCCACCACTGGTCGGAGATCCAGGAGGTCCACCGATCCGTGAACCTGCGAAGTCGTCCCCCCACCCCAGAGTCGGGCAGGGGCAAGACTTCATGTGGTGGCGTGCTTGCTTGCCGGCTTGTTTGGCTTACACACCCAGGGACGCTTCTGTCCCCCATCCGTACCCTAGAAAAGGGCTCCAACATTCACCAGTCTGTAACTGTAGCGTAGTCACCACATCCCTGATGCATATGAAAAAACAAAAAAAACCCTAAGGGTGGGACTTTGAAAGCGACTACACACAAGTGGATATTTGTAAAAATATTAAAATTTACATACGAGTACAAAAATATGCAAATCATGGATAAAACAACACATGGAATATATATGAATCCAAAAATTCTTGCTTGGGATGAACAAAGGAACAATCAGAGGTCAAACTCAACAGCTGTTTCGGAATATAGCCCTTCTTCAGGGGTTTACAGACATTTACGATTGAAAATCTCCAATGAGAAAACACAATTTGTTAGTTTGATGGTTCTTGTATAACATATGCTTTGTTCTCATTCAATTACTGTATATACATAGTCACATGATGCTTACATTGTTCAAAGATTCAGTCAATACTCCATGTGTTAAAGACAAAGTGCATGGCTCAAGATGTTGAAGTAGAGGGAAGTGACTCCTAACTCAGGGATACAGGCCAAAAATAGCCTCCAAACGAGGGTCACCCCCTAATGCCATCCGTACCCTTGTCAGTCCGGGAGAATTTTCCCGTGGGATCTGACGAAAAAACCTCTTGAGTGTGAAAGGAAGGACCCAGCTTACGGCACGGCTCCTTCGCCCTAGTAGGCTGAGGAAGAAGGGTGCTCTTACCCCCCCCCCGTGACATTTTTAATAATGTCATCCAGGGAAGCACCAAAAAGTCTTCCGCCCTTGAAAGGCAAATCCGTCAGGAGCTTCTTAGATGCCAGGTCAGCAGACCAGCATTTTAACCAGATCAGGCGACACAAAACCACCGCAGACACTGAGGCCCCAGAGATTAGGGGGGCAGCGTCCAAAGTGGCATCGCGAACATACACCAGGCCCTGTACCATTTGGTCGGCCAGTGCAATGCAATCTGGAGGAAGATTATGCGCCTGCACAGTCTGGTGCAGAATCTTCGCCCATTCCGTGAGTGTCTGAGACACCAGGGTCGCCGCTACAATAGGACGCAGCGCGGATCCCAGCATGGTGAACATGGCCCTGCTCACCACTTCCGACCTCCTATCGGTAGTGTCCTTAAAGGCAGGAGTCCCTTCAACCGGGAGGGTCATAGCTTATCGGAGGAGAGGCCCATTTTTTAACCAGGTTCTCCTCAAAGGGGTACCTAACCATCAAATGCAGCGAGACCGCAAAGGTCTTCTGCGGTTTTTCCCCATACCTGGTCTATGAATTTGTCAAAGAAGGGTGTATAGGGAAAGCTGTAAATGAACCAAAGGAGACTGCCTACACCAGAGGTTCCTCAGCCGCAGCATCCAGCTTGAGAGAGAGTGAACTCATTGGTGCTGTGAGGGACAAACAAGCGCCCTGTCATGCACTGACCCAGATAAGGAGCCTTCCTCACAAGGAATGTCCTGGCCTATCCAAAAATTCAGAGCTAGGGTCCTATGCCACAGCAAGGCCAATCTCTGAACCAGAGCACTCCCCTGGAGATGGTGTGGGGAGAGGGCGCTTTTTAGCCCCCTTGCGCTCGCACGGCGCTTCCATCTTGGCCACAAATGATTCCAGGACTGCCGACAACTGGTCCATAGGAACTGCAGGTGCAGGAGCACTGCCTGTTGCCTCTGACATGAAGGGAGAGCAGGTGAAACTGACTCCATAATAACCAGCACCCTCTGAGACTGTCAAAGAAAGAGAAAAGTACACCCTCTGGCTGCGCTGAATATGGGGGATTACCCAGGGGACACACCAACCCAGAGAGGACCGCTCAGCTCTGCTGCCTGTGCACCGCTCCTAGAGTGAAAGAACCACGAGGCGACTGAGGAGATTTGCGCCGTCCCAGTCAGCAGTAGAGGCCAAACTAGCAGCAAAAAAACGTGCGGCTACAACAAAATGGCCGCCGCTATTATAAGTGCGCCATGGGGCGGCCATGGCAAAATGGCCGCCAATGTGGTTTACAATAGTAATAGAAACACACAGTAAACATGGCACCCAGCGGCGCCGAAAAAACACAAGGCCCAGGCTGACCCAGAGGCATCCCCACACAAAGCAGACCCCACACAAGGCAGAGTGACCCCCAGACAGCGCATAGCCAGAGAAGGTGACAGAGAGTAGCAAAAAAACAGGGGGGGGGGCAGGGAAACCCCCCTACCATAGGAACACACAGCATGTACTCACCTGCTGAGGCAGGGGGAACAGTACTTACCCGTCCAGTGAGGATCCACTAGTGTGTTCCTGACAGACCTATCACAGTGCAGTACTGAGTAGCTGTCGGCCCGGTCCACCGTGAAAGATACAGCCAAACTGTATGTTAAAAAAATCGATCATTCTGCCTAGTCTTCTCCTATGAGCAGGAACATAACCCATTTTGTCAAGATTGAAGATGCTGTGTCAGTCCATGGACGGTAAGAGAAATATATATTTTCACATCCTTGAAGCCTGAAAGTTTTCAAAGAATGGATACTAAAAGTGATCGCTTTGTAATAATAATTCTGACACGGCATAGTGGTCAGTTTTCCTTGCTTGCCAGATAGCCCTCAATATAGTTAACAGATACCAAAAAGGCAAAATCTGTACTGGCGCTATCAGGAGAAAGTGGTATTAGGGGTACAGTAATTAGACTGGGATATTTCCATCAATATATGGTCAATTTGGAAAACAACAGACCAGGCGCAACGTTATGCACATTATTCTGCTGCACCGGGTCTCTTTTCCATATAATGTAAACAGACACTGTGCCAACCATGGAAATGGCTCGGACTATCAAAAAATATTTAACACACAGCGGTGCTTAAGAAGTTAATGTTTTTTTCTATGCATGTCCCTCAAGATGTCTCCTGTATTTCCTTAGCTCATTTATACAAGCTAATTTTCTAGAATGGTGAGAAACAAAAAGATGGAAAAGAATTTTGTGAATAGAAAAGATGGAAAAAGTGAGTGATGCCATATGCAGAGATTCATCTAGCAGAACAGCCGAGAAAAACAGATGCAGTGCATTTACAGGCCTTACTAAAACACATCCAATAACATTTTATGAGTTTACAAACTTTTTTTCACAGATTGTTTCTTTAAAAAGATAATTCCAGATATATATTTTCCCCTGAAGATTACCTGCCCCCCAGCCAACAAAAAGAATGGCCAAGGAGTCAACCACAGTCCAATTCCTGTTCCCAGGCTGACTGTCAGGAACAGTTTAAGCTGTTAGTTTTATAACGCAGGTACTGTTGTATACAATCAATGTTTGTGCTAGGATATACATACTTGTAAGCGATGGCAGGATATATTAAGATTTGACACCCTTTGGGGGCACCTGGCAAAGTCATTTAGGTTTAAAATCGACCATATGCATGAACCAAGAATTACAATGTACCTTCATCCTGGATGCAAGGCTCACAATTGTCAGGTGTTTCAGCTTGTTTTTCTGTGCAGCCGAGAGCTCTGGCAAGCTATCTTTCATTGCTAAAATGAAAAGAAAAGAAACAACTAAATGTACAAGAGAAATGCATATACATTGTATGTGAATTGCCAAAAAACTTTAATAACTCTCTTCAGGTCACTGAAGTGTGAAACAAGGGTGCAATGTAGCCTGATTGGCTCACACACTGATTGCTATTCCTTACAGTTTATGTCCTGGTCTGTAGAGGAACATGGAAAGCTAATATAAAGACATATTTTAGGCATTTACAGCAACGATGGCCATATCCCAATTGCCAGGCCGCTATGTTTACAGGAAAATGTCTTCTAGTGACTTGGATGTCCTCACCATACTCCAACTAACTTGCCAAAACAAACAAAATGCCCTGTAGTGTGCACTGTCAGGCATTGGGTGCTTCTAGAGGCAATAGGACTAATTTTGGGGACCAGGTGTACCCAGAGGACCCCCTCATGTAAATATGATGATGCAACCTTGCTCTTGCCCCATTCTTCTTTCACCCAGCTTCTTAGATAGGTACTGTGACCCTTTCTTGTGTACCGACTAAAAACAGGCATCCAAGTAACACTGTCGCTCTGCTAGTCACTAAGGACCCCTGAGGAAAGGCCAGGAAAAAACATATAGAATGATGTAGAGGTTATTTCTGCAATAGTGTTTTCTAGTAACATAGTTGGTAAAGTAAAAAAATAAAAAAAAAGAAGAAAAGAAAAAGACACCAATCGATCCAGTTCAATGTGTGCGTTTGTCACTTTCCCATATCTTATATATTGCATAAGCTAAGAAACACATCTAAAAAAAGTTTTTTTGAACTTATCGACACTCCCTACTGATGCCAAAAAACTGTGGAAGAGAGTTCCACATCCATACCGCTCTAGCAACAAAGAATCCCTTACACTAGGATTGCACCGATACTAGTATCCGTGCCAATACAGAGCATTTTCACGAGAACGTGCAAATGCTCCGATGCTTGACCTGATACCTGGACAGTCTGGGACGATCGGTGCGGTGGTGTGGGTTACAATCAATCTGGCCACTTAGCCTGCTGTTGGTGAGGCTCAATACTCATTTCCCAAAAAGGTTTAATCCCTTGGGCCAGAACAAATTTCTTTGATCCTCCCTGGGTATATGGTGTATACTCAGACAAGCAACAGTGGCAAAGTGAAATAAAGGAAATTCTTAGAGGGTACAAACACCTTGAAGTATGCTGGTAATGGATGAAGTCCGTCTATGGAGAAAGATTGAATATTGATTGATCAATTTTCCAAAACTTCTTGAAATAAAAAGGTGTAACTATAGGGCAACTGCTTTCCTTGAACTCTTGTGGCACAGGCGGCCCCCATTGGACCTCTTGGTGGGTCTTCGGAATCGTGACCAACAGGTGGTAATGTTTTAAAATAAAAAGATCCTACAAAAGCTCCAGAAGAAGCCACGTGAAACATGTTGAGGCAACCATTCTTTTTTAATATGAATATTGAGCTATCTATAGCCCTAATTGTATAAGTAGTTTTATACTGTTTATGTATCAATACATTTTGTATTTTTTGTATAACTGATTCTTTTATTTTTTGCACATTAAAACTCTGCTCACTTCCCAGGGCCTCCAGAAAGAAGCAACATTAGCAATGCTGGAGGCAAGTTACAGTACACACTAATTTTGGGAGCATAATTATTAAGCTTCTTGCTAAAGAACATTCTTTTTTATCAAGTTGTTATGGGTTCCACTTTAAGCGCCTCGTCTCCAAGGAGTACAAGTTTAATGTTTGTAAGCGTTCCTCATAAAAAAGGTCCTCCAGACTTATTAGCTTTGTTGCCCTTCTGTGGAGTCTCTTCAGTTCCAGCACATCCTTCCTGAGGACTGGAGGCCAGAACTGCTTGGCATACTCCAGATGTGGCAGTTATAGTCAAATTATAGTCTTATCTCTTGAGCAAATTCCCTTTTTAATGTAT
Source organism: Rana muscosa (assembly GCA_029206835.1). Lineage (NCBI taxonomy): Eukaryota > Metazoa > Chordata > Amphibia > Anura > Ranidae > Rana > Rana muscosa. Next base: position 646,879,854 of record CM055121.1, read on the forward strand.
GCGCATAGTCTGCTAGCCGTGTTTGCTACAGCTTGGCATTGCATACTTTTACTGAGACTGGTCTACTAGGACCTCCAGATACTTTTCCATCCTCGATTTCCCCAGAGGTTCTACCATTGCTTTCATATTTTTAGCCCCCCCAAGTGCATTACTTTACATTTTTAAATATTAGATCTCATTTACCATGTAGTTTCCCACCCCTTAATTTTATAAAGGCCTTGTTTTAAAGTTGCTTTATCCCCTTGTAACGTTATTACTCGGTTTAGCATTGTATTGTGAGCAATCGAGTATGAACTATTTATAGCAATCTCAATAGATCGTTTATGAACAAGTTCAACAGGATTTTTCCCAGGACAGTGCCTTGGGGTATACCACTTACAAACTCCAGGCCATTAAAATGATAAACTTTTTATTATCACCTTCCGGACATGCTCTTTTAGGCTCCATGTACACAGAAGCTCAAAAACGGCCGTTTTTAAAACCGCAGAAAAAGCTAGCTTTTATCAGCGTTTTTTTTACTAGCTTTTGTGAGCGTTTTTCAGTGTAGCTTTTTTTAGCTTTAAAAAAAAAAAAAAAAAAAAAAAATTCAATGGACCAAAAACGCTAAAAACGCTCGCGGCCAGCGTTTTTGAGCGTTGAGCGTTTATGAGCATTTTTCGGCGTTTTGCGTTTTTTTCTGCTGAAAAACGGCACTTTGAACGCAAGTTTCCTGCGTTCAGAAAAAAGCCCATTAACTCCACTGCTCATTAAAGCTAAAAAACGTTATGTGTACATGAACACATAGGCTAACATAGAGTGCAGTTAATGGACTTTTAAAAAAAACGCCAACACGCCCATTAACTGCAGTTTATCAGCTTCTGTGTACATGGAGCCTTAACCAGTTTGCTATCCAAGTACATACACTATTGTCAAATGCCAACAGACCTCGATTTGTAAACAAAGTGTTTATTGGGGACTGTATCAAATGCTATGATGAAATCTAGATACACTACATCCACAGGCCTTCCGCTATCCACAATACAGCTCACTTCCTCATAGAATGTTAACAGTTTGGTCTGGCAAGAACAGTTTTTTATAGATCCATATATTAGTTACTACTATTGATACTAATTTTCATACAGGGATTTCATTATTGTTTTGTATCATTAGACATTATTTATACATACTCCCAAGTGGTTGAAGAAATATACAGTCATTCCTATCATTAAGGCTCTGTTCACACCTAGACATTTGTGATCGCAGGCAGAATCAAAACGATTCCAAAATACTGTACAAAACCAACAAAATCACACCATGCTTGTTCAAGTGCCATTCATTTTCACTGGCACCTAAATGCAGGTGTGATAAATTGCGCTGCATTTGAGACAAACCGTAATGCACGAAGCTCGTCACCCAAAAGAAGCTCCTGCTTCCTTTTAAAGCAACATACTTTGCGTGATGCTGTTTATCGCAATATATGACACGGCAACCGTGGAAGAATTCCACCCACGTTTAGGTGCCATTAAAAATTAATGGTACCAGGACAAGTGTGGTGCGATTCGTCAGTTTAGCAGAACGATTTGGGATTGCGGGCAGAATCGCCTAGGTGTGAACGGAGCATAAAGTATATCCAAAGCCAAAACGTCCCCCCCCCCCCCATTTTGGATAACGTTGGGAGGAAAACAGCAGACAACGGCGCAGGCGCACTGACCGTGCCGTTAGTGAAAGTGATCATGCCGTCACTGCCGGCTCCCGCGTGCATGCGCGGAGTGACATCATTGCTGCTCTGGCCAGTCACAGCGCCGGAGCAGCGATACCCGGAAGTCACTCCGGGAGATATGGCGGCGACGGAGGAGGTGAACGAGGGTCACTGCGGGGGCTTCGATCTCAGGTAAGTAATTCATAATGAGCTAGTATGCTATGCATACTAGCTCATTGTGCCTTTGTCCTGCAGGGTGTTTTTTTTTTTTTTAGAGAGGGTTTACTTCCTCTTTAAAGGATTTCCCCCCTATTGCTGTGCTGCTGGAAACTCAAAATTATGTCACCTATTCCTGGTGACATTGGGAATAAGGAAGAGTAAATCTCCCTAACGGTGCGAAAGACAGCATCTAAACTTAAAAGTGGGTGTAACCCTTCATCACTCTCCAAATCAAAAAAACATTTTGTGCTTTTAGTTACCGGTATACTTCAACTGCAAAGATTTGTTTAAAATTTATATTTTCCTTGATAAGTATTGGTTTGAATGTGTTTAGATTACCCTACCAGAGAACATTTATGGGCGAGTAGCAATTTGTCCATTCCTGATCATAAAAAGCAGCTGGTTTGTAGTTAGCAGTACATAAGTACACACCTACACCGATCAGCCATAGCTTTATGACCACTGACATGTTAAAGAGAGGTATGGACTATACAAAAATAAATAAATAAAAATTATACTAACCTAGGTGGATGCAGTATCGATCTGATGCTGCATCTGTCCCCCACAGACTCTGCACCGAGATCTGACTGTCATTTACTAGCTCTCTGCTCCACCATCACTCACTGGAGAGCTGAGCTCTGGAGGGTGTGGAAGCGGCTGGCTCAGTCTCCCAGCGGCTCACTGAGAAGCTGAGCTAGCTGCTGGTCCAGGCTGCTGGGTAGGTCCCAAACATATGATCGGGATCTTTTCAGAGACTGGATTGGCTCTGACACGAGCCGACAGCAGGCCTTAGCCCACTGTCGGCTGAAAAGGGGTCGGTCACAGCAGTGCAGAACGAACTGCACTCCTGTGATCCATAGAAGTATGGCCAAAATAGCTTTGGCTATACTTTTCCTTTAAGTGAATAACATTGATTATTTTGTTACAATGGCATCTGAAAGCGGATGGGATATATTAGGCAACTAAACATATTGTCTCCGAAGTTTAGGTGTCGAAAGCAGAAAAAATGGGCATCACAGTTTGTGGTGTATGGGGCTGCGTAGCTGCAAACCAGTCAGAGTGCCCTTGCTGACCCGTGTCCACAGCCAAAACACCTACAATGGGCATGTGAGCATCAGTAGACTGAAGGGAGGTGTAGAATTGGCGCTAATTACAATTCATGGACTTCCTTGCTCTAAAGTGCAAGTGAATCATTTAAATATAAATAGATACATAAATACCCCTATGTTATACTAGTGTCATTGGTGCCATAGTGTAACTCCTAAATACTTCACCGATATATATGAATACGTGATAAATATTAATTGATGTGGATATAAATAATGATGAGCATAAAAAATTATATATAAAAAATAAATAAAATAATAAAAATGAATAAACTATTGTGAACAATTAGGTGAAACAATGTAAAAAATTAAACCAATGTATAAAACCGTGATATTAACCACTTGTTCCCCGCCCACCGTCAATTGACGGCGGGCGGAGGACACTCTCGTTCTGACAGGACGTCATATGACGTCCTGCCTTTAAAACGAGCTAGGGGGGCGCGCGCGCCCGCCGCGTTCCCAAGGCCCCGATGCGCATGCCCGGCGGCCGCGATTGCCGCCGGGCACCCGCGATTGCCCGGGAAACGAGCAGGAAAGTGGATCTCTGTGTGTAAACACAGAGATCCACGTCCTGAGAGGGGACCGATGCTGTGTCCCTTGTACATAGGGACAACCATCGGTCACCTCCCCCAGTCAGTCCCCTCCCCCCACAGTTAGAACACATTGAGGGAACATATTTAACCCCCTTCCCGCCCCCTAGTGGTTAACCCCTTCCCTGCCAGTCACATTTATACAGTAATCAATGCATTTTTATAGCAGGGATCGCTGTATAAATGTGCATGGTCCCAAAAATGTGTCAAATGGGTATTTATTATAGCAAAAAGTAAAAAATCGTGTTTTTTTCCCCCAAAAACTGGACACTCTTCTTTTGTTTATAGCGCAAAAAATAAAAACCGCAGAGGTGATCAAATACCACCACAAGAAAGCTCTATTTGTGGGGAAAAAAGGAAAATTTCGTTTGGGAGCCACGTCGCACGACCGCGCAATTGTCGTTCAAAGTGTGACAGCGCTGAAAGCTGAAAAATGGCTTGGGCAGGAAGGGGGTTTTCGTGCACAGTAAGGAAGTGGTTAATAAATTAATGATGCATGCAAAAATGTCCTGCGACTATGCGATAAAGTGCAAAAAAATGCAGAATCGCATCAGCAAAAGCATCAGAACTGGACCACAGAAAAATGGAATAAGGTGGCCTTGGTCTAATTAATACCGTTTTTTTTTTAAATATCATGTGGCTGGCCGAGTGTGTGTGCGTTGCATACCTGGGAACAGATGGCACAACGATGCAGCATGGGATGCAGACAAGCCAGCGGAGGCAGTGTGATGCTTTGGGCAATGTTGTGCTTGGAAACCTTGGGTCCTGTCATTCATGTGGATATTAATTGACATGTACCACCTACCTAAACATTGTTGCTGACCAAGTAAATCTCTTCATGGAAACAGTATTCCCTGAAGGCAGTGGCCCATTTCAGCAGGATAATGTTCCCTGTCACACTGCAAAAATGACTCTAGAATGGTTTGAGGAACACAAGTTCAAGGTGTTGACTTGACCTCTAAATTCTCCAGATTTCATTCCAATTGAGCATCTGTGGGATGGCAGTCCATGGAAGACCCGCCTCGCAACTTATAGGACTGTAAGGAATTGTAACCGTCAGCATGGTGCCAGATACCACAGCATACCTTCAGAGATCTAGTGGCATACATACCTCGATAGGTCAGGGCTGTTTCAGGGCAAAATGGGGACCTACTCAATATTAGGTGGGCAATGTTTAAATGCATTGAAGGGAGGTATGGAGTTAGGTTAACAGAACTGTACATAAGGCCCCTTTCACACTGAGGTCCGTTCAGGTCCGCCTGTCAGTTTTTTAGGCGGACCTGAAACGGATCCTCCATGTACCCCTATGGAGGCACGGATGTCAGCGGAGACATGTCCGCTGACATCCGCTCCGCTCCGCCAAAGTGTGACGGAGGAAAACCCTATTTTTCCTTCCGTCGGCGGAGCGGATCGGATGACAACTGACTCTACGGTCCGTTGTCATCCGATTTCCCATAGGGGAGAGCGGCGCTCTGACAGGGCGGTCCCTGCACAGTGTGCGGGGACCGCCCAGTCATCCGTCGGCTCAGCGGGGATCAACGGAGCGATCCCCGCTGAGCAAGCGGAGCTTCACGGGGCGGATCTTCACGGATCCGCCCCGTGTGAAAGAGCCCTAAGGCTAGTGTGTGTGTGTAAATATTTATATTGCTGCTGTTGTATGCACATTTAAAGCCAATATAATATTTGGGGGGGGGGGGGTCCTGCCGTATTGCATGGAGAAAGTTATAACCCCAGATGCCATACTAAGGTAAAACAAAAAAACATAACAAACAAAACAACACACGATGGAATGGATGCTGTCCATTCTATAAAATGTAAATTAAGTAGTTCTTACCAACATAATCTGGATACGTTCCATATGCAAACAAGTTGAGGAGCTGCAGGTATCCAGAATGCGGACCATCAGCCAACTTAAAAAAAAAAAATAAAAAAAAATAAAATAAAAACACACCAGTGTAAATAAACTAATGCAAGTACAAAATTACATACATTTCTAATCAATGTAAACCTGCACAAAATTACATAAATTGCTAATCCATGTAAAACGTGTAAAGTTGATCAGCTCCTCTGGCAGGTAGCATTCTAATCACTTTGCTGTATTCAAAACATACAAACAAGGTACTTGCTATTTTATTTCATCACTGGCAGCTAACGATCCTAATGAATACTGAGCTCATGATTCTCCAGCACACACTCTGAGCAAGCCAAATGTCCAGCCTGCAATTGGCTTTCCATCACCAGCTTCCGCCATCCAAGGTTTGGCCTGGCAGCCTTCCAACAAAATAACTCTAAGAAGGATCTAGATGGCAAAGCAAGGTTTCGCTTTCAGTTGTTGCTAGTTTATCTGAGCAAAAAGTAAATCCTAGAATTAAAAAATAAAATAAAAAAAAATTACACGAGATGGGGATTACCCAGTGCTAGATAAAAAGATGTTAAAGGGACAATAAAGGTACACGTTTTTTTCACCTTAATGCATCCTATGACAATACCGTCCCCCCCCCCCCCCCCCCCCAGCCCCCCGTTTTACTTACCTGAGCCCTGGAAAGTGCTGCGCTCGCCCCCGACATCCTCTTCGCTGCTCAGCCTGGCAGTTGATTTGCTACAGTGGATGGATTGAAAGCAGCACAGCCTTTGGCTCGCGCTGCTGTCAATCGCATCCAATGACGCGGCGCGCCTGCTGTATCACGGGAGCGCGCCCACAAGAACTCCTCATCATGCAAGCTCGCTCGCATGAAGGTGTTGAGTTCCTGCAGGGGGGGGGGGGGCCAAGACAGCCGCCGAGGGACCCCAGAAGACCAGGTTCGGGGCCACTCTGTGCAAAATGAGCTGCACAGTGGAAGTAAGTATAACATGTTTGTTATTTAAAAAAAAAAAAAAAAAAAATTGTCTTTAGTGATCCTTTAAACAGACATACCATCAATAAGATGCTATCTGAAAAAAGGAAAAAAATCCCAGTCTGCAAGAGCAAAGGAGATGCGACGCCTGTTGCCACTTGCTACTGCATCCAATTAGAAAGCAGCCATCAGTGTCCACAATTGGCCATTTTTTTTACACTTGAGTAGTTGAAAGGAAAAAGTATGGCCAGAGCTATTTTGCCCCTACTCCTATGGATCACACGAGTGCACTTCCTTCTGCACTCCTGTGACCCAATTTCAGCCAACATCGGCCAAAGCCCCCCCTGTAATCATTCAGCTGCTCCAGGTTCTGGAAACATCCCAACTTTACAGCCAGGATCCACCCAGATTCCTGGACCGACAGCTGGCTCAGCCTCTCAGCATGCCGCTGGGAGACTTTTCCAGCCGCTCCCACCTCCTCCACAGCCCATCGCTGGAGGGGAGAGCAGAGAGCCGGTGACTCACAGTCACCACTCTCTGCTTAAAGCGGAGGAGAGAACCGAGTGATCAGCAGTCTTTTATCACTCAGTTCTCAGTGCAAACCGGCAAGAAATCTATGCTGCATCCATCTAGCGAAATTATATATTTTACACACACACACACACACACACACTTCGGTCAATATATATTTGGACACAGGCACAATTTTCCTTTTTCTTTTTAGGTATTTACCAAAACATATTGTCAAGCTATAGTTATATAATGGATATAAGTTTGAGGGTACCGTGTTTCCCCGAAAATAAGCCCGGGTCTTATATAATTTTTTTCAATAAAAGTCACAGTAGGGCTTATTTTCAGGGTAGGTCTTACCATGTAATGTGCTGTCTTCTCTTCCCCTCTCTCTTCCTGCCAGGAATCCCCAGTGTGAATGGAGTTAAAATGCTTGTAAAATCTTATAATCCACTCCATTACAGTAGTATATAATGTACAATGTGTGCGTTTCTGTAATATAATTGTGGCAAATACCTTCGTTATAGCCCTGCTCTGCGCTTCTGTGACCCGCCGGAGCTCTCTTCCATGCAATTATATTACAGAAACACACACATTATATACTACTGTAATAGAGTGGATTATAGGATTTTACAAGCATTTTAACTCCATTCACACTGGGGATTCCTGTCAGGCAGGAAGAGAGAGGGGAAGAGAAGACAGCACATTACATGGCAAGACCTACCCTGAAAATAAGCCCTACTGTGACTCTGGTTGAAAAAATTAATCTAAGACCCAGGCTTATTTTAAGGGTAGGGCTTAAACTAGGGTTTATTTTCAGGGTAGGGCTGATATTGCAGCCCTTCTGGAAAATAACGCTAGGTCTTATTTTCAGGGGAGGTCTTACTTTCGGGGAAACATGGTATGTACATCCAAAGCAGAGGAAAGGTTTAGTAATTACAGCTCTTAAGAATAGCCAACCCCCCTTTTTTTCAAGGGACCAAAGTAATTGGACAATTGAAACAAAGGCTGTTTCATGGCCAGGTGTGGGCTACTCCCTCAATATTTTTCATCAATTAAGAAGGTAAAAGGTCTGGAGTTGATTTTAATTGTGGTATTTGCATTTGGAATCTATTGCTGTGAACCTACATCATGGTTTTAAAGGCGCTGTCCATGCAAGTGAAACAGGCCATTGTAAGTCTTCAAAAAATTAAAAAACATCCATCAGAGAGATAGCAGTAACATTAGAAGTGGCCAAATCAACAGTTTGGTACATTCTAAGGAAAGAAGAACGCACTGGTGAGCTCAGCAACATAAAAAGGCCTTGACAGCCACAGAAGACAACAGTGGTGGATGATCACCGGATCCTCTCTATGGTAAAGAAAAACCCATCCACATCATCCAGACAAGTGAAGGACACTCTCCAGGTGGTGGGTGGATCATTGCCAAAGTCTACAATTAAGAGAAGACTTCACGAGAGCAAATATAGAGGGTTCACCACAAGGTGCAAACCATTCATAAGCCTGAAAAGAAAAGCCAGATTAGACTTTGCCCAAAAAAAAAAAAATCTAAAAAAAAGACAGACCAGTTCTGGAAAAGCATTTTATGGACGGATGAAACTAAAATTAATCTGTACCAAAACGATGGTAAGAAAAAAAGTGTGGAGGCTTGGAACAGCTCATGATCCAAAACACACGTCGTCGTCTGTAAACCAGTGTTTAGAGATACACTGTCAGCCCAGATTTAGTCAAAGTCAGCAAAGTTGATTGGACGGCGCTTCACATTACAGATGGACAATGATCCAAAACACACTGCAAAAGCAACCCAGGAGCTTTTGAAGGAAAAAGAAGTGGAATAATCTGCAATGGCCGAGTCAATTACCTGATCTCAACCCAACCGAGCATGTATTTCACTTGCTGAAGGAAAAACTAAAGGCAGAAAGACCCACAACGAACAACTAAAGACAGCTGCAGTTAGAGCCTGGCAAAGCATCAGAAAGAAGGAAACCCAGTCTTTGGTAATGTGTCCATGGGTTCCAGACTTCAGGCAGTCATTGCCAGTAAAGGATTCTCAACAAAATATTAAAAATGAACATTTATGATATTAATTTGTTCAATTACATTTGAGCCCCTGAAAATGGGTGGACTGTGTGTACAAATGGTTGCAGTTCCTAAACTTTGTACTTGATATTTATGTTCAACCCCTTGAATTAAAGCTGAAAAGTCTGTGCCCAAATATATATGGACCCAACTAAATTAATTATTTTATATATATATATATATATATATATATATATATATATATATATATATATATATATATATATATACACATACATACATACATACATACATACATACATACATACACACACACACATACATTTTTTTAATAAACCCTATACTTTTCATTTAAAATTAGATCAGGGCAGGCTCCAGCTGCCATTTTGGAAAAGTATGCATTCTAATCAGGTGCAGTACTCCTCACAAGACACCAGGAATATCCTGCATGCACAAGAGGCTCCAGAAAACACAAGCCCGATCAACTGGTTTTGCCTCCCTGTACTTCTGTAACTTAAAGTGTCAGTGCACCTTTTGCAATAAATTATATTATATACACATACATACACACACATACACACACTATATCACAAAACTGAGTACATCCCTCACAGGTTTGTAAATATTTTATTATATCTTTTCATGTGACAACACTGAAGGAATTACACTTTGCTACAATGTTAAGTAGTGAGTGTACAGCTTATACACTGTAAATTTGCTGTCCCCTCAAAATAACTCAACACACAGCCATTAATGTCTAAACTGCTGGCAACAAAAGGGAGTACACCCCTAAGTGAAAATGTTGAAATTGGGTCCAATTAGCCATTTTCCCTCCCCGGTGTCATGTGTCTCTTTAGTGTTACAATGTCTCAGGTATAAATATGGAGCAGGTGTATTAAATTTGGTGCTATCGCTCTCATACTGGTCACTGGAAATTCAACATGGCACCTCATGGCAAAGACCTCTCTGAGGATCTGATAAAAAAGAATTGTTGCTCTACATAAAGAGGGCCTAGGCCAGGGATATGCAATTAGCGGACCTCCAGCTGTTGCCAAACTACAAGTCCCATGAGGCATAGCGAGACTCTGACAGCAGCAAGCATGACACCCAGAGGCAGAGGCATGATGGGACTTGTAGTTTTGCAACAGCTGGAGGTCCGCTAATTGCATATCCATGGCCTAGGCTATAAGAAGATTGCCAAGACCCTGAAACTGAGCTGCAGCACGGTGGCCAAGACCATACATCAGTTTAACAGGACAGGTTCCACTAAGAACAGGCCTCACCATGATCGACCAAAGAAGTTGAGTGCACTTGCTCAACGTCAAATCCAGAGCTTGTCTTTGGGAAAATCGACGTATGAGTGCTGCCAGCATTGCTGCAGAGGTTGAAGGGGTGAGGGGCCAGCCTGTCAGTGCTCAGACCATACGCCGCACACTGCATTAAATTGGTCTGCATAGAAGTCTCTTCTAAAGATGATGCACAAGAAGCCTATAACCAGTTTGCTGAAGACAAGCAGACTACTCGGATCCCCGTACTGGTTGACAGACTGCCCTCAGCCTCCCCTCCCCGCAAAATGCGGAGACTGAACCCGTTTTGGCTCACGGTCTTGCTGGAGATGGAGGCCGTGCAGAGGGAGTGGGTTCATTTTTTATTCAACATGCTGTAAGTGCATCTTTTTATTTTAATAAACGTTTTATAATATTGGATTACGCTATGGGGCTTTCTTTTTCACCCTAAATGCGATTCGTGGAGATATCTGGGGACTACAGACTGAAGCCTAGAGGAATATAAGTACAGAGAGAGCCAATTAGAGACCCTGGCGGGGATAATAGCCATCTACTCAGACTGATCTCTCTCAGGGATCAGGATTTCTGGTAAGCAGCCTGAGAAAGATAAGGTGGTGGATTCCTTTCTGTCGTATCAGCACTTCTTCCATGGTGTTTCAGTTTTGAAGTCACAAATTCAATTTTGAAGAGATTGAACCCTTATACACTTTATTCTTTTTCTGGGGACTTTATGCCATTTATGAACTGCTATTGAATTCTCTTGTGTTAATACCAAGGAATAGAGTGTAACATCATTTATTACCCAGAGGCTCAAAGTATATCATTCATTGTTACATTTACATGTTATATTGTTCAGTCACGTCACCTTTAAGGTGATATCACATTGTGATTTCACACTTAATAATTTTCGGTTATTTTTATTCACAATTTTTACGTAGTTGCGCAGCTTTATTTCCTTATAATATTGTTATTTGTGTGTGTCTCACATTTTTTAGTTGCAGCACAGATATTGAGTTATCACATTCAGTTTTTGCAGACAGCGCAGTATTCCTACACTTTTTTCATTGTCCATACAAACCTGGGCTCGGCGCCCCTCGGGTCGGTCTGGGAGGCTTTCAAGCTCCACGCCAGACTGGTTTTATCCACACGCATAAATAGACATAAGGCCACATCCAAACTAGTACTACAACAGTCTGAAGAGAGACTGAACTCCCTCGAACAGATATTCCTTGCTGACCCCTCGGTCGCAAATGCCTCTCTTATCCGCCTACAATCCAGACTAACCAACCATCTCCATTATGAAAAGGCAAAGCAGGGCATATTCTTTTAGCAGACAACGCATATTTGAGCACAGAGAACGTGCAGGCAAACTGCTAGCTTATATGGCCCACCTAGATCATAGCCCCCCGGTCGTGGTCCAGCTCCAGACTGCAGCTGGGACCGTGACCTCAGACCCCAACCTAGTGGCAGAGGAATTTAAACAATTCTATTCTGATCTCTACAAGTCCACAGCGAGCCACACACAAGCCGAACTCTCCCAATTCCTACATCAGATTGACTTCCCCAACCTCACTCAGACTCAAATATCCCTCTTGGAAGCACCTATTACCTCAGAATGCATTGCCGAGGCAATATCCCAACTCCCACCCTCCAAGGCACCAGGCTCTGACGGCCTTCCCTTGGAGTTTTACACACAATTCCAGGAAGTCCTTACCCCCAAGCTGCAAGCACTGTATGCCCACATATTTGACACCGCGACCCTCCCATCAGCCATGGGAGCGGCTCTCATCGTCCTTATCCCAAAACCTGGCAAGGATCCCCTTTACCCAGAATCCTATCGCCCCATCTCGCTCCTGCAGCTGGACGTAAAAATCCTAGCCAAAATCCTCGCTCTGCGACTCAATAAAGTTATACTCAGCCTGATCCACCCTGATAAAACCGGGTTCATCCCTAACAAGAATACCACGTTCAACCTCTGTAGACTCTTTATGAATTTGCAGTCCGCCCACGACAACACTGGGTCCAGGGTGGTGGTGAGCCTGGATGCCGCAAAGGCGTTTGATTCTGTGGAGTGGAGCTACCTTTGGGCATGCCTGTACAGATTTGGCTTCAGTCCTAAATTTGTAAAGTGGTTGCAGCTTTTATACCAGGCCCCCACTGCCCGGATCCAGGTCAACGGTAGGATCTCCGACCCTTTTCCACTATCCAGATGCACCCGCCAGGGGTGCCCCATATCCCCCTTGCTGTATGCCCTGGCAGTCGAACCGTTGGCTATCGCCATCAGGGCTCACCCACACATCAAAGGTCTCCGCGCGGGCCACCTGACCGAGACTCTAAGTCTCTATGCGGACGACATGCTTTTATATAGGGATGTCCCGATACCGATACTAGTATCGGTACCGATACCAGGCATTTCCCCGAGTACTTGTACTCGGGGAAAATGCTCCGATGCTTCAGCCGATACTTGGGCAGTCAGTGATGATCGGTGCAGCGGGGGAGTTACAAGCACTGATCACCGCTGTATAGATTTCAATACAACCCGACAGCTTCTCCCGACCCCCCCCCTTCTTTTCAGCTGTTTTAGTGAAATTATACAGCGGTGATCGGTGCTTGTAACTCCCCCCAAAGCCGCACCGATCACCGCTGACTGTCCCTGTATCCTCCTCCAGTTCCCCCATCCATGCTGCTCTCCCCCGTGCGCTCCGTGTCCCCCCCCCCTCCATGCTGCTGATGTCTTCCGTTATTCCGCTCTCCCCCGTGCGCTCCGTGTCCCCCCCCCCCTCCATGCTGCTGATGTCCTTCGTCTTTCTGCTCTTCCCCCCGTGCGCTCCGTGTCCCCCCCCCCCCTCCGCGCTGCTGCTGTCCTCAGCTCTGTGCCACCCTCCATATCCTACTCCGCTTCCCTCTGTCAGGATGGAGAGCGGAGGTAGGAGCCGCTAAACCCGGCTCCTACCTTTTCCGAATGTACAGAGTCAGTGACTGACTCTGTCCATTCATATAACTGAAACATCGTAACCTGTGTTTACGATGCTTCAGTTTATGAATGGAGAGGAGCCGTTGTCTCCTCTCCATTCATTTTCAAAGCAGCTGAGAAAGGGACTGGGGAATCTGTTTCCCTAGTCCCTTTCTCTGTCTCAAAGGGGAGATGTCAGAGGTCTGTTAAGACCCCTGATATCTCACCAAAGCCCCCCAACAGGGCTAGAAATAAAAAAATAAATTGCAATAAATAATAAAAAAATAAATTGTAAAAAATAAAAAATAAATACACTGAGATCATCCCCCCCCCCCCCACCCACTCCATCAAAGCATTGTAAAAAAACATGACAAAAAATTGTAAAAAAAAAAAAAAATACTGACACATAAAAAAAAGTATCGGTATTCGGTATCGGCGAGTACTTGAAAAAAAGTATCGGTACTTGTACTCGGTCTTAAAAAAGTGGTATCGGGACAACCCTACTTTTATATCTAGAAGACTCGGCCCCTCCCTCGCAGCGGCTTTGCGGTTGATAGAGCAGTTTGGGGAGTACTCCGGACTATGAATTAATTGGTCTAAATCCCAAATCCTCCCGCTTGACCTGGACGCCCCATTTGCGGCCCAGGCAGCACTTCCACTTGTCAGAGCTAGCCAGATCACGTAACTGGGCGTGCAATGCTCCAGAACACTACTAGATTACATCAACCTCAATATAGAGCCCCATTTACTCTTCTCAAATATAAAACCCAGATATGGTCCCGACTCCCCCTTGGGGTTATGGGACGTGTGAATTTGGTCAAGATGACACTTCTCCCCAAGCTGCTCTATCTGTTCTGGCATGCCCCCCACTACATCCCTCCCAGAGTCTTCAGGTCCATGGAAGCCATCCTCAACACATTTGTGTGGGGCACATCTCGCCATAAACTTTCATGGCGCGCGCTGAAATGCCCCGTCCATCTGGGGGGCACTGCCCTTCCGGACCTCGCCCTTTATTACGTCGCCTCCCAGCTGTCACATTTCTATTACTATAACCTAATAGACAGGGATCGCTATGCGACGCTAGTATGTTCTCCCCGCGTCGACCAGGTCGTTCACCCGTTTCAAGTCCTTCTGCGTGGCACTCGCGGACCCTCGGGTATCAAGAACACCATACTGAATCACCATTGCAAAATCTGGCAACGAGCCATGATCACTACCAAGGCCCCTGCACTCCACACTCACACGCCCCTCTAGGACAACTCCCAGCTTCCTGAACTATGCACAATCCCAGACCAAACCCAGTGGATAGTCAAGGGAATCCTTTTCCTTTCTCAGGTTCTTGAAAATGGAACAATTAGACCGTTCCAAGCTCTCAAAGAGGAATTCGGTCTCCCCGACCGAATGCTCTTTCGCTATCTCCAGCTCCACCACGCCCTCACCTCTCAATTTGCCTCTTGTGAGTGTGATCCTCGGCCAAGACCCCAAAGGGCTGATCTCTTTTTTTTACAACCACCTACTGACACCAGCGGCCACCTCGCAGGCGTACCAGCTCAAGTCTAAATGGGAGACGGATCTCGGGGCTGTGGAGGACTGGGACTGGGAAGACGCACTGGCCACCTCCAAGGTGGTCTCCCCCAAACTGTCTGATAGACTCACACATCTATCTATGCTGCACAGATCTTACCTCACCCCTACCCGGCTGTCCAAGTTCAAGCCAGATTACAGCCCGGCATGCCCCAAATGTGATGACCCGCAGGGCACATTCTATCACCTGCTATGGTCATGTCCAAGACTTCAGGACTACTGGTCTCAGGTGGTGAAATTCCTCCATGACCACATGGGTTCCCCCTTATCTTTATGCCCCCGCCAATGCCTGCTCGGCATCCTCCCCCTACCAGAAGAAGAGAAATACCTTATATTTTTACAGGAATCGTTTCTTGCCAGGATGCAGATTGCCCGCACCTGGATTAGGACAACATCCCCCACCATACAGCAATGGAAGGGGGCGATTAACGCCACCCTTCCCTACAAAAAGGTGCTTTACAGGCATAGAGGTTGCCCCACCAAGTTCAATAAGATATGGGACAGGTGGGTGGAGGACTCGACCACTTGCACGGAACAAGACTAACCCTCAATCACGCTGTTGCCCCTTGGGGTGTCCTAGATCAGCGCTAGCTGTCTCCTAACTTTATGACCCGATGGCCAAGACGCACAACAATGTAGGCTCTCCATATAACCCCACAATTGACCGCTGTGAGCTGCCCTCTCGGGCCGCCCCGTTGTTCCTATCACCCGGGCCCCTACATGGACTTCGTCCGCTTACTCAACATGTATGCATTGTCTGTATGGTAGTAATGTCAGTTGTGATATCCCTGTATTTGGTGCATGTTGCACCCAGTGCTTGATTATGTATTCTTTTTTCTTATGCTCAATAAACGTTTTTCTGATTAATAAAAAGACAAGCAGACTAAGGACATGGATTACTGGAACCATGTCCTGTGGTCTGATGAGACCAAGATAAACTTTTTTGTTTCAGATGGTGTCAGGCGGCAACTAGGTGAGGAGTACAAAGACAAGTGTGTCTTGCCTACAGTCAAGTGTGGTGGTGGGAGTGTCAGGGTCTGAAGCTGCATGAGTGCTGCCGGCACCGGGGAGCTACAGTTCATCGAGGGAACCATGAATGCCAACATGTACTGTGACATACTGAAGAAGAGCATGATCTCCTCCCTTCAGAGACTGGGCCGCAGGGCAGTATTCCAACATGATAACGATGTGGAATTGGCCTTTGAGACAAGGACAAATTAGAACAAAAGGAACATCAGTCAGCACACTGGAATAGAATGTGGAAAACCAGCCTGCAAACAGGATCAGGAGTTAAATCACACCTCCTCATATCAGTACTACAGGTTTAATCCTTTTAGCTGCCAAGAACATAAGGCTTACATCAGAGGGGGGTCCTCGCTCTCTCTAAATATCAGGGGTCTGATATATAGACCCCTATAGTTTCCCAAATGCCCTCAGTAGTGATAAAAATTAACAGACACACACACACACACACACACACGTACGTACGTACCCAGAGGACCAACTTATGAACATTTGATGATGCAGCCTTGCTTCTGCCCCAGTCACCTTTCACCCAACTTTCTAGACAGGCAATGTGTCCCTTTCTTGTGTTCTGAGTGAACAAGTATCAAAGCAACACTGTCTCCCTGCTAGTCACCAATCAGTGACACTGATGAGGGAGCAGGAAAAAGCACACCTCCAGATTTTTTGAGAAAGTCGATTTCTAGTTTTGCATACAAAATTTACAAATATTTGTTATTAACTGAATACTACTTTATCTTTTAGACTTATTGGAAATGTAAGGTTTATTGTGTTTGTGTGTGCTAATAATGATTTTACTCCATTTTTATTGAAGATACTGTTTGATAAACATTGTGCAACGATCGCAACAATCACAGGACCTACAAAATCAATAGCACAATTTTTTTATTTCATCGTTCCTGCTTTCAGAAAATGTATGGTTTAGGGGAGGGAGGGGGTATTTACAAACAAAGTGAAAAATTGCAAAAATAGTCAGGCCACCTGAGGTTAAATGTGAGGCACAGGGCCTGGCAGTGAAAAGGTTCAAGAAAACATATACCGAGAGAAATATGAAGGATGCTCATTCAGAAAATGATTTCCCTGAAAGTTACAGAGATAGCAGCTTGAATACTTTCACTGACCTGCATCAATCAATCAAGAGAAAGTCTGATTTGATTGTTTGCACGCTTGTTATGGGTCAAGGAATGAAAGCAAAAGATCAGCATGACTGCCAGTCACCTACAGTAGCATATTCAGAATTAGGCTAACAATATAAGTTCTTGTATTTCTCTCGTTTACACTGGAACCTGTACTTTTCTGGATACCGGGCATTCCCTGGTGCTTATACCTAACCAGGCTCATAATGCACCTACTCTAGAACACATCTAAACAATTTTTTTTTATGTGTGGTACATGCTTATCCTCCTTCTCCCTTGCCACATTTACTGGGAAATCCTGGCTGTCATTTTGGATCACAGAAACTATTACTGCTTCTCCTGTATAAACTGCAACTTTCAGCACAGTGTCTGCAGTGTCAATGAGAATTACAACATGGTAATGTCATTATTGCTACATTTTAGTTACTCGAGTTTAGCAATAGCAGATCTAAGGGGTGACATTTGATTATCCCATGATGTCAGACAAAGCAGAACCAAAAGGACAGATACTTACCTCTGTTCCAATGGTCAGATGCTTGCGAGGTCTTGTACCTGGCTTCTTCCAGGCGCGGGCCTTCGGCTATAATGATTGGCCAGCACAGGAATGCAGTCATCCAGGCACACAGTGAGTGCGCCGCAATGTAAAAATTGGGAAGCGAGAGAAAAGTAATGGAAATTCCTTCTTAGACAATTGTCAACAAGTATCCTTATTGGAAGAGTTCTCCTCTATTCCTGTTCTGAATTAAAGGTTTGGTTTTCCTATCACTTTCAGCCCCAGTGACAATAGTCACCAGGATCAATACAGAGAGTGAATCTTACTCCCACAAACTGCAATAAAAACCAGCGGATTTTCTAACAATTCCCTAGTGTATCCAAAATTGAAAAAATAAAAATAAAACTTGGATTTGCATAGACTTTAAAAGGTAGGTATGCCAAAGAAAGATACAGTGAAAGGCATTTATCAATTCTGTTGAGCAGCAAGGCAAAACAGATTACATTTACTAAAGCTTGACTCATAAATTCCTGTATCCGCTGCACTGCTCCCTATTCCTTTCTTAATTAAGAGTCTGTTTTGAGTGGAAATCTAATCCCCATCTATAGTAGTAAATCTGTCAGACAGTAACAAAACTACCACTATAGAAGCACACATGGGTGCTATGGGGCCTGCACTGGAGGGGGGGGGGGGTCTAGGCAGATTGTGCCAAGTTGTTTCCTATGGTTTTTGGTGCCAGGTGCTGAAAAGCTTATTCCAATACCTGGTGCTTGAAACAGACTTCAGTCTAAAGCGGTAGGAGAACTGATCCGTGGTCTGAAAGAGTTAAGCCACCCATAGGCAGTTCAAATCTCAGCCAGTTCAGCAGGGACCAGCCGAGATTTGAACCATGTATAGGCAGGCTGATTGTACCAAAGTTGATCAATCAATCTGGGTACAACCAGCATGTACAATTTTTTATTTGATTATTGCCAATGGCTACAGCATCAATCACCGTGCGTTCTCCCGGTAGGTATGGTTCACCCCGCCAGGAAAACACAAAAGCTCCACGGGAAGGATTCCCCCTATCATCACTGACTGTATTGATAGGGGAATCAAAGGATTTCCTTTCCTGCAATCACGGGCTGCTGGCCGGCTTTAAAAAGGAAGGGGAACTGATCTGAGGTCTGAAGAGGTTAAAGAGGGCAGGGAATGGATCCAAGCCTGGGCCTGACAAATTTGATTCTGGGAGCCAGCTAAAAAAAAAAGTTAGCCAGTTTTTTTTAACAAATCTTATGGATTTAACATGTCTCCAAAAGGTGAACTTATCCTTTAACCTTTTCACAGACATAGTCGTTTTTGTCACACATTTAAAAAATAATTTTAGGCCTGAAGATTACATAAAACCCCAAAACATTATATATTTTCTGAAAGCAGACACCCTAGATCAGGGATATGCAATTAGCGGACCTCCAGCTGTTGCAAAACTACAAGTCCCATCATGCCTCTGCCGCTGGGTGTAAATTTTGTGGCTGTCAGAGTCTTGCTATGCCTCATGGGACTTGTAGTTTTGCAACAGCTGGAGGGCCACTAATTGCATATCCATGCCCTAGATAATAAAATCGTGGTTGTTTCAATTTGTTATGTCACACAATATTACTGCGAAGGTCTAGGAAACAAAAAAGTTCAGAAAAAAAAAGGAACACATTAAAAGTTGATTTTAGGGAGCACAAAAAAAAACGATATATTACCCAATTTTTTGGTAAATTATAAAAGCCGAGGTTGCATCAAGTAAATAGATACCCAACATGTCAGTACCCTATATTATCCATAGGAAATGCTTTAAAAGCCCCCTATAAAGTCATCAGTTCAGCGTTACGAAGGAGGACTGGTGCTAGAATTAATGCATTTTTTTCCCCACCACATAGGACCCTGCATGTCTCCCCTGTGCTCCACTGAACGTAATGCAATGCACATTGCACTGCATTACATTCTTTCCCGGCCTTGATGGCCGGGCAAACTTAACAGGGCACCGGGAATTATGTCACTTCCGGGTCAACAACCAAAAGGGGAGGAGAGCGGACATGTGTCCACTCTCCTCCCTCCACCCCGTCCCCTCTACTTAGTGGCACCCGCTATGCCGGTCTCGGGCCCACAGATGGGCAAGCGGAGCCCAGGATACATAGAAGGGGGGGGGGCACAGGATGTGGCTAGCATTTGGGCGGCAACCCTGGCACCAGGTCGAAACACTTGGTCGCAATGGTGACCTGGTGCCTGGGGTTTGTCAAGCCCTGATCTAAGATCTGTGGGCATACACAGCCAATGGGACACATTTTTCCTTCCACCGACACAGATGTAGGGGCATTCTTTTCTTCCACTGATGCCAGACCATTTCTTTCTCACACTAACATCAGGAAATTTTTTCAGCAACGGACTCCAGGGTTTTTATAACCACTGATACTACACTATTTTGCCAACTCCCGATGAAGTTTTTCCCACTAATGCTGGGACATTTTTCCAAAACCACTGACCATTGGCATCAGGCATTTGAACAATAATGCCAGGCATTTTTTTTTTCACCGTATAAAGCAAGGCATGTTTTTTTTATTTTTTTCCTCTCCTGTTAAACAATGACACCAGGTATTTTTCTTCCCATAGACCAATGTTGCTGGACATTTTTTCCCACTTATCACTAACGGAGACATTTTTGTTACCTGGAATTCAGCTTTAACATTACCAATTGACAATGATGCTCAGTCTACCAATATCTAGTATAAGCAATAACGTTTCTACTAGAGAAATAAAAAACAAAAGCAAACAACTTCACAACGTCTGTGTCTTACCTCTTGCACGGTCGGTAAATCTAAAAGTTCCCCAAACACATAAACTCCGGGGGCTTCTAATACTTGGTTAATTAGAGCTGGAAGCGCAGAACCTTTAGTGCCTTTGGCTAGTAAAATAAACTGTTCCAGGTGGCTACTGGATGGCTTCTGTTCTCCTGCCATGCTACAGCTATAAATCTAAGATCTGTGAAAAAGAAGAAGAATGGCATCCTAAGTACAAAGTATAGAAGCAAATTGTAAAAAAAAGATTAAAGCTAGTAATAGACATGTAATTGGAAATGTCCTGGAATGTTAAAGATGTTCAATTACTAATCTAAGTAACTTTTTAATATTACAGGAATCTATATAGTGGAGACAATTTACGCAGCGATTACATATTTGTATATTCATGCTCTTAAGAATCTTACAATCTATGGCCAATTTGGACAGGAGCCAATTGAAGTGACACTAATTTCTGGTTTAAAAAAAAGAAAATTCTATTCAACTATGTTTTCTTAACCACTTGACAACTGGGCACTTAAACCCCCTTCCTAACCAGACGAATTTTCAGCTTTCGGTGCTCTCACATTTTGAATGACAATTACTCAGTCATACAACACTGTACCCATATGAAATTTTTGTCCTTTTTTTCACACAAATACAGCTTTCTTTTGGTGGTATTTAATCACTGTTGGGTTTTTTATTTTTTGCGCTATAAGAGAAAAAAAAGACTGAAAATTTTGTAAAAAAATGAATTTTTCTTTGTTTCCGTTATAAAATTTTGCAAATTAGTATTTTTTCTTCATACATTTTGGCCAAAATTTATACTGCTACATATCTGTGGTAAAAATAAGTCAGGGTTCATACACATTTTTACCAATAAAATTCCATGACTTTTCCATGACTTCACGTAAATATTCATGACCTAATGTTTCATGAAATGTCTATGTATACATGTTAAATAAGAAGAAAATCCATGTCACACCCAGCATATTTTTACTAATATAAAATGACAAGCTTTGTAGTGTACAGTGGAATATGAAATATTTATTTAAATAACGCTTGCACAATAACAACGTTTCATAACATAATACATCAAACCCTGAGAACCGCTTAGAAATGGATTAACGTAATCCACGGGAGATATAACATAAATCAAGGGGAAGCAACTAAAAAATAATTTAAAAAAAGTGTCCAGCAACACTGTTCTGAACTTAAAGTGCCATAAATTGACCTGATAACAGTCTTTAACAAGTTAACTTAAACATTGCCCAAAAACAATCAACACCATTTATTTTTTCATTTCTGAAAGCTTCTCATCAATCTGTTTTTCAATTTTGAGCAGAGATTCTTTCTTTTCTTTTGCAGTACGGCGGAAACTGTTGGATTTGCTGATAAAGGTCAGATTGCCTGAAGATTCAGCCTTTTCAGCATATTCATCCGCCGATTTCTCGAGAGCACAAATGTCCGCCTCCATCCTAGCCCTCTTTTTTTTCAAATCTTCCAGCTCATCTGTGAAAGCCTTCCTCTTTAAGTCAACAGCTTGTTGTTCTTTCTTTCTCTTCTCTTCATCCAGGTACCCATAGTACTTCTGCCTGGCTCCTGCAGCTGAAAGGAGCAGCTCCTTTGTGATTTCAACCTTGGTTACACCCCCTACAGATCTGACATGGTCAACAATGAGCCTCTGAGCCACCAGAGATCTTTCCCTCTGATTCTCAACTATTACTTCTTTGTTGATTGAAAAACCTCTTTCGACGCTTGCCTGACCATGTGATAAGACAAGAAGAAGTTTCACCACATTCCACACTCTGGAAACTGATGGTTTTGTTCCCATTGTCTCATACAGCAGGGTGTCAACTCGAGCAGTTTTGGGGTCAAATTCCCTGAACTTAACCTGAAGAGCAGCCAAATCACAAAACTCTCTAAACTCTCTAAGGATATCATCGCACACTGCCTCATTAACATGTTTAGCCTCAACAAGTATGTGCAACATCCTTCTCATTTGAGTTACGCAGAGTTCCTTACTTCCAGCCATGCGTCTCGGGTCAAGGCACTGCATGCTTCTGACTAACATGTGATGCACTGGAGCCTTTTTCAGCAACTTGTCAAGGAGTGTGATCAAGAATTTCTTGCAGTCCATCTTAATCTCTAGTCTCTGCCTATCTGAATTTTTTTTGGAAGACTTGAGTTGGGTCAGGGTGGTTTCTGCTGCAAACCCAACGTCAATCTTTGAACTGTCCTTGTGCAGACTGTTGTCTTGATAAGGGACATGGAGGAGCTTTAGAGTGGATGTGGCCTCTTCCAGATGCTTTTCCATTAGAAATCGTCCCATGATACCTATGAAAAAAGTAAAATTAAGTGCTTTTTTCTAATTTACAAGCCAAATTGTAATGCACTGCAGTGTATATAATTATATTAATAAACATTATTAGCAATCACACAATTTTTGTTTATCCTTACCTTTAATCAGTTTGTACATATCACCGGAGAGAAACGGCAGCATTGGTTGGTCAGACTGATACATGGTGAGGAAGGGGTCGACTTCTCTCGCAATGCTGTTGAATATTCCCACTTTCACTGGGAAGAGAGGATCAGCACAGCGCATCTTCACCTCTTCAAATGACTTTACTTTTGGATTGGGTAGTTTCCCTCTCTCTACCATCTCAATGTATTGTTTGACGTGTGGCCAGAGTTGCAATCCTCTTTCTGAAACGTTGACATTCTCAATCCACCGGTGCTTACAAAATTTAAGCATGGGAGTTTTACAACCAGTTACTGTCATAAAATCCTCGTGACGTGCAGGGCAATCATGGAACAGCCAATACAAGCTAGAGAGTCCGTGTTCAACTTCCCATCCGGTGGATTTACATCCATCTCTGAACGCATTGTGCAGTATGTGCAACCCGCACGAACCAATGTTAATTAGGGACTTTCCTGCATCTTCCTGCACTTGCTTCTGGAGTATTTCGAATACCTTCCAGTTGACGTGCGGTCCGTCCATTGAAATCTGGACAAGATTCTTGATTCCGATCTCTGAGAGCAAGTTATTCATTTTTTCAGCGATGTCTTGAGCTGATGAATGGCCCATGAACTCTGAGCCGATGTATGTAGTTTTCACCTCTGACCCATTCCATAGCCTGACATGCATGTCTAACTGTTTAGACTGTAAATAGTGATTAAGGCTTTCATCAAAGAGCATAACATAGACGCTTTGTTTCGATACATCTGCCAAAGTCTGTTTCTTAAAATAAGGAGCCAGTCCAAAAGTGCATAAATATCAGCACTTGCGTTCGCCGCATGCAAAGCTGGCCGCTATCTTGCTGTCTGGGAACATAGTCTGAAAAAGCTGGCCTGTGTCTTCACAAGACTTGTACGAATAGTGCGAATTAGCCACCTTTAGCGCCCACAGTACCTCTGCAGTTAGGGTTTCGTTTCTGGATACAGAGTGACTCAAAATGGTCCCTTGTTTTACAGTGGATGAGATGGAAGCACCGCTGCCGCAGCTGGGAGCCGGTGTCACTTCAGGCGCACGGGTGAAAAAGCCAGCGATCGGATTTGAAGTTGTCGAGCACGCAGCTGCAGACTGGTGTTTTGCTCCTTTAGCGTGGCTAGACAGCGCTGCCTCTCCCATGTTCGAAATGTCAAACGTTTTATGACACACTGTACATTTAGCACGTCCCGGGTCCTGATCTTTCTCCAGCCACCTCTCATACTTTTCATCATGAAGCCATAAATTTTTAAAGCTGCATTTCCCTGGCATTGCTACACTAACACACTAACTTTAGCTGAAACGGTGTTACCCCCACGCTGCAATTTAAAGTTCAATTCAAATGAGCGGATGAGTGATTAGGCACTGAGATGATAGTAACACCAATGATGCTTTTTTTTTCCCCTCTCCTCTGTCTCAGTCTCCTCCTTTTATAACAGTTCATAGTATGACATACAGTCCGACACTTCCTGACACTTCCCTGCTTCCAGTGCTGATACTTGGCACCATGATGTTTCTCTGCCCCCTCTCCGCGGTCTTATTTTAATGAGAAGGTGATGACGTCAGCGCGCAGCTCACTGAGGCCGCCACCGCCGGGTGTTCCAAGATGGCCACCGCTCCGGAGCTAGGCCGAAGCCGCGGCCTTTCCTAATGGCCGAGGCTTCGGAGCGCTCCGCGGATTGCGCCGTTCGGATCACGGATCGCTTACGATCAGTTGCACGACTACTTGCACGACTACTCAATATTCCATGACTTTTCCAAAACTTAGTGGGGTTCAGTCATTTTCCAAAACTTTTCCAGGCCTGGAAAGTGCCATGTCAAAATCCCATGACTTTTCCAGGAATTTAATGACCGTGCGAACCCTGATAAGTACAAATTGGTGCATATTTTTTGGTCTTTGTGAAAGGTATAGAGTCCACAAGCTATGGTGCCAATATCTGAAAATTGATCACACCTGAAGTACTGACGGCCTATCTCATTTCTTGAGACCCTAACATGCCAGAAAAGTACAAATACCCCCCAAATGACCCCTTTTTGGAAAGAAGACATTCCAAGGTATTTAGAAAGAGTCATTGTGAGTTTTTTGAAGTTGTCATTTTTTCCCACAATTCTTTGCAAAAATCAAGATTTTTTTTTCTTTTTTTTTTTTCCACAAAATTGTCATATTAGCAGGTTATTTCTCACACACAGCATATGCATACCACAAATTACACCCCAAAACACATTCTGCTATTCCTCCCGAGTATGGCGATACCACATGTGTGAGACTTTTACACAGCGTGGCCACATACAGAGGCCCAACATGCAGGGAGCACCATCAGGCGTTCTGGAGAACCCAGGCCAATTCTGACATTTCTCTCCTACATGTAAAAATCATCATTTGTTTGCTAGAAAATTACATAGAACCCCAAAACATTATATATGGTTTTTTTTAGCAAAGACCTTAAAGAATATAATGGTGGTTATTGCAAGTTTTTATCTTGCACGGTATTTGCTAATTTTTCTAACGCGTTTTTTACGGAAAAAAACTGTTTTGTGCCTAAAAGAAAAAAAAAAACAGTAAAGTTAGCCCAATGTTTTTTCCATAATGTGAAAGATGAAGTTACGCCGAGTAAATAGATACCTAACATGTCACCCTTCAAAATTGCACACGCTCGTGGAATGGCGCCAAACTTCGCTACTTAAAAATCCCCATAGGCAACGCTTTAAATATTTTTACTGGTTACATGTTTTGAGTTACAGAGGAGGTCTAGGGCCAAAATTATTGCTCTCGCTCTAACGTTCGCAACGATACCTCACATGTGTGGTTTGAACACCGTTTTCATATGTGGGCGGGGCTTACGTATGCGTTCACTTCTGCATGCGAGCTCGCGGGGGAAGGGGCGCTTTAAAAAAATATATATATTTTATTGCTCATTTTACTTTATTTATTTTAGTTTGACATGTTTTTCCGACCCAAATTTTTTTTTGATCACTTTTATTCCTATTACAAGGAATGTAAACATCCCTTGTAATAGGAATATGGCATGACAGGTCCTCTTTACAGTGAGATATGGGGTCAATAAGACCCCACATCCCACCTCTAGGCTGGGAAGCCTGAAAAAAAAACAAAAAAACAAACAAAAAAAAAAACAATCCTGGCTTTGATCGTAGCGGTGAGTCGGTAGAAGCACCGGAGGGCAGCGGGAGGGGGGGCATCCCCTCTCACCTTCCGTAAGAGCGATCAAGCGGTGGAACAGCCGCTATGATCATTCTTATGGTGCAGGGAATCGCCAGCTGAAAAAGTGAATATCTGAATGATGCCTGTAGCTGCTCCCATCATTCAGATATCTCCGCACAAAGTCAAGGACGTCATATGACGGCCGGCGGGCGGGAAGTGGTTATTGCAGAGTATTGCCGGGTATTGCCGAGTATTGCCGGGTATTGCCGAGTATTGCCGGGTATTGCCGAGTATTGCCGGGTATTGCCGAGTATTGCCGGGTATTGTGGAGTATTGCCGGGTATTGTGGAGTATTGCCGGGTATTGTGGAGTATTGCCGGGTATTGTGGAGTATTGCCGGGTATTGTGGAGTATTGCCGGGTATTGTGGAGTATTGCCGGGTATTGTGGAGTATTGCCGGGTATTGTGGAGTATTGCCGGGTATTGTGGAGTATTGCCGGGTATTGTGGAGTATTGCCGGGTATTGTGGAGTATTGCCGGGTATTGTGGAGTATTGCCGGGTATTGTGGAGTATTGCCGGGTATTGTGGAGTATTGCCGGGTATTGTGGAGTATTGCCGGGTATTGTGGAGTATTGCCGGGTATTGTGGAGTATTGCCGGGTATTGTGGAGTATTGCCGGGTATTGCGGAATATGGCAGAGTATTGCGGAATATGGCAGAGTATTGCGGAATATGGCAGAGTATTGCACAGTATGGGCACAGTATTGCACAGGGTATTGCACAGGGTATGGGCAGAGGGTATTGCAGAGGGTATTGCAGAGGGTATTGCAGAGTATTGGCAGGGTGTATTGCAGAGTATTGGCAGGGTGAATTGCAGAGTATTGGCAGGGTGAATTGCAGAGTATTGGCAGGGTGAATTGCAGAGTATTGGCAGGGTGAATTGCAGAGTATTGCACGGGGTATTGCAGAGTATTGCACAGGGTGTATTGCAGAGTATTGCACAGGGTGTATTGCAGAGTATTGCACAGGGTGTATTGCAGAGTATTGCACAGGGTGTATTGCAGAGTATTGCACAGGGTGTATTGCACAGGGTGTATTGCAGAGTATTGCACAGGGTGTATTGCAGAGTATTGCACAGGGTGTATTGCAGAGTATTGCACAGGGTGTATTGCAGAGTATTGCACAGGGTGTATTGCACAGGGTGTATTGCAGAGTATTGCACAGGGTGTATTGCAGAGTATTGCACAGGGTGTATTGCAGAGTATTGGCAGAGTATTGCACAGGGATGGCTGAGCAGGGATGGATGGCTGGATCTGTGACTGCAATTGTCACAGATCCAGCCCACAGCTGACATGGGGGAGGGAGCGGACATGATCCGCTCCCTCCCCTCTCCTCTCACACTGTACCGATCGGTACAGAGAGGGGAGGGAGGAACCGGCGTCATCACATGACGCCGGTCTGTTTACAAGTGATCGCTCCGTCATTTGACGGAGCGATCACGTGGTAAACGGCCGCGATTAGCGCCCATCTACCGTGATCCGTGATGCGCCGGGTCTTCCGGACCCGGCGGTCACGGACATATCCTGGAGCGCGCCCACTCAGGATAACTCGACCGCGCTGTGGACGTCTTTTGTACATGGCGCGGTCGGGAAGTGGTTAAAGTGATAGAAAACCTTTAAAAGGAGTTGTAAAGTCTCAAGGTTTTTCATCTTAATGCCTAGAATGCATTAAGATGAAAAACCTTCTGTGCTGCAGCTGCCCCCCAGAGCCCCCCTTTTCCCTACCTAAACCCGATCAATCTAGCCACGAGAAGGAGCCCAGCAGCTTCAGCCGCTGTCTCGGGTCCTCATTGGATATATTGATAGCAGAAACCAATCAAATACAGTCACACGGAAGCCGGGGGGCAGGGCCGAGTCCTGCTGTCTGTGTCAATGGACGGAGCAGCAGGACTCGGGAGCACGCCCACACAAGTGCCCCCATGGAAAGCGGGCTCTCCGTGGGGGCACTCGAAGAGGAGGAGCATCGCCAGGGGACCCCAGAAAAGGAGGATCAGGACCACTCTGTGCAAAACCCTTGTACAGAGCAAGTATGCATATTTGGTATTAAAAAAAAAAATGTTATACTTACCTGCTCTGTGCAATGGTTTTGCACCCCGATTCTCCTCTTTTTAGGGTCCCCTGCTGGTGCTCCTGGCTCCTCCCCCCTCCATTGAGTGCACCCCCTTGCACGTCACTTCCCATGGGGGCACTCGAGTGGGCTCGCTCCTGAGCCGCCTCTGTATGTCGAAAGACATACAAAGCGTGACTCGACACCACCCCCAGCTCCTTCTTTACTGGCTGTGATTGACAGTAGCAGTAGCCTTTGAGGAGGGAGAGAGCCGCTGCTCTCATGCACATTGTTGGATTGAGATTGGGCTCAGATAAGTATAAGGGTAAGTGGGGCTGCACTCAGGAGGTTTCTTTCACCTTAATGCAGAGAATGCATTAAGGTAAAACATCTTCAGCCTTTAGAACCATTTTAACTCAAAACAGTACCTTTTATTTCTCTCAGTCACCTCCAATGCCTTTTTTTCTGCTGTGATCTCACTTCCTGTTAGAAGGTGGCTACATTTGTTCTCCATGGTGCCACTGTATGTAGTCACCCTCTCTTGCTCACTCCTGAGTTGGACTTTGGGATTTGGGAGTACTAATGTACACTACTCGTTCCAAGCAAAGGGAAGTGAGGGTGGAAAAGTAGGAGGTTCGGGGACTCATAAAGAATGTTATAAAAAAAACACGTGAAAGTGATTGCAACGTTTTTGTTTTTTTTTAAATAACAAACATATTATACTTACCAGCTTTGTGCAATGGTTTTGCACAGAGCAGCTCTGATTTTCCTCTTCTTTTTGGGTCCCCCACCGATGGTCCTGGCTCCTCCCCCTGCTGTGTCCCCCCAATAACAAGTCTTTTGCTACAGGGGCACTCAATTGGGCTTGCTCCCGAGGCCCTGTCTCTCCTCATTGGCTTACTGGCTATGATTGACAGCAGAAGGAGAAAATGGCTCCTGCTGCTGTGTGAGCCAGTAAGGAGTGGGGGCTCAGGTAAGTATAAAGGGGGCTGAGCTGAGCTTTTTACTTTAATGCATAAAATGCATTAAGGTGAAAAACATTTTTTTAGAATCACTTAAAGGTGGTAGTAAAGGCCTTTTAATGATTTATACCTATAGGTAAGCCTATAATAAGGCTTACCTGTAAGTGCAGTAATTATCTCCTAAACATGAATAATTTAAAAGATATTTACTTTAGCAGCGCCAGTGATGTCATTGGCGCATGCGCACTCCGCTCTCAAAGGACAGCGTGCCGTCCATAGAGATAGCCGTGCCGCGGCTGTGACTCCCACGTGCATGCACGGGAGTGAGGTCTTGGAGGCTCAGCCAGCCAAACGGTGGCCGCCCGCAAACCCAGAAGGAAAACCAGCTGAAGATGGAAGCCCCGGAAGAACCATAACAGTACTGCGCTGGAAGGCATTGTTTCAGGTAAGGCTTTCATAACGTGGTATACTACCACATTACACTCTTAACTTGCAGGGAAATCTTTTTTTTGTTTTTTTGTGGTTTACTACCGCTTTAAGAAACAGAAAAAAAAAAGAATAAGGATATCATTTAGCCCACATTGGGTTGATTTGGCATGCTATTTGACATGTCGGCGGCTTTTACCAGCAAAGGCACCGATTCCCAAAAGTAGTTCCTGTACTACTTTTGGTGACTTCGGGGACGATTTAAATAGACATCTGTGCATGAACCTGCACAGATGTCTGTCAAATCATCCCCGAAGTCGAGCTGCATTACCGGTATGAAATCATGCGAGATCAGCTGAACTCTCACGATTTCTAACCCACAGCAGTGTGAACCTGGTCTTAGTAGTAGTACTTTGTCAAAAGTGGTAAAAAATGCGCAACCAGAAAACAATGTGCAAAAAAATTGTTCAAAGTGATTACCAATACTGTCCTGATGAACAACAGCTAAATAAATGACTTGCTGCATTCAGGGAAAAATAAATGAATGAATGAATGAATGAAGGGGAGTAGTGATATCAACCGGATAGATGGAACAAAATATTAGGAGGGGTCGCTTACCAGATGGATCTCTGTCACGGAGATCATAAGAGCTCAGCACACCAGGATTCACTCATGGAAATCCTTGGCATCCAGGCACAAATCCCGCAGCGGATCCACTCTCCCACCAGGATATCCAGGGACTGGAACCAAGCTTCCTCTCAGACAGGATTAGTTCCCAATACAATAGCGTAATGAACGGGGATATCATAGGAAAAACAAAAAGAGCCTCATGGTGCAGTGGGTTTTAAAATATCAAAGTCCCT
This sequence comes from Rana muscosa, assembly GCA_029206835.1. Taxonomy (NCBI): domain Eukaryota; kingdom Metazoa; phylum Chordata; class Amphibia; order Anura; family Ranidae; genus Rana; species Rana muscosa. Next base: position 646,910,111 of record CM055121.1, read on the forward strand.
TTATTCGAAAAAAGGCAATATAACTGACATCCAGAGACTTTTCCATAAAACAAAATTCAGCGGGTAAAAAGAAACAGCCAGCCGCGGCTCAGGCCAGTCAGCTGTGGCGTGGTGACGTCAGATGTTATTGCAATAAAGGGACTTTGATATTTTAAAACCCACTGCACCATGAGGCTCTTTTTGTTTTTCCTACGATATCCCTGTTCATTATGCTATTGTATTGGGAACGAATCCTGTCTGAGAGGAAGCTTGGTTCCAGTCCCTGGATATCCTGGTGGGAGAGTGGATCCGCTGCGGGATTGGTGCCTGGATGCCGAGGATTTACATGAGTAAACCCTGGTGTGCTGAGCTCTTATGATCTCCGTGACAGAGATCCATCTGATCCGGTAAGCGGCCCCTCCTAATATTTTGTTCCATCTATCCGGTTGAAATCTTTGGAGGAAGATATCACTACTCCCCTTCATTCATTCATTTTTCCCTGAATGCGGAAGTCATTTTTTAGCTGTTGTTCATCAGGACAGTATTGGTAATCACTTTGAACTGTTTTTTTGCACATTGTTTTTTGGTTGTGCATTTTTTACCACTTTTGACAATTATTGTATAGCTGTATATTCCAGCTATTTTTTAAATTGCAGCACCTGTCAATCATCTGGGAATTTTTTTCCCTCCTCCTTTCCTTTCACATAAGGACTAAACCATTGTTTTTTATGCACAGTCACCTTTTTTTTTTTATATTGTTTTTTATGTTGCCTTTATAAGATTGTTTTATATTGCACTTTGCGTGTTTTTTGCATTTTTGCACATAATTAGCACAGGTTTATGTACCCAATAGCGTTTTGCACAGTGGGGGAAGCGCGGATTGGCTACGCTTTACAATACCTTAGTAGTACTTTAAAATGAAATTCCTGCCTAACCATAAACTATTCTTCAAAATGTGTGTACATTTACCTTTTTTCAGCCAGCTCTGGTCACGTGATCCTTCATCTCTGGCTCCCCTGTCAGTGAGCAGCTGACTGCAGGTGAGATGAGGGAGTGCCAACAACAGCTGGGACATATGGGAGGCTATGGGTGAGGTCACCACTCCAGGCATTCCCAGCCATTGTAGAAGCCTCTTGGACACAGGGGAGCCGAGGATCACATGACCCGGCCAGAGTGAGCTGAAAAAAAAAAAAAGGAATACACATCTTTTTTAGACAGGGTAGTAGGAAGGTGGTAGGGCATTTTGAAGAATAGCTAGAGTAGGCAGGAATTCCACCTTAACCTACCTGCATGTGTTTTTTTAGTGTAAGATAAAACCTGAATTTCTAGGGGAAGCCCACACAAACACAGGTAAACTCCATGTAGGTAGTCTCCTGGCTGGGATTGGAACCAATGACCCCCAGTTCTGCAAAGCAAAAGAGTTAATCAATCAGCTTCTTTAGTCACAAGGAGTGTCAGGAACATAGACAAGCATTCACAGCCGCCTGCAGTATGTTCCTGACGCTCATTAGGAGCTGTTAAAATGTCTTCATTGTCACAGCTGAATTGCTACGAGCTATACTGTGCCCTGGATAGAGGAGAAGCTCCATAGATGACAGAAGCGCACACACACAATGGACACATGATGGTGGAGGAAGAGCCCTGTGCAGTGATAAGGTGACCCGGGAAGAAGGGCTTACACAAGCAGGAACAAGGCTGGTGTGTGAAGTACAGCCGAGCTCCCCCCACCCATGTCCTGTACAGGAAAGCTCCCAGGACAAGTGCTGTCACTCTCCATCAAACTGTGTTGTGTCCCGGGGCCCTTCCAGCCTCTGTGAGGAGGACAGGCCCAAAACCTCTCATGTACTTACCACTGGAGGGCCGGGCCCACTCCTCAGGCCTCGGTATCCCCCTCTTCCCGGCCACCCCTCTATGTCTGCCCGCACTCACTTCTCCTTACAGCCAAGGCTAGAGCTCGGAGCCCCCAGTACCCCTGTACCTTTCAGCTTCGCTAGAATACTCAGGACACTCTCAATCCAGCTCCACCGTGCGGTTGTCAGGCAGCCATGACAGCGCCGGCTCCGTCCTGATCTCCTTCCCCCGGAAACAATGATCGTGCGCTCCGAGTTCCGCAGGAAAAGCGATCCTGCTGCTGGCCGCTGCACTGTGTGTATCTTCGACGTGAAGGAAGTGATAGGGGGCGGTATATCTAAACTCTATCATAGATGACTTGTACAAAAAAAGATTTATCTGTAGTTCAACTCCAGCTTAAGTTTAATTAAATATATATTTTTTAAACTGAGAAGTGTTGGTAATACTTCTCTTGTGGGTCACAGGAGTACGCATAGGGTTGACACCTCATCGCTTTAAAAACCAAACATATAATCAGTGGCGGCTCGTCGTTTTTGGTTTGGGGGGCAGCAAACAACCCCCCCCATTCGCTGTCTGCCAGTCGGTCCACTTACCCCATCTAGAGCGTGGGGATCGGGTAGCGTATCCTGTGTCTTCTCCTTGCGTATATGCCGCGCGTCTCCTCCCCTCCTCCTAGGCATCCAATAGGGTCGTCTGTCCTTTCAACCAATTGCGTGATGGGTATAAGACCTGCTTCCCGATTGGCCAGGGGGAGGATCAGTGTTGGAACAGCGAATATTCATTCGCTGTTGTAACACCTGGGTGGGCTCGTAGCACAATGCTCTGCGCCACGAGCCCACCCTATTTTGAAGCCTATTAGAGCCTCTGGCTCTATTCAGGTGCTTAAAAAAAAAACCCGGCCAGTGTAATTCAGGTGCCCGGTGTCCTGAAAAGGGGTGGACGCATGAATAGGGGGTGGCGGTGAAAATGGATAGAGCATGAATAGGGGGTGGCTGCGGCAATGGATAGGGCATGAATAGGGGGTGGTGGCTGCAATGAATAGGGGGTGGTGGCGGCGATGGATAGAGCATGAATAGGGGGTGGCGGCTGTGGATAGAGGGGGCGGCGCTGCTAATGGACGGGCCGCCACTGCACATAATAATAACACAGGTACTGTGGCGGATTAGGGTGGCAAGTAAACTCACTTGGTTCCTTAACTGCATTAAATAAGGCTCTGTTCACATCTCCGCGTTCTGAATCACGGGCGGATTTGCCGCGATTCCGCCTGCAATTCGAAATAGCGGCAAATCATGGGACGCCCGTGCGTTCCCTGTCACTTCCAACAGCACCCCAATCACGGCGTGATTTTGCCGCGATTCATTGGGCAAAAATTGCGGTAAAATCACGGAAACTGAATTGTGGGATGTCTGTCGCCCAAAAGAAGCTCTTGTATTGTGATTTTCCGCAATTTTCGAATCAAGGGTGGAATCGTTGCAATTCTACCTACGAAGCGGAGATGTGAACAGAGCCTTAAGCCTCGTTCACATGGCCGAGATTCTCGTCGGAAAAAACATGTCGTTTTTTTCGACGAGATTCTTGGACAAGAAACTTGTCCCGGCCGAGTGTACACACGCTCGATTCAAAGAACCCGCGGTTCGTTGAATGGAGCGTACGCGGTGATGTCATCGACTACGACGAGCATGCGCTCGTCACATTCGATGCCGTCGCCGCCATCTTGGTATACCCTACCTATGCCTAGGAAGCTACCGCGCATGCGTCGAATTCATTTCGAACATGCGCGGGCTTCCGGGAGGACACACACTCACTTTTCTCGTCGAGAAACATGCCGACAAGAATCTCGACGAGAAAATAGAGAGCAGGATCTCTATTTTCTCGTCGAGATTCTTGTCGCTTTTCTTGACGAGAAACCATACACACGAACGAATTTCTCGGCAAAAAATCTCTGCCAGCAAGTTTCTTGCTGGTTTTTGCCGAGAAACTCATTCGTGTGTACGAGGCTTTAGCTTCAGAACATGTGTAATTCATATGTATTTGTGTTTAAAAGGTCATCCCTAGATGGCAACCCTAAGAACACAGGAGTGCTTCTGTGGCCCAGAGTCGGCTAATATTTTTTGCCTTGAAAAAGTATTCATACCCCTTGAAATTTTTCACATTTTGTCATGTTACAACTGTAAGGGTTAATCCTGTGTCTAGGGAGGTCCCTTAACCTCTCAGACCTCGAATCGATGTAATATGCAATTTCAGATATATCTGGAGGCAGTCTTAAGAAAACAGATGACACGCATTCGATACTGTGTTTTCAGAACTGTCTGTATTGGTGCGAGCTCTCGCATCTTTTATAGTAGATTACAAATCATACAAAATATATGGTTAAAAAACATGCACAGTAGATATTAATTTCATATGCAATTACAACTGGTTAAAACAAATAGCCTTTGTTCTTTGTCCTCCGACTGCTGGGAACGAGAGAAGCAAATTATAGATAACAAAATGTGAGAACAGTCATGTACAAGAAACCAGATTGATATATACTTGTGGGAAACTAAAGAAATATTCTAACTTCTACATGCTGATAGAAGATGGAAGCTGTGAAGCTAAAGGGGTATTCAGAAGATGGCAGACAGGATACAAAATGGATGCTTAGCATAACCTTTCAACCCCCTCTTAAAGTCATAAATATGACTTTCTACAGATCCGCAGCCTCCTGAAATCTACGGTTCCTTCTACGTTTGTTGTATTCATTTACATAAATCTGCAGATATTGTGTATATGCGTGAGAAGGTTGGTCTGGTGTAGTGCATTTGCTAATACAAAGTAAAATAAGCTTGAAAATCAGGTAGCCTATTAATCCTAACAATAGTACTATGATGGTCCTTTAGCCATGAAAACATTCCACCTAAACCCAAACTAGAAAAGGGGTTCCACCCATAATTACCTACGTCCCTTGCCTGTTTCATTAAGTCATTTACCTGTGTTCGGTGTTGATTAATAATGTCATGGTAGTCTGGGATTTCCAGGCTGGTATTGTGAATCTGTCAGGGAAGGTTCCATCCGCTGGTGACACTGCCTGATATTTGGCGTGCAGTACCGTGGTCCACCAGCAGGTGTCTCCTGGCAGACTGGAACTGCCAGGGGAACTTCCCCCTGGTAATGTTATGTGATCTTTGGGCCACAGTACTGGTGTCCACCAGCGGGTGGTTCCTGGCAGTGTGGGACAGACAGCACCTTCTCCGCTCAGCTGTCACATGAGGACAATCACCACAGTCCTATAAATACCCGGCAGGTGCATACACACACCGCCCTGGTATTGTCCTCGTGCCCCTACCTGATCCTGTTGCTCTGCTCCCCTGCTCTGCTCCCCTGCTCTGCTCCCCTGCTCTGCTCCCCTGCTCTGCTCCCCTGCCTGTCCACTCCTGGCCCCCTTCTGCTGACCTCCCGTTGATGATTCTGGCCTGGCCTGGCTACGATTTTGGTTCCCCCTTTACTACTGATGCTGGTTAGTTCTTATCACTATTTGACTATTTGGTTGTTCATTTATACTGGTGGTGTGCTCACGTTTATATTTACTTATATCTATTTATATTAATAAACCATTGTACTTTATCTATTCCTGTTGGCGGTTTCCTCTGTTGCAGTCCACACAGTTCTGATCATACCTGATTCCTGACAGAATACCAGGGCCATTCCTGATCAGAAGTGACTGCACAGGGGAACCATTTGTTTGCAAACATGAATACTGATGAGGTTATTTATTTTTCTCTGCTGGAAACTGAAAGTGGTGATTATTGGCGTCAGGCTTTGGAAGGATGGTCTAGGGACCAGTTTTTTACGGCTATCCGATTGGCTCACCTCCTGGTCGATCAGGGGTATATACTGTTTGGGGAGGTGCAGCCTCTGATTAAAATCTGTACTGAGCTGGCCCTGCCCTGTATTCCTGAGGGCCATGATGATTTCACTCCTTCTTTCACCGTGAATCAGGTTATATCCCTAGTATGGCTGTTTGAAGACGATCCTGCTGATTTTTGTGAGCACTGCTCGGCCAGTTCCCCACAGGTGATTGCTGAGTGCATTAAGTCTGGTCAGTCCTTTGTTAAACAGGGAAATTTAAAACCACAGTTTGTACAACCCATACTCTCGGCATGGTCTGATATGTTGCAATCAATCCCAGCCAACCCACAACAAACCACTTCTACCATCAGACACCTACCTGCTCAAAAGCCTTTTCTCCCATCCCCCATGGCAACCCCAGTCGCAGCTCAGTATACGCTGCTTCCCACCAGATACCAATATCCAATCTCTGCTTCCTGTAAATATCCTGCATTTAATCCATCTGTCTCTCCTCAGCTACCTACAGCTTCCCCACAAGATTTTCCTCTGGCCACTGTTCCCTCTTCCTTGACATATCCCAGCCCTTCTCTTCAGTATGTCTCACCTCCTACCTACAGTCCTGCAGTCACCTACAGATCTCCAGCAGTTAAACCAAAGAAGAAACGGAAATTCTTTCCATCCCACACGATCCTGCCAGTAACCCAACCTGCCTTCACACCAACCAATCTGCTCAAGCCTGCAGCTCCAGAGCCAGCCTTCCAGCCTGCAGTTCCAGAGCCAGCCTTCCAGCCTGCAGTTCCAGAGCCAGCCTTCCAGCCTGCAGTTCCAGAGCCAGCCTTCCAGCCTGCAGTTCCAGAGCCAGCCTGCCAGCCTGAGGTTCCCGTGCCAGCCTGAGGTTCCCGTGCCAGCCTGAGGTTCCCGTGTCAGCCTTCCAGCCTGAGGTCCCGGTGCCAGTGTACCAACCTGAGGTCCCGGTGCCAGCCTGCCCACTTGAAGTTTCTGTGCCGGCCTGCCAGCTTGAAGTTCCTGTGCCGGCCTGCCAGCTTGAAGTTCCTGTGCCGGCCTGCCAGCTTGAAGTTCCTGTGCCGGCCTGCCAGCTTGAAGTTCCTGTGCCGGCCTGCCAGCTTGAAGTTCCTGTGCCGGCCTGCCAGCTTGAAGTTCCTGTGCCGGCCTGCCAGCTTGAAGTTCCTGTGCCGGCCTGCCAGCTTGAGGTTCCTGTGCCGGCCTGCCAGCCTGAAGTGCCAGAGCCAGTCTTCCAGCCCAAAGAGCCAGTGTTCCAGCCTGAAGTGCCAGAGCCAGTGTTCCAGCCTAACATTCCGGTGCCTGCCCTCCAAACAGAAGTCCTGATGCCGGTGTCCCAGTTGGAAGATCCGGTGTCCCAGTCGGAAGATCCGGTGACCCCGCCTGAAGATTCGGTGCCCGTGACCCCGCCTGAAGATTCGGTGCCCGTTTCCCGGCCTGAGGTTGTGGTTCCCGTTTCCCGGCCTGAGGTTGTGGTGCCCGTTTCCCGGCCTGAGGTTGTGGTGCCCGTTTCCCGGCCTGAGGTTGTGGTGCCCGTTTCCCGGCTTGAGGTTGTGGTGCCCGTTTCCCGGCTTGAGGTTGTGGTGCCCGTTTCCCGGCTTGAGGTTGTGGTGCCCGTTTCCCGGCTTGAGGTTGTGGTGCCCGTTTCCCAGTCAGAGGAGCTTGTTACCCAGCTTAATGACCTGGAGCCGGCTGCCCAGCCTGAGATGTTCCTGTCTGCTGCCCAGCCTGAGATGTTCCTGTCTGCTGCCCAGCTCGATGACCCGGAACCTACTCCCCAGCTCGACGACCCAGAGCCTGCTGCCCAGCTTCTCTGCCCGGATGTGCCCGCCGTCTGCCCGGATGTGCCCGCCGTCTGCCCGGATGTGCCTGTTGCCCAGCCTGATGTCAGACTATGGACAATTTCAGCTAGCTGGAGTGTCCGGAGGCCGCTCCTTTGAGGGGGGGTACTGTCAGGGAAGGTTCCATCCACTGGTGACACTGCCTGATATTTGGCGTGCAGTACTGTGGTCCACCAGCAGGTATCTCCTGGCAGACTGGAACTGCCAGGGGAACTTCCCCCTGATAATGTTATGTGATCTTTGGGTCGCAGTATTGGTGTCCACCAGCGGGTGGTTCCTGGCAGTGTGGGACAGACAGCACCTTCTCCGCTCAGCTGTCACATGAGAACAATCACCACAGTCCTATAAATACCCGGCAGGTGCATACACACACCGCCCTGGTATTGTCCTTGTGCCCCTACCTGATACCTGATCCTTGCTCTGCTCCCTGCTAGTCCCTGTCTGTCCACTCCTGGCCCCCTTCTGCTGACCTCCCGTTGATGATTCTGGCCTGGCCTGACTACGATTCTGGTTCCCCCTTTACTACTGATGCTGGTCAGTTATTATTACTATTTGACTATTTGGTTGTTCATTTCTACTGGTGGTGTGCTCACATTTATATTTACTTATATCTATTTATATTAATAAACCATTTTACTTTATCTATTCCTGTTGGCGGTTTCCTCTGTTGCAGTCCACACAGTTCTGATCATACCTGATTCCTGACAGAATCCATGTACAACATTCATAATCCTGGGTCATTTCACATAAACCTGTTAGAGCTGCACTTATGCTTTCGATAGCTAATTTGTGTAACTCTAGTTGTCTCCTGATTGCTTTGAGCTCGACATTGAGTAGTTCTATATCTTGGGAGTTTTTTTTCTATAACATCATTTATTAGACTAGTGTAGTTATTTATTTGTTCATCATGGTTATGCCCCATCCTGTCCAGGATAGAAACCATACCCATGCCTTATCCGAGGCAGAAAACATAGGTGGGTTGTCTCTCTTGCATTTATAAGTTAAACTGTGTACTGGAAGTAACTTGTATGTGATGCTCCTGAGTCTAGCCTAGGCAGGGGGGGCAGGCATGCAATTTCCCCCCAGGCCGGACTGATTCTTGATAAAAGGGCCGATCTGCTGCCAGCTAGGAACTGGGCATGTGCAGTTCCGTAGTTGGCCGAGTGGTGAATGTTACTGCTCAAGCAGGCTGGCAGGGCTGGATAACATCCTAGAAGTGTGCAGAAACATTTGTGCTGTGAGCGGACATCTGTCCTGTCACAGTGCTGTTGTCTGCACCTGAGTCTGTGTCCTTTCATTTCAGAGCACAGCCGAATGTAAGAGGGTGGATCTGCTCTGCCTCCCTCCAGCCCCCTCTCTCACTGTGCCCGCCCACACTCTTTGCAGCCCGTGTGCTGCGTCTGTGAAAAGAATGTGTGGGCGGGAACATTTAAACTGAGCAGTCAGTGTCCTGTATGAAAGGCTCTGGATGGAGGCTGATGTGATGACTGAGCCAGTGATACTCCTGGTGGGTCCTTCCTTCCAAGTAAGTGAGTTGTGACAGGCCTCTCCCTAACCCCCCCCCCCCCCCCCTCTCTGCAGCTAAAGAGGTTTCCATCAGCAGCTTGTGCATTACCTGGTCCTATGTACTATGAAGTGGGATCCCACTGGTGTGTCACAGTCTGGCTGCAGTGTTGGTGATTTCAGTCTTTCTGCATGTTACCCCCGTCAGTCTCATAGACTTCTATTAGTTTGCAAATTGTTGATGCATTTTCTGAAAGTGCACAAAAACGTCTGCATGCTGCATCTTTGGTGCCCTTTAAAAAGAATGCAGCAAAAACGCACAACCTAAAAGAAGCCTATGGGACTGCGGCTAAGCAAAACTGCACACAAGCCCTGCAAAGGCTTGTACACACTTGCAGCAGACACTGTCACTCTGCTAAAAAGTGATCCATGCTCAGGTCACTTTTGCTAGTACTTAGCGCGGCTCTAACCGGACCTGTCAGTTTTTTTTTATTCAACTCGCTAGGTTGAGCAAAAAAAATTAAATAAAAAATAGTGGTGTGTACAAGGCTTTACTATGTTGATACGAGAATCAAATGATTTTTCTTGAGGTGTGGTCTCTCTGTGCAGGGAAATGTGGAGCGGTCTCTCTCTTTCTCTCTGTGCAGGGAAATGTGGAGCGGTCTCTCTCTCTCTCTCTGTGCAGGGAAATGTGGAGCGGTCTCTCTCTTTCTCTCTGTGCAGGGAAATGTGGAGCGGTCTCTCTCTTTCTCTCTGTGCAGGGAAATGTGGAGCGGGCTCTCTCTCTCTCTCTCTGTGCAGGGAAATGTGGAGCGGTCTCTCTCTTTCTCTCTGTGCAGGGAAATGTGGAGCGGTCTCTCTCTCTCTCTCTGTGCAGGGAAATGTGGAGCGGTCTCTCTCTTTCTCTCTGTGCAGGGAAATGTGGAGCGGTCTCTCTCTTTCTCTCTGTGCAGGGAAATGTGGAGCGGGCTCTCTCTCTCTCTCTCTGTGCAGGGAAATGTGGAGCGGTCTCTCTCTTTCTCTCTGTGCAGGGAAATGTGGAGCGGTCTCTCTCTCTGTACAGGGAAATGTGGAGCGGTCTCTCTCTCTCTCTGTGCAGGGAAATGTGGAGCGGTCTCTCTCTCTCTCTCTGTGCAGGGAAATGTGGAGCGGTCTCTCTCTCTCTCTCTGTGCAGGGAAATGTGGAGCGGTCTCTCTCTCTGTGCAGGGAAATGTGGAGCGGTCTCTCTCTCTGTGCAGGGAAATGTGGAGCGGTCTCTCTCTCTCTGTGCAGGGAAATGTGGAGCGGTCTCTCTCTCTCTCTCTCGCTCCCTCTGTGCAGGGAAATGTGGAGCGGTGTCTCTCTCTCTGAGCAGGGAAATGTGGAGCGGTCTCTCTCTCTCTCTGTGCAGGGAAATGTGGAGCGGTCTCTCTCTCTCTGTGCAGGGAAATGTGGAGCGGTCTCTCTCTCTCTCTCTGTGCAGGGAAATGTGGAGCGGTCTCTCTCTCTGTGCAGGGAAATGTGGAGCGGTCTCTCTCTCTCGCTCTCTCTGTGCAGGGAAATGTGGAGCGGTGTCTCTCTCTCTCTCTGTGCAGGGAAATGTGGAGCGGTCTCTCTCTCTCTCTCTCTCTGTGCAGGGAAATGTGGAGCGGTCTCTCTCTCTGTGCAGGGAAATGTGGAGCGGTCTCTCTCTCTCTGTGCAGGGAAATGTGGAGCGGTCTCTCTCTCTCTGTGCAGGGAAATGTGGAGCGGTCTCTCTCTCTCTGTGCAGGGAAATGTGGAGCGGTCTCTCTCTCTCTCTCGCTCCCTCTGTGCAGGGAAATGTGGAGCGGTGTCTCTCTCTCTCTGAGCAGGGAAATGTGGAGCGGTCTCTCTCTCTCTCTCTCTGTGCAGGGAAATGTGGAGCGGTCTCTCTCTCTCTCTGTGCAGGGAAATGTGGAGCGGTCTCTCTCTCTGTGCAGGGAAATGTGGAGCGGTCTCTCTCTCTCGCTCTCTCTGTGCAGGGAAATGTGGAGCGGTGTCTCTCTCTCTCTCTGTGCAGGGAAATGTGGAGCGGTCTCTCTCTCTCTCTCTGTGCAGGGAAATGTGGAGCGGTCTCTCTCTCTCTGTGCAGGGAAATGTGGAATGGTCTCTCTCTCTCTCTCTCTCTCGCTCTCTCTGTGCAGGGAAATGTGGAGCGGTGTCTCTCTCTCTCTCTCTCTGAGCAGGGAAATGTGGAGCGGTCTCTCTCTCTCTGTGCAGGGAAATGTGGAGCGGTCTCTCTCTCTCTCTCTGTGCAGGGAAATGTGGAGCGGTCTCTCTCTCTCTCTCTCTGTGCAGGGAAATGTGGAGCGGTCTCTCTCTCTGTGCAGGGAAATGTGGAATGGTCTCTCTCTCTCTCTCTCTCTGTGCAGGGAAATGTGGAGCGGTGTCTCTCTCTCTCTCTCTGAGCAGGGAAATGTGGAGCGGTCTCTCTCTCTCTGTGCAGGGAAATGTGGAGCGGTCTCTCTCTCTCTCTGTGCAGGGAAATGTGGAGCGGTCTCTCTCTCTGTGCAGGGAAATGTGGAGCGGTCTCTCTCTCTCTCTGTGCAGGGAAATGTGGAATGGTCTCTCTCTCTCGCTCTCTCTGTGCAGGGAAATGTGGAGCGGTGTCTCTCTCTCTCTCTGTGCAGGGAAATGTGGAGCGGTGTCTCTCTCTCTCTGAGCAGGGAAATGTGGAGCGGTCGGTCTCTCTCTCTCTCTGTGCAGGAAAATGTGGAGAGGGGTCTCTCTCTCGCTGTTCAGGAAAATGTGGAGAGGGGTCTCTCTCTCGCTGTTCAGGGAAATGTGGAGCAGTGTCTCTCTCTGTGTGGCATAGCTTTACTTACAGAGTGACCCGGCTGGCAGAGACACGTTTGTTGGACTGCTGGCCTCAATCGTCTGCACTAGTTGCTAGGATCGCCTGGCGTCTAGCAACCAGTGATGTCACAGTCCCGAAGAGGAAAGCAAGGCTGAGGCCACCGCATTCAGAGAGGAGGAGGATCTTCTGCCTCATCCACGCCTTTTACTGTTTTGCTCCACCCACCTCCTCCCTCCGTTATCCCGTGTGCAGGGGCATGCGCCTCGGAGCCTGCCTAAGGGAATGGAACTGTCACTGACTGACTGTGCCAGAAGCACCTCTCAGTCAAGCTGCCTGAGGTGAGGTCAGAAGCAGTGAATGAATTAGAACATATGTGTAATGTGGACATGTGTGTCATGGCAGCATGAGCTGGCCTCAGAGGAAATCACATCCTTAAATCTCAGCCAGGGTTCATGCTGGGACTCTTAGTCCTTTACTTTTTGGGATGTGACACCCCAAAAGTGAAGGACTACAGGTCCCAGCATGAACCCCTCAGAGCTCAGGATGTGTGACACACCCCTGCGCCCACTCCTCAACTAATGAAGGACTACAGGTCCCACTGTCCCAGCTTAAACCCCTCACAGCTGTGTCCCCCTGGCCCTTCAACTAGTGAGGGACTACAGGTCACAGCATGAACCACTCAGAGCTGAGGATGTGTCCCCCCCCAACTAGTGAAGGACTACAGGTCACAGCATAAACACGTGAGATCTAAGGGGCCACATCCTTAGATATCAGGGGTTCATGCTGGGACTTGTAGTCCATCACTAGTTAGGGGGTAACATTCTTGGATCTCAGGGGTTAATGCTTGGACTTAGTCCTTCACTAGTTACAGGGGGGGGGGGGGGTCCTCAGCTCTAAGGGACTCATACAGGGACTTGTTTGTGATCATGGAAAATCTTAGACTGTTTTCCCCGATCAATCACTTTGTCACCACTGGTTCTATGGGCCACTTGACTGGACTTGCCCCCCAGGCCTAAGGCTGCCAGCCCTCCCCTGAGCCTAGGGCTGACATGACTGGTACCACTGTTCAATCCGATTTAGGGGTCTTCATAAGACTACTACAGCCAATGGACCCCAGACACCGATTAATTACTCGCCACAGAGAGCAGAATAAGTAAGAATAACAGTTTCTTACCGTGGCCACTGTCGGCACAGCGTGAGTTTCATGTCTCTCTGGTCGGGAGCCCACTGGACTGTATCCGAGTCAACGGCACCAACTGTGCTAAATAACACCATCCTTTCATTCCTGCAGGGATCCATGGGTAACAAATTTTACCACAGCATATGTATGTATTGTTTCCCAATGAAAAACTTCTTAGAGAACTACGTTGGGGCTCAGCTCCAGCCTCAAGCACAGCACTAACAAGTTTATCCACAAGTATCCCAGAGGTTGTGTTCCTGTATGTAGTAAGTTCACTAATGGTGTCGTTAAAGTGGAGTTCCACCCAAATTTGGAACTTCCGCTACATCCACTCCTTGCCCCCTTACATGCCACATTTGGCATGTAATTTTTTTGGGGGGGGAGTGGGGGCTTCAGTAGGAGTGGGACTTCCTGTCCCACTTCCTCCTTCCGCCCTGGGGTCGCCTAGGCAATACGTCATATCGCCTTCTGGCGGCCCCTCCCTGTAGGCGATCACCTGGGACGTGACAGGTCCCAGGCGATCGCCTGTCCACTCAGAGAGCGCTGCGCGTTCTCGCATGCGCAGTGAGTGCCCAGCCGTGAAGCCGAAAGCTGTCACGGCCGGGTGCCCACACTATGAATGGAGGCGCCAGCGGAGAAGGGGGTAGAGGAGTGGAGCTACGGGCGGCGCGTCGCTGGACAGTGGAGCAGGTAAGTGTATGTTTATTAAAAGCCAGCAGCTACACTTTTTGTAGCTGCTGACTTTTAATAAACATAAAGGCTGGAACTCCCCTTAAAGGGATTGATTTTTGTAACTACACAACTGACCTAGATATATAAAATCACTAGCAGAGGCGGCTCTAGGCTTTGTGAGGCCTTAGGCAAAATTTAGACACGAGGCCCCACTCACACCCATAATGGATAAAAAAAATTTGAGTAAGTAAAAATGGCTGCAGAAAGATGCGTGGATCTAGCACATGGGCGATCAGCACCACTTCCAGGGCACCCTCCTCACCCATCAGATATATGCAGCCAATACAACATCTGGGACCCAGTAAGGTGACAACCCCTCTAGGATTTTACCCTGTGCCTTGGGAGAATGGGAAGGGGGTGTCACTGAATCATTCCACATCCACAGAAGAAGGAGAGTGGGGGGATCCCAGTGCAGAGAGAGAGAGAGGAGGGGGAGAGAGAGAGAGAGGGGAGGAGAGAGGGGGAGGGAGACAGAGGGGAGGAAGGGGAGAGAGACAGAGGGGAGAAAGAGGGAGAGGAAGAGGGAGGGGGAGAGGAAGGGGGAGAGGGAGGGGGAGAGGAAGGGGGAGAGGGAGGAAGGGAAAGAGAGAGAGAGGGGAATGGAGAGAGAGAGAGAGGAAGCGAGAGTGAGGGAGAGAGAGAGAGAGAAAGGGGGGAGGGAGAGAGGGGAGAGAGAGGGGAGGGAGAGAGGGGAGAGAGAGGGGAGAGAGAGGGGAGAGAGAGGGAGGGGAGAGAGAGGGAGGGGGGGAGAGGGAGGGAGGGGAGAGAGAGGGAGGGGGGAGAGAGAGGGAGGGTAGGGGGGGAGAGAGAGGGGGAGGGAGGAAGGGAAAGAGAGAGGAGGGAGGGAGAGAGAGAGGAAGCGAGAGTGAGGGAGGGGGAGGGAGAGAGAGAGGGGGGAAGAGGGGATGAGAGAGGAGGGGGGGAGAGAGGAGGGGATGAGAGAGAGGAGGGGAGGGAGAGTGAGGGAGGGGGAGAGAGAGAGGGGAGGGGATGAGAGAGAGGGAGGGGGAGAGAGGAGAGGAGGGGAGGGAGAGTAAGGGAAGGGAGAGTGAGGGAGGGGGAGAGAGAGAGAGAGAGAGAGAGGGGGGAAGAGAGAGAGGGGAGGGGATGAGAGGGGGGAGGGGTGAGAGAGAGGGGGGAGAGAGAGGGGGAGAGGGAGGGGGAGATAGGGGAGGGAGTGGGAGAGAGAGAGGGAGGGAGAGGGGGAGGGAGGGATCTCTAGACCCGTCCCTGTCTGCAGCCCCTCCTGTGTACCATGTCCCAGTCTGCAGTGCCTGTCTGTGGGAAGTTGTGTGTGATGCTTGGTACGGTACCTTCCATGCCAGCAAGATGTTCATGACGGCCAGCAGCAGGCAGGGTCCGTTCACATTCTGGGTGGGGACAGTGTCCTGCTCCTTCCAGAGGATCTGTTTGCTGTGAGATGGAGTGGTCCCTGGTCACCTTTACCTTCCACCCGTCCTCGTTTTCCGGCCCCAGTCAGCCTGTCCTCCAGTCCTGGGAGGTCTTTAGAGCTCTTCTCCCTCCAGGACTATCGATCCTTGCAAGCCTTGCAGCTCAATTTACCCGCCAGGCCCGGACTGGGACAAAAAATAGACTTAGCAGCCCATGATTGCGGTCCCTTCCCCACTCCCCAGCCTGGGAGACCCCCGCAGAAGCCGGAGGGAAAAAAGGAGGGAACTTAGCAGAGCTGCTCAAGGATGAGGGGGCCAGAAAAGAGAACAGGTGTGGCGGAGAGCATGGGAGTGAGGCTGAGAGCAGCAGTGTGGGGGGGCAAGAGCACTGGCGGTAATGGAGAGCCTGGCAGGGGCAAAGAGCACGGGGGGTGATGGAGAGCATAGGGGCCAGAGAGTACTGGGGGAGGGGCAGAAGAGCATAGGGAGGGTGGGGGGTGGACAGCACCGGGGGAGCTGGATAGCACAGTGTGGTGGAGAGCATGGGGGGGGGAGCCAGGGAGCACAGGGGGAGTTGGAAAGCACTGGGGGGGAACTGGATAGCATAGTGGGGTGGAGAGCATAGGGGGGAGCCAGGGAGAAAAGTGGGGGCTGGAAACACAAGTAGGAGCTGGAGAGCACTGTGGGGGGGAGCTGGAGAGCACAGGGAAAGTTGAAAGCACAGGGGGAGCCAGGGAGCACAGGGGGGCAGAGAGCACTGGGGGGGAACTGGACAGCACGGGGGGCAGAGAGCACTGGAGGTGCAGATAGAACTGGGAGGGGTTAGGGAGCATGGGGGGAGCAGAGAGCTCTGGGGGGCTGGAGAGCACTGTTGGGGGGAGCCAAGGAGCACGGGAGGTCGGAGAGCACTGGGGGGGGGAGAGTATGGGGGGAGACAGGGAGGACCAGAGAGCACTATGGGGGGATATCAGTGTGCAGGGAGCACAGAGCACTGGGGGAGGTGGAGAGCAGTGGGAGGGGCAACTGGACAGCACAGTGGGGGGGGAGAGCATGGGGGGAGCCAGGGAGCACAGAGGGGACCAGAGAACACTGGGGGGAGCTGGGGAGCAGTGGGGGGGAACTAGCCAGCAGTGTGGGGTAGCACAGGGGGAGACAGGGGACTGGACAGTACAGTGGGGGGGGGGTATGTGGGGAGCCAGGGAGCACATAGAGGACCAGAGAGCACTGTGGGGGGAGAGCACTGTGGGGGAGCAAGGGGGAACGGGGACTGGACAGCACAGTGGGGGGAGAGCATGGGGGGAGCTGAGGAGCAGTGGAGGGGACTGGACAGCACAGTGGGGGGGAGCTGAGGAGCAGTGGGGGGAACTGGACAGCACAGTGGGGGGAGAGCATGGGGGGAGATGAGGAGCAGTGGGGGGGCTGGACAGCACAGTGGGGGGGGAGAGCATGGCGGGAGATGAGGAGCAGTGGGGGGGCTGGACAGCACAGTGGGGGGGAGAGCATGGGAGAGATGAGGAGCAGTGGGGGGGACTGGACAGCACAGTGGGGGGGAGAGCATGCGGGAGATGAGGAGCAGTGGGGGGGGCTGGACAGCACAGTGGGGGGGGAGAGCATGGGGGGAGCTGAGGAGCAGTGGGGGGGGCTGGACAGCACAGTGGGGGGGGAGAGCATGGGGGGAGCTGAGGAGCAGTGGGGGGGGGGCTGGACAGCACAGTGGGAGAGTCAGGGAGCACGGGGACCAGAGAGCACTGGGGGGAGCCAGGGAGCAGAGAGGGTATGCAGGGAGAACTGGGAGGAACCAGGGAGCACGGGGCAGTAAAAGATGTTGGATAGGAGGAGCTCCGGTGGATGGATCCCATGATCCCAGCGCCCAGAGAGAACGTGAGTGCCCAAAAATTACAGAACACCGGCAGTGCCGCACTCCTGTGTGCCTGGATAGGAGGAGCGGCGCCAGCGGGGACAGCTGCATATGGAGGAATTGCTTTTTCCATATTCTTTCTGCAGCCAATAAACGCCCGCAAAAGAAGCGGTCATTTAGCGGGTGCAGGAGGAATATGGAAAGATCAATTCCTCCATATGCAGCTGTCCCCGCTGGCGCCGCTCCTCCTATCCAGGCACACAGGAGGGTGGCACAGCCGGGCACTCACGTTCTCTCTGGGTGGTTGGCCTGTCCCTGCCGCTCCTCCTATCCAGGCACAGAGGAGGGCGGCACGGCAGGGCAGTGCGGACACTCACGTTCTCTCTGGGCGGTTGGCCAGGCTGCAGCAGGCGCTGGGATGGGATCCATCCACCGGAGCTCCTCCTTCCCCTTCACAGACAATAGGGCAGGGATAGTTTCCGCCGACTCCTGACCTGAATAGGCAGCCGACCAGACGTGGAGAAGCCAGGTGGGCGGCGCGGGCTGAAGGAGCAGCTCAGCTGCTTTGTGTGCCCTATGGCTGCCCACACAGCTTTCACGGATGGCACCTGGAGCCTGTTGATCGGGCAGAGGCAAATTAGGCGACCGCGAGGCCCCTTTGAGTGCGAGGCCTTAGGCGGCCGCCTAATTACAGAGCCGCCTCTGATCACTAGTGCGGATGGGAATACCCTTTGAAATATTAAATACTGACTTGGAACATATACCTACTCCTTTGGATGTATTGCCTAACTGAACACACCACTCGGGTTCATGTGTCCTTCCTAAAGTGTAAAACGTAATACTCTGATTGCGGTATCCTTCTGAGACATTCTTTTTTTTTTTTTTCTCAAAACAAATGTTTTATTGAAAAACAAAGTACTTTACATCCATTATTGGCATCAGAGCATCATAATACATTAGACCTGTACCACTCTTGGTTTCAGATAGTACAGCACATTACTCACAAACGTGTACATTATTTGCATCTTGCCATTCAAGACAATAAACAATACCCCGGGACAATTGTGCATCCAATTAACTGGGTCCCTGCTACCAATGCAAGAGCACTGAGAAACTCACAACAACCTATCCAGTACTAATTCCACCGGAGCCAACCCTGGTACACTCAACCATGGATCCCATAATTTGGAAAACTTTTCTGTACAGCCTCTATGTTGGTAAATAAGTTTTTCTAACTTCAAGGTGTTGTTTTATCCCCTCCTTCACAGTGGGGGGTTCCGTTGACTTCCAGTGCCGCAGAATCAGCATTCGGGCCTGAAAGAGGGCCCTAGCAATCGCCTGTCTGGGCATCTCCTCCAGCGTGTCACCTTCAATAATACCCAACACGCAGGGTTTGGGCTCTTTAGCAATTTGAACCTGAAAGGTTCGGTTAAGGACCTCCACCACCCCCGTCCAGTAAGCATGAAGTTTGGGGCAACGCCATAGCAGGTGTATTAAGTCCCCGTGATCCCGCATGCATCGTGTGCAGGCTGGATCATCACGCACCCCCATTCTAGCCAGTCTGGCGGGCGTATAATGGACTCGGAGAAGTATGTACAACTGCGATAGACGCTGGGCTACATTCAGTGAACACTGAGAGACTGCCAAAAGTGCTTCCTCCCACTGTTCCTCTTCAAAGGGCCCGACATCTCCCTCCCACTGGGCTATCACCTTACGGGTCAGGTCGGGCAGAAACATGTTAAGAAGCATAGAATAGGTACTAGATATGAAGCCTTTATACGATGCCACCTCCGCCATGTAGTTAAAGATAGGAGCTTTAGTCTGGACCCAGACTTCCACTCCCCTCTCGGCCCTCACCGCATGCTGGAGCTGAACATAGTAAAATAGCATGGAACCAGGGAGTCCGAATTCCTCTTGGAGAGCGGCAAAGGGACGCAGCTCTCCATTTCTGAATATTTGATACAGGTAGTTAACACCGTACTTCTGCCACCGTTTACTGTATTGTAGTTTTCCTATCTCCATGTACCGTTCATTGTGCCATATAGGGCTGAATTTAGTAAACCCCGTGACCTGCTGTAGTGACCTGACTTTATTCCAGATTTTTTGCATTAGGTTATAAGTGGGGTACAGTTTATTAGATTTACCCATCCGCAAAGCCTCCAACCCCTCCGCTACTCCCTGTTTAATCGTAAATTTAATGAGTGAGGTGGTGCAGTCCACCAAGTTCAACTCTGGGTCGGGGGCCGGGTTCAATGATCTAGCTATGTGTTGCAATTGGGCAGCCAAGTAGTACAGCCAGGGATTTGGCAGTGCTAGTCCACCTGCCTCTTTAGGACGTTGAAGCTGTTCCAATCTCACCCTAGCTGAAGAAGAATGCCAGATAAGGGAGCGGAACATAGAGTTAATGATTCGGAACTGTTTTAGAGGGATTACAAGAGGCGAGTTGTGCAACACATAAAGAAGTTGTGGCATAAGAATCATTTTTATCAGATTGATCCTACCCACTGGTGACAGTTTTAGCCTGGACCACACCTTGATCCTATCACGACTGCGATTCAGCCAAGGGGTAAGATTCAGCCTAACATACTCCAAGGGATCAGGGGTGACGTGTATTCCTAAGTATTTAATTTTCCTGGACACTGGGATATCAAGAATCATTGGTAGTCGCTGGTCCGAACCCTCGTCAAGAAACATGAGCGAGGATTTAGTCCAGTTCACCACCAGCCCTGAATAAAATCCGAAGGTCTCAACCACCCTCATAGCTTCACTCAGTGAACCCCCGGTATCTCCCAGAAACAGCATAGTGTCATCCGCATACATCATTAACTTTTCCTGTAGGTCCCCGTACTGAAAGCCTCGGATAGCATTGTTGGAGCGGATGAGGGCCGCCAGGGGCTCAACAGCCAGGGCAAATAGAAGTGGCAACAGGGGACACCCCTGTCTAGTGCCCCTGTACAGCCGAAAGTCCGGTGACACTCTGCCTGCCTCCCTGATGGCAGCCCTTGGGGTGTGGTATAGCAACTGTACCCATGAAATAAATTCCTCCCCAAACCCAAACTTCCTCAAAGTAGCCCACAGGAATGACCATTCAATACTGTCGAACGCCTTGTGGGCGTCCAAAGACAGTAGCGCCCTATCCCCCCCATTATCCGCCACCGACTGCATATTAAGATAAAGTTTACGTAAATTTATTGCCGTGGATTTCTGGGGCATGAACCCCGCCTGATCAGAGTGTATAACAGTGGATATTACCCCATTTAAACGCACTGCCAGAACTTTTGCTAGAATCTTGACATCATTCTGTAAGAGGGAAATCGGTCTATAGGACCCTGGATCCAAGGGATCCTTGCCCGGTTTCAGAAGCAATACGATAATAGCTTTGGTCATAGACAGTGGGAGGCAGCCTGTTGCCTTGGCAACCTCGAACACATTAAGTAGTTTGGGCAACATACCCCCCGCATATTGCTTGTACACTTCAATCGGTATACCATCCTCCCCCGGAGCTTTAGAGTTAGGGAACATCCCGACCGCCGACTGGAGCTCCTCCAATGTAAGAGGAGCATCCAATTGCTGCCTAGCAGCTTCAGATATTTTGGGCAGATCTACCGTTTCTAGGTATGTGAGTAGGGAACTCTCAGAGTAGGTCTGTTTAGACTGATATAGGGTAGAGTAGTACGATACTAGTTCAGACATGATGACATCTGGGGCATTGGTTACTGTACCAGCCCTGGTTCTAAGTGCACCAATGGAGGGTGACCTTTGTTGTGCGTGGGCAATTTTGGCCAGCAGGCGACCGGTTTGCTCCCCCTCCTCATAGTATGCCAGTTTATTAAAAAAACGTTTTCTTTCTGCTGCTGAGGTAGCACACCGACTGAGTGCCTCACTGGCAGCCAACCAGGAGTCCTTGCTCTCCACAGTAGGGTCCAATATAAACCTCGCCTCCAGATCACTCACCAGTCGCTCCAATCCCTCCCTCTGTGCACTAGTAGTTTGTTTAATCCCGTGGATTTCCCTAATAAATATACCGCGAAGGAAGGACTTAAAGGCCTCCCAAGCAGTCACCGGCCCAGTATGGTCCCCCTGATCCTGCCAGAATTCCCCAATCTGGTCCGCTATCTGAGAATGTGATGAGAACAGATTAAGCCAGAAGGCATTCAATTTCCAGGGGGCCCTGGTCATAGCCGACTGGGGTCTCACCTCTAATTTAGTAATCACTGGCGAGTGATCAGATATGCTGCTAACGGCATACGTGATCTCCGATATGAACCGGGCGGCCACTGTAGAACAAATAGTTAGATCTATGCGGGATAGAGACATATATGATTTAGAAAAGCAAGAAAAACTTTTGTTGCCCGGGTTTCTATCGCGCCAGGGATCAGTCCAGCCCACCTCCTCAATGAACTTTTTCAAAGGTGTGCGGTAAGCGCCCCGCGGCGCAGTTACCGCCGGGTGCTTATCGAATGCCGGGTCCAAAAAACAGTTAAAATCACCCATGATGTATAAGGGGACGTCCTGGTGACACAACTGGTATTCCAACACTGTCCGGAGCACCTGGTGATTGTACGGAGGCGGGATGTACACAAATGCAAGAATACATTTCAGAGTAAAAATGCGACACAACAGAATTACATATCTCCCCTCTGCATCCATGACACTTTCTATCTCCTGATAGTCTAAGGAGTTATGAATCAGTACACTCACACCCCTTGAATAGGCGGTGTGAGTGGAGTGATACGACCACCCCACCCAAGACAGCTTCAAACATGAGACCGAGTCAACGGTAAGGTGAGTCTCCTGTAGTGAACAAATAGCGGGCATATACTTGCGAAGAGAGGTAAATACCATGGTACGCTTCAGGGAATCATGTATCCCCCTAACATTCCATGAGACTACGGGGATCGCAGCCATTTTGGATCCAAAAATCTATACGTTACAGTGTAAATAAGAAGCACAATGTCCCTCATCAATTTAACTAGATTTGGAAGATGCACATTTGTAACTACCAGCCTTGTAAAAATGTCTCGGAAAATAGGTGATGCTCTGAAAAAACGGAGACACAAAAACAACAATAAGAACAACAAAATTGAAAGGTGGTGTATCACCACAGTCTCACAGGAATGGGTCAGATGCACACGACCAGCAAGCTGAGCGTGCACCCCCGGCCGCCAGACACTATCCCCCAATGTGCACCGAGGGATCTCACATACAGCACCTGTGGCAGTGCATATCACCACCGAATCAGTGGTAGGACAACAGGTCCTCCCTGTCCTTGGCAACATGAGGTCCAACAGGGACCAAAGTACCATCTTGCATAAAAGTAGAAAATGGGAATAACACATTCCACTGGGAAAGGAAAAAACTTCTTGTTGACAGAAAACGCTCTCGTTGAACCAAAAGGAAAGCATGTTCCCGTCTCCTCACTCAGACGCCCCGACGGCACTGTATATTAAATCACCCGCCGGTCCTCCCGGGAACCCGGAAACCTCCTGGGAACCTGCAGCGACTCAATCTTCTTCCTCAGCCTGCCGTCCGACCCGGGGAAATGCATTTGCATGAGCATCCAGCCAATCAGAAGCCTCCGCTGCGTTTTCAAAGAAATGCGCTTGCCCCCGAGCTATGATCCGGAGCCTGGCAGGGTATAACATAGCATATGGCGCCTGCAACTTTTGCAACCGCTTTTTGACTTCGGTGAATCGCGCCCTGCGTTTTTGCACATCCGACGAAAAGTCAGGGTAGAATGAAATCCGCACGCCATTAAACTGTATATTCTGTTTTTCCCTGGCCAGCCGCAGGATTATCTCCCTGTCCCGATAATGTAATAGCCGAGCTAGCATGGGCCTTGGAGGGTGACCCGGTGGGAGGGGCCGCAACGGGACTCTATGTGCCCTTTCAATTGCATACATGGTGGTGAAGGCCTTCCCAAAAATGTCCACGAGCCATTGCTCCACAAATTGTGTAGGGTCTCTCCCCTCCACCTTCTCTGGCAGACCGATGATGCGCACATTATTGCATCTCATCCTGTTTTCGAGGTCGTCAGCACGCATATCCACCGATTTGATCAGTCTGGTGTTAGCCTGTGTTTCCCTGATCAGGGGAGGTAGCTTGTCCTCCAGGTCACTGATCCTGCTCTCCGCTGCAGTTGTTCTCTCCCTGATTTTTTGCATATCCTGTCTGATCAGGATTACTGCTTCTTCAAGCCCACCAAACCTAGCCTGTCACGCATTCACTGAAGCAGTGCATTTAGAAACTGCCCGCAGTATATCAGCCAGAGTCGGCTGTTCAGTGTCCTCAGCCTCTGGCTCTGGCTCTGACTCATCCTGCTGCTCTTCAATGGCTGCCTGCGTCTGGTCACCATCCCCCTCCTCCTGCTCCATGTCCTCTCCCTCTGTCCCTGCCTCAGCCACGGACTTATCAGCCAGTGTAGGCGGCCCTGTAAGTTTCTGGGCATAATATCTCATGTCCTTGGGCTGATCGCTGGCTAGTAGTTTGGAGGACTTGGGGATTTTACTCACTGTGTCCTTCTTCTCACTGCCGCGCTGGCCACGCTGCTGAGGAGTCCCGGCGGCGCCATGTTGGATATTGGGCCGGTCCGCTCCCTCCTTGTTTTTGCGGGTCACCATCATCCCTGGAGGACTCACAACGGGTCGGGCACCCTGCAGTGGTTCCGGTACCGATCTGTGCCGTCGGATCTAACCGAGGAAGCCGGGAACAGGATCAATTACAGGGTGACTGGTGGGAGCTCTGTGTAAAAGCGGCTGCTCACATGCCGATCCTGGCCACGCCCCCTTCTTAGACATTCTTAATACTTAAGGCTAGAGTGTTTTTCAATAATGACTTGAGGTTTAGAGGGAAAGCTAAAAGTGGGATCTTAGCAGTTTCTGGGTGTAACTTACTACAAATCCAGCATTTTTCATAGGTCTAGCATAAGCATATTTAAATTTTAACAGTAACATTTTTCCAGAAAAATACGTTTCTTTGATCAATTCATTAGAGACATCTCTTTTACTGTGATTTCCGGGGTGAAAGTCAGTATGGTTGGTGTGTACTTCGCTTTTGCCACATAAGAGTTTCAAGGCTCATAAGTCATCAGGATGATAGATACAGTTAGTTATTATCCACACTGGAACAAAGATCAGAAGTAGAAATATCACCAGGAGGCACAGGGCCTTCCCAGAAGTCTGTGGTGAAACAAGCGACATCACTGTCCTTTATATCTATGCTTGTCTTTTGAAGACTTACAACACCTGCTTCGCCTCTTTTCAGCCTTTCCTCAATTCCTGGGATTGGGTCCACCTTCTTTATCCTGCTGGCATGGATCCAGGTGGGACTTTCCTCTGTAAGGATGGTGGTCCTGGTGACGGCTACCACTTTGGTCAATGGTCCGAATGGAACTTCTTGTGGCTTTCGACCTTTCTGCAGCCTCTGGACCACAACTTGATCACCGACCTGGAACGGGTGGGTTGGTACCTGTGAAGAAGGAGAGGTGCGAGCTACATTTCTTTCAACAACATCAAGAGTTTCAATCAGTTTTTTTACATATTCCTCCTTTTATCTGTTCCAAATCACCTTCCTCCACCATCAAAGGATGATTAGCCCACGGTGTGGGGAATGGCCTACCCATGAGTACCTCAAAGGGGGAATAACCCGTCGCACTGTGAGGGGTCATTCTAATTTCTGCTAATACAGCTGGGAGAACTTTTCTCCATTTGCCAAAATTCCCACCCGTAGCTTTTCTTATCCTGTCTTTAATTGTTCTATTCATTCTTTCTACAATCCCTGAACTCTGTGGATGGTAGGGGAGGTGAAATTTCCAGTCTACTTTTAGTGCTTTTACAAGATCTTGGCAGATTTTTGCTTTGAAGGCTGGGCCATTGTCTGAGTTTATTTGTAATGGACATCCCCACCTAGAAATAATTTCCTGTGTGAGGATCTTCACCACAGTCTGTGCGTTTTCATTATTGGTGACAAAAACTTCTGGCCAGCGTGACATCATATCCACTATGACCAAAAGCTATTGTTGTTTCTTTCCTTCTTTGGGCATATGTGTAAAGTCTATCTGTAAATGGGTAAACGGTGTTGTTGGGTACTCAAGTTGTTCATGCTTTGATTTCTTTGGGTTTGTTGGATTGTTCCTAATGCAAGTGACACATCTCTGTACAAAAGCTTTGATTAGACTAGGTAGTCCTGCAATGAAAAAATCTGCATCTAGGAGTTCACATGTGGCCTGCCAGCCTTTGTGACCCAGTCCATGGTATTGTGCAATGAACAGGGGGGCCCTAGCAAAAGGAATACACGGTCTCCCCTCTTGACAGATTAATCCTGTTTTAGGATCTTTCTGCACCACTTCACAGTTCCATTGCCTAATATCATCAGGGGTGGCGAAGGCTTGTAGTTCCGTGAGCCAATGTGTCTCTTTCAGAGAACATGGCTGAGGTGTGAGCATGGGCATTTGAATGTCTGCCTTTCGTGTAGATGCAGCTTCTTTGGCGATTTTGTCAGCTAGTGCATTCCCTTTGGCTATATCAGTCGTTTGGCCTGTATGTGCCTTACAGTGCATGATAGCTAGTTTTGAAGGCAACTGAATTGCATCTAGTAATGCTGTGACTAGGTCAAAGTGTGAGATGCCCTTTCCATCTGCTGCTACATATCCTCTGCAAAGCCATATTACACCATGGTCCCAGACAACACCATGAGCATATCTGGAATCGGTGTAAATGTTTACCTCTTTTCCTGCAAACAGCTGGCATGCACAGGTTAATGCTATCAGTTCAGCAGCCTGTGCAGACTGATAGGGTATTGCATTTGCCTCAAGGACAGTATCCAGCAGTTGGACCACAGCATATCCTGCATAATAGACATTATCACTTGGTCTGCTGCAAGAGCCATCTACAATAACTGTTTGTGCAGTAGAGATTGGTACTAAAAGCATATCTGCTCTAGGTGAAGTGCCCTGGTGTATTGATTGTGTACAGTCATGAGCTGGTGGTAAGTCATCCTGTTCTCCTGTAAGACCTAATAAGGCATTCAAAATTGGAGCTGAGCCAGAGTTTATGTTTTGAACTTTTTATTTTCAGTTTTGGATTGGACAGGAGGATGACTTCATACCCACTCAATCTTTGTGCTGACATATGCTGAGTATGTAAAGTTTTGAGAAGTGTGGTGACATTGTGTGTAGTATGTAAGGTGGTGTCATGACCCAAGGTAAATGGTGTTGCCATCTCCACAACCATTGCAGAAGAAGCCAATGCTCTGAGACACGCAGGCATGCCTTGCACCTGTACTGGAACCACCTTTGAGAAAAAAGCTACAGGGCGCAGTCTCCCACCATGTTCCTGGGCCAGTACACCCGCCATGGTTCTGCAATTTTCCCTGGCAAACAAGTGAAACATTTTGTCATACTCAGGGAGGCCAAGGCTCGGGCTGGTAACCATTGCACATTTCAACATAGCAAAAGCATTTAACATTTCATCAGACTATTTTGCAATATCAGACATTTCAGAGAGGGTTGCTTGTCTCAATATATTGTCATAGAAAGAACAGTCAGGGATCCATTGGTGGCAGTAACCAATCATACCAAGAAAGGTGAGCAGGTCTTTCTTGGTCAGCGAGCGGGGCAGACCCACTAGAGCCGCAGCTCTTTTGTGACTGACTTTCCTCTCTCCCGGAGACAGCACAAACCCTAGGTATTCAACCTCCTGTTTACACCATTGTAACTTTTTCTTAGATACTTTGTGACCACATATGTGCAACCATTTCAATAAAGATAGGCTATCAGCTCAGCAGTCATCCTCTGAAGAACTACAAATCAAAAGATCAACAACATATGTCAAAAGTACAGAACCATGGGGGGCAGTAGAAGGCCTGAGAGCGGCTTAGGATAACTATAGAATAGACCACAGGTGAGTCTATAAATCCTTTCTGGCATTCTACACCAGGTAAACTGGTGATTGTGTTGGTCAATCAACACAGTAAAAGCAAAGAGTGGCCGTGTCTCCTCATCTACAAGGACGGAGAAAAAAGCATTCTTTTAATCAATCACAGTAAAACATTTGGCTGTTGCTGGAATGGAGGACAGGAGTGATGCAATATCAGGTACAATGGGTGCTATTGGAACTATGAGGTCATTTATGGCCCTCAAGTCCTGTACAAACCTGAAGGAGCCATCCGGCTTCTTTACAGGGTTGATTGGTGTGTTGTAAGGAGAAATAATTTCTTCCCGAATTTCATCCTGCAGAAACTTTTTCACCATTGGCACTATGCCATCTACCTTTTCCTTAGAGAGTGGATATTGTTAGTGATAGGAAATGCACTTTCTTTGAGAGTGGCCTTGTACGGTGTGCATGAAATAAGTCCTACATCCAGATCTGTTGTAGACCATACCTGGGGGTCTATATCCTCAAACTTCTTCACTACTCTGTTGTGACAGCATCAATAAACCTGGTTTACATGCTACTATAGTGATTTTATCTGAGGAAATGTCTAGACCTCCTTCTGCGTTGGTTTTAATTGTGATTCCTAGTGGCCCAAACAAGTCTCTTCCCATTAAATTTACAGGGAACCTTGGTATTATCCTAAAAGAGTGTGTATAAATGGTGTAACCTTCATCGTCTTCTATTGGTAGAGGTGGGGTCCTATATGTTTTTGTCAGTATCCCATTAATTCCCAAAGAGGGTTCTGCTGGTTCCCATTTGCCTTTAAAATGATCTTCACAAATAGTGCTCCGAGTGGCACCACTATTGACGAGATAGGGGAGGAGTCTCCCATTTACTGAAATAACAACCATCGGACTGTCAGTAAAATAATTTGAGACAAAAGGAAAAGCTGGGACACTACCCCCCGGGCCCCATCATTGTTGTTGATTTCCCCATTTTTATTGGAAATGTTGGACCTTGTTGGATGGATGCCTGTGGTTGTTGTGTCTGGTTAGGGACAGAGCTGGAGTTGGGAGTCTGTGGAGAGGTGGGGTGAGGACACTGACTCGCCCAGTGATCCTCGGCACCGCAGTTGAAACATCCATTGTTTCTAGGGCGACTCATCCCTCTTCCATTTCTGCCTCTAAACCTGCCTCTACCTCTTCCTCTAAAGTTTCCCTTCATATTTCCTTGGAAATTTTGTGTGGAGACAGGTGATGGCTTTGGTATATCAAAACAACCTGCTGCATCTTTCTCTGAAAGTGCTTCAGCAAAGTCAGATATAGGAAGGGTTAACAGTATGTGTCTTTCCCATTATCTAACAGAACAATTAACAGTGCTTGACTGCCACCTAGCAGTGTGTCTATACGTGACAAAAAAATGTATTAATTTTTTTCAACAGAAAAAGAGTGAAAAAGAGATTGAACTGGAACAAATTCAAGAGTTTTTGCACATACAATAAATTGACAACCATTACCACGGACCTGCTGTCTTGTTTCAGATAAACTTAGACCTTCTATAAATGTAACTTCACAATGCACATTAATTCTTAGTACTTCTATGTATGGCTTCCCTTTCTTAAAATAAGGACCCTTACCCAAATTGTGTCTATAACTTCCGGGACACTACTCACTAAATGTTCCCTTCAGTTTTTGAAGCAAAACAGCAGTCCACAAATACACTCAGCGCAATTCATACAGCGCGTTAGTTTTGAAGCAGTTTAACAATCACACATAGTTTACACAATACATCGATCATCAGTCTCTTGTTCTGTCCCAAACAGAACTAAAACTCTAGAGTACTCTGTAAAATTCTCCTAAGGTTACCAAAACTTTTTCAAGTGTTCCCAAAACACTATTTGTATGACCGGTCAACTTTATCTCTATTTATGAGAGGTTCTATAACTTAACAGCAATTCTCTATAGGATGGAAGTCACACGGACCTCCTAGCAAGTCAATATTACTCAATAAGAATAAGATCCACTTACCGAGGAGTCCGTTGTTTAAGGTAGGTCTTCCATCCCCGGAACGCGCCCCCAGTGCTGTTAGGGTGCTGTAGGGGTTAATCCTGTGTCTAGGGTGGTCCCTTAACCTCTCAGACCTCGGATCGATGTAATATGCAATTTCAGATATATCTGGAGGCAATCCCAAGAAAACAGATGACACGCACTCAATAGTCAATACTGTGTTTATTGCTGCGAGCTCTCGCATCTTTTATAGTAGATTACAAATCATACAAAATATGGTTAAAAAACATGCGCAGTAGATATTAATTTCATATGCAATTACAACTGGTTAAAACAAATAGCCTTTGTTCTTTGTCCTCTGTCTGCTGGGAACGAGAGAAGCAAATTATAGATAACAAAACGTGAGAACAGTCATGTACAAGAAACCAGATTGATACATACTTGTGGGAAACTGAAGAAATATTCTAACTTCTACATGCTGATAGAAGATGGAAGCTGTGAAGCTAAAGGGGTATTCAGAAGATGGCTGACAGGATACAAAATGGATTCTTAGCATAACCTTTCAACAACTAAAAACGTAAATGGATTTTTTGTGGTAGACCAACACAAAGTGGCACATAATTGTGAAGTGGAAGGTAAATGATAAATGGTTTTCAATTTTTTTTACAAATAAATATCTAAAAAGTGTGGCGTGCATTTATATTCAGCCCCCCGAGTAAATACTTTGTAGAACCACCTTTCGCTGCAATTACAGCTGCAAGTCTTTTTGGATATGTCTCTACCAGCTTTGCACATCTAGAGAGTGATATATTTGCCTGTTCGTCTTTGCAAAATAGCTCAAGCTCTGTCAGATTGGATGGAGGGCATCTGTAAACAGCAATTTTCAAGTCTTGCCACAAATTCTCAATTGGATTTAGGTCTGAATTTGATTGGGCAATTTAACACATGAATATGCTTTGATCTAAACCAGGGGTCTCAAACTGGCGGCCCTCCAGCTGTTGCGAAACTACAAATCCCATCATATGCCTGTGGGAACAGAAGTGGACCTAAGGCTAGGGTTGGGACTTTAAATTAGTTAATGACTACATACACCTCCATCCCCGATATAATGAATAAAGAAGCTAAATGGTGGGACTTTATATGAAGCACACTACTGAATTATATGAACCAATTATATTAAACATAGTTTATTCATTACAAAAAGGCATGGCATACACATAAAAGATGGTAAAATAATATTGATAGGTAACAATAATTGGAGTCTAGATATTACATGATTGTAACAAAGTGTTCCAACGTAACATACATGGTAATGCATGATAATCAGTCAGTAATTAAATTCTAGACAAACCAAAATAAAATAAAACATAATTATCTCAAGGTACCATAACAATGTAAAGCCTTGGGTATGTGAATAGCAATTGTAGGGATAGCATGTAGACAGAATAGTAATAATAATTGGTTCATTAAAATGGGATAGTAAAATACAGATTTTATGCATGTACACTGTGACGTATCATCATGGAAGAGCTCTACGCGTTTCGTGGCTATTGTACCACTCGTCAGGAGCAGATACGCAGTATGGGGGTGTCTATAATACAACAAAAATGCCAGAATATTATAATAGTCAAAAGGTTATAAAGAAACATATAGGGTATAGCAGGAAGAGGGGGAACAAAAAAGTCCCAAACACTCTTACCTATCTGTAGTACATGGGTAGATTTAGAATATGGTATCAATAGTAAGGGGAGGGCAGCTATGAAAGGCATCCTCCCCGGGAGTTGAGACGGTGACACACGGGACACAGTGGTAGCAACAGCAGCCAATGGTATTGTGGAAGTGGGGTGACCAGTATCCTCCTAGTTAGGTTGCTAAAATGTTAGGTAAATCTAGTTGTTTATTTTTTTGAGCTCCTGTGTAATCGGTGCAGTAGTTGTTGAGTGCTTTGGACTGTTCTGTGCTTCACAGGCTGCTGGTTTAATTGTCTCTCCCTGCATTATAGAGGGTTCTAGAAGCATATTGGACTAGAAAGGCAGATAAGCAGTCTGAATATTTAAGGGGCTTCAGTCAATCCCTGGGGAGGTGTTCCCAATAGGTGGTTTGAGAGCTTATAAATAGTCTGGGGCCTGGAGCAGCTATGTGCCAAGTCCTAGGTCTAAGCCCTGGGTTTATTCCTGCAGGAGGAGTCCCCAGCCTGAAGGGCTCTGTCCCTTTGGGCAGATTGCTGAAGTTTCTGTATGTCCATTAAGGTCCTAGCTGTGGCATAGCTGTTGAGCCTATTCTAAAATCCTTTTCTGGAATTAATTAAGGGATCTATACATAAGGACCCGTTCTGGAAATCTCACTGAAAAGTGCCCGGTGAAAGTTGGAAGGAGGCATCCAGCCATCCTGTGGCATTGTGGGCATTAGCATATCCCTCACTGAAGAGTGTCTAGTGGATACTGGAAGGAGGTATCCAATTTTCCTGTGACATTGTGAGTACTGACCTGAGGTGAAAGGGAATGTGGTAGCTTTAACAGAGAGCTCTTACAAGGACTTGGTTCTGGTTATCTTTCTTTGCTCCTGCATAAAGACTGTTTAATGAGACTTGGCAGTGAAGTGTTCTCTTGCTATTGTTCAGTGTTGCTGAATCTCATATCACCTTACACCCTCTCCAAGTTCTTCAGCAATAAAATTACAAAATGACATCCCCTAGACCAGCGGCTCGGTGGGCCAGATGCTTACCAGATGCTTACCTTCATCTGGCCCTTGGGGAACTATCAGTGGCGTTGCATCCATTTAGGGGGCGAAGGAGCGCCAGCTCCTCTCTCCTGCACCGCTCTATCACCATAGATAGATTCATGCATTGCATGAATCTATCTATGGTCGCCGCTGACACTCCCTATTCAGGTGTCCGGCCCCTTTTCAGGTGTCGGGCACCTGAATTACACCGACGGGGGTGTTTTTTGGAAGCACCTGATTAGAGCCATAGGCCTTAACAGGCGCCCAAAAATGTGAACATTGGGCGCTATGCTGGGCGTTAACTGTTCACACAGCTGTGTGTTAGCAAAGCGAAGGAATCGCACTGAAAAACACTGAATTCGCCTCTCAGCCAATCAGGTTGCCGGGTCTGTTGCTGGTCACCTGATTGGCTGAAACATCATGCGCTGTGATTAAAGGCCTGAGAGAGGACGGAAGAAGACATGGAGGACGTGCAGGAGACCGCCGCTGACCCGCTCCGAGACATGTAAGTTCCGGGCAGCATCTGATGGGGCATACTGGAGGCATCTGATTGGGCACCCTGGTGGCATCTGATGGGGCACACTGGCAGCATCTAATGGGGCACAGTAGCCGCAATTGATGGACACACTGGCAGAAATTGATGTGCACAGTGGCTGCGTTTGATGGGCACAGTGGTGGCAATTTATGGGTATAGTGGCTGCTTTTGATGGCACAGTGGCTGCGTTTGATGGGCACAGTGGCTGCGTTTGATGGCACAGTGGCTGCGTTTGATGGCACAGTAGCTGCAATTGATGTTTTTTTTTCCGTTTGTTTGCGCCCCCCCAAAAATTTTGAGCACCAGCCGCCACTGGGAACTGTTCCTCCCACTGACGTGAGACACTATTCTGTTAACTGACACCAAAAATGGGGCAACATTTTTCCCACTGACACCAATGGTGGAGCACTATTCCCCCCCATCCTATTACAAAATGTGGCGATGTTTACTTCCACTGATGCCAGGAAAATTCCCACTCCTGCTGGCCACAGTCTGGCCCTCGTAAAGTTTGAAGGACAATAAACCGACCCTTTGTTTAGAAAGTTTGGAAACACCTGCCCTAGACTATTTAATGAGCCAGAGTGAATAAACTGTTACTGTGTGCCTGGCTGCCTTTGTGTTAATTTTGGGAAAGAATCAGTTAAATTACAGCAGCTTCTTTAGAAATACAGTTGTCTCCACTGGAAGATATTCCCCTCAATTCCTGTTCTGGCTACAACTCCAGATTTTGGATTTACCTTCACTTTTTTCCCAGGTAACATGATCAGGACAATTAGAGAGGGTAAATTTCCCCAGGGGCAAAAGTTTTGCCTTTAGTTATGCTTTAAGTTGTCATGGTCTGCATGATCTGGGGGTATACCTGAAATACTCTTTGCTAAAAGGTGTTCCTCTTTGCCATATCTGAAGGTTTGCGTTATGCATTTCTCTGTTTTTTTTTTTTTTTTATCCCTGTGGAATCTGGAGAGGAAATGGGGTTCCTGGGTCAGAGATGTCAGCCCGGGAAAAACCTATGTTACCCCACCGGAACCCTTTAAATAATTTTTACGTCTCGGGGAACCTTTCTAAAATTATTATAATTACAGCTCACAGTACATATGTATAATGGAGAAGTTGCAAAATGTTTTAAATAAAAGCATATAGAGTGTGACATACCTAAAGTATTTGAAACTCAAGACAGACCATTTTAATGCCCACCTGCTTTAGAGTACTGCATTATTTTCTTTTACAAAATTTTTATTATCATACAAACCAACAGTACAGGTTCACAATAAGATGATACATATACCAAATCAGTACCAAAAGACCTCCGTCAACATAAAGGGAACATGAGCAATGATTACATGTGTAGCGGGGTGTCACTTTAAGAAGCCTAAAAGACTACTATACCCAGAGTACAGCGGGACACCTACAGTGCATTGCCCGGCACAAGGTCTGCTGGGGAATGCCTATTTAAGGAGGAGCGGAGCAACACGCGGGTATCTTTGGACGTCGCTTACCTAGCAAGTGGAGCCTGCGCTGGGTCTGTCGTTGGACTGGGCCTGAGAGTTTGGGCCTTGTGATCCAAAGAGCCTCCGGCCTTCACGGGAGAACCCAAGAGTTACCTCATCCATCATCCTTCTAAAGACTGTCGGGAGGATCGGAGACTACGGGAGTCGTGAGACTGTGTACGGGAACCCAGTTACGGAAGTCGGTTGTACGGACTGGTCCGGTCGGGTGGGAGAGCACTTGCTCAAGGAATATTTGACTAATCTTTAGGCTCAGTGTCCCCCGTTCAGGGACCACAGTTTACCGGAGTGTTGCATTGCACGTAAGAGGGACCGTGTGTTGTGCAGCAATAGCTAAATCCTTTATTGCATATCAAGTAGATGACTGTTCTTTTTCCCTGTGGATTAAAAATACCCCTTTTAAGTGCACCACCATTGCTAGCGAAGATCTCTCCCAACGAAGCATCGTATCTGCAATAGTCAGGCCTGACTGTAGAACTGTTAGAAATTGTTTGGGCACCGACTTGCCCACGAGGAGCAAGCTCGCGAGCATAGTTGATTGACATTTAGCGTGTGTAATACTATTTGAACTTAGTGTTTGTTATATGCTTAATGGTTAACATTGCAGGGCTCTGTATAGGCATATGTACTGTTGTTTAACTTGATGCTTTACACTCAGTAAAAGTACTTGTGGTTAAGCCAATACGCTGTGTGGTTATATGTTATTGCGGTATTGTGATCCTCATAGCTAACGGGTTTCACAATCTCATATTTGCTGCTATCTGTGCCAAGGGAGGTTAGAGCCAGTTACTGGGGGTAGACAGCAGTGTGTTACAGGCCCAAAATCTATACCAGCAGCCCTCTTAGCTGGGGGTATTGCTACACGTGGGGGCTCAGAGTCCGGGATCCTGTACGCTGCAATCAAGCCTGCCAGAAGTACCGGCATGGATCTTTTAGCAGTGACCCAGTGGTGCGCATCAGCCGGCGCTTTTCCAGACAAGGCTGTAGTCATTGAACTTCCCGGGGAAGACTGTTCCGGAAGCGATGTAGAGCGGCTCATGGAGTTACTGCCCCTGAGCCAGAAGGCATGGTTACTTGACCTCAGGCCAGACGAAGAGACCTCCTATACCTATGCATTGGTAGAATGGAGGGAGGAGATACCTGAGAGTTTCAGAGGCCAGAGTGTGCAGTCCATAGACCAGAAGATATACCGCTTAGCGCATGCAAAGCCTATAAAGAAAGAACCCCCTGAACCAACAACCAGAGGGAAGCAGACAAAAGAGACAACAACCTCCGCGGCGCCCCTGACCGCCATAGGCCCTGAGCTTCTCAACGCTTTAGGGGACCTTGTCACAAAATGTCAGAAGAGTAACACTGTGTGTGTGGAGACTGGGTATCGGAAGCCCAGAATGTTCTCGGGTAAGCAACCTGTGCCACTCGGGGAAGAGGACTTTGATACGTGGATGGAACAAGCAATGCAGGCTGTGGAAGGATGGGAAGTGACAGAAGCCCAGAAGAAACAGAGCATAAACTAAAGTTTAAGGGGGGCTTCTGCTGAAGCAGTGAAGAATCTCAGATTCAGAAATACTTCCTGTACTGCTTATGACTACCTAACCATGCTGCAGGAAGAGTTCAGCCAGTTGGAGAAGGTTACTGACTTAATTTACAAATTTGAGCATACTCTTCAACAGCCAGGGGAACAATTTTCTGAATATGTCCGAAGGTTGAACAAAATGCTCTGCCAGATAGTCCTGAAGAAAGGGATGGTACCACAGGCCATAGATGCAGCCAGGATGCGGCAGGTCATTAAAGTGGAAGTAAACCCATCGATTTAACAGTTTCAAAAAGCAGTTACATTCCCGGCATGCCGGGAATGCTAACTGTCACATTGGTTGTGCTCTCAACCAAACTGTCAAACCATCCAATGGCTGGTGTCATAACTGATCACATGTGCAGCATCATGGCAGTTGAAGATTAAACAGAGGCCAAGATGGCAGCTTCCTTGCATGAAAATGATAGGAGGGTTTACTTCCACTTTAAGGGAGCACTGCGCTCTGATCCAGTCTGGCTCCATCTGAAGACCACCGGCGGAGTCATGTCCCTAAGCTTTCCAGACCTTGTGCGAATAGTGAGACGAAGAGGCTTTGCTCAAAGACCAACAAGTGACTGAGAAACCTACCCTTTCTCCCGCAGCAGTGGTTGGATCTGTTGTGGCCACGGAACGGGACTCTGAGGTGGCTGTCTTGAAGTCACAAATGACCCAAGTATTGGAAATGCTGACTTCCTTAATGGCTAAGAACCCTGGAGCCATAAACAAAGAAGAAGAGAAGAAAGAAGTGTTTCAAAATGTCTCGGCACCAGCTTTCCAACAAGCTGGAAGAAAAGAGATTTGTTTCAACTGTGGAGGGGTTGGGCATTACGAACGAGTGTGTCCCAGCCCAAAGAAGACCCAAGGCATATTCCGCAAGCCGGCAGAAAATTTCAGAGGGCCCCGGTGAAGGAGTCAACCGGGTGCCCGTCAGTTCCAGCAAACTCCACAGGAATCAGAGAACAAGAGAAGCCAAGAAGAGAGGGGAACAGTTCCCCATCCCACAAACTCAATACTCCTCACCTTAAGTCCAAACCCAAAACTTGGCAAGAGATCAATGCATACCAGGCCCAACAAGAACTCAGATCCAGGAAGAGAGTAAAAAGAAAGAAGTCACAGAAAAACAAACTTGTGGAATCCAGGAAGGAGACTTCTCCGAGAAAATTCCCTGTCAAACTGGTGGGACCCTCCCCAGTGGTCCCCATTCAAGTAGAAGGGATCTACACAAAGGCCATTCTTGACACAGGAGCTCAAGTGACCCTTCTGTACCGGGACTTTTATCAGAAACACCTGAGGCATTTGCCCCTCCAGAAGCTAGAAGACCTGCAAATATGGGGGATTGAAACTCAAAGTTTCCCATACGACGGATACCTCCCAATTAGATTGGCTTTCGACCCTTCGGTAGCCGGAGACACAGACGTTTTTGACACATTGGCGGTAGTCTGCCCCCGCCCGCCAGGAGCCAACAAGATTTCCCTCATAATAGAGACGAACACTGACTTGGTCAGGAGATTATTGGCCCCTATAGCACAGGAAAAGGACGCCCCAAAACAACCCGAATCCACCGTATGTTGCAACGGGCCTATCAGCGTCTGGTATTGGAAAAAAAGGCTCCAGAAGAAGGAGTGGGGAAGGTCTGGAAGTTGGACAAGAAGGAGAAGATACTACAGCCCGGTGAGGTTGCCAGTCTGAAGGCTACCGTAAAACTCACCTGGGAACAACCTGGCCCCTTCGTGGTCCTGGAACCAGATCCCCTGGACACCCATCCGGGGTTGGAAGTAATCCCTGAAATAGTTCCATTAAGAGCTCTGAAGAAGGCTAATGGCAGGGTGTCAGTGAGCATCCGAAACCTTACCGACACACCTGTGAAGATCCCAGCCCGGATACTGTTGGGCCAAGTGAATCCTGCTACCCCTGTTGCCTTGTCAGACTTGGAGAAGGAAGAAGGGGGGAGAGCTACTGTGGAGAAACTCTGCTTGGAAGAGACGGCCTTACCACTGGCATGGAGGGAGAGGGCCAGAGCCCAGTTGACTAGATGGCAGAAGATCTTTTCTAAGGATGAGTACGATGTGGGGTGTGCAAAAAGTGCCACTCACAGGATCCGCCTGCAGGAGGACAAGCCATTCAGAGAAAGAGTCCGGCGGGTCCCCTTGGCTGATCTGGAAGATCTGCGAGAGCAACTGATAGAGCTCAAGAGAACCGGTGTCATCCGGGAGTCTAGAAGCCCATACGCCTCCCCAATAGTGGTGGTCAGGAAGAAAAATGGGTCGTTGCGGCTATGTATTGATTATCGGACCCTCAACAGAAGAACGATACCCGACCAATACACCACTCCATGAATAGAGGATGCCCTACAGAGTTTGTCTGGAGCAAAATGGTTCAGTGTGATGGACCTGAAGAGTGGGTATTATCAGATTCACATGCACCCGGAAGACCGAGAAAAAACAGCATTTATCACCCCGGTGGGGTTCTATGAATTCAATCGCATGCCTCAAGGCTTGTCGGGAGCCCCAGCCACCTTCCAGCGACTCATGGAGAAGACAGTAGGGGACATGAATCTCATCGAAGTACTGGTGTATCTGGATGATATCATTGTATTCGGGAAAACTCTGGAGGAGCATGAAGAGAGGCTGGAGAAAGTTTTTAAGAGACTCAGTGATGAAGGGCTCAAACTCTCGCTGGAGAAATGTCAGTTCTATCAATCTTCAGTCCACCATCTGGGACACATTGTGTCTGAAGAAGGAGTGTCCACAGACCCAGAAAAATTGGAGGCTGTCACCTCCTGGCCCCGGCCCACTACAGTGACTGAGCTTCGATCGTTCTTGGGGTTTTGCTCCTATTACCGAAGGTTTGTGGAGGGGTTTGCTAAGATCGCCAAGCCTTTGAATGAACTCTTGAAGACAGAAGGAGAGGAGGATGACTCAGGCCCTAGGAAGCCAGGGGAGTCTGTGGAAGATCAGTGGACTGTGAAGTGTGAAGAAGCGTTCACAAGATTGAAGGAGAGTTTGACCACTGCCCCCGTATTGGCCTATGCGGACACCAAGAAGCCATATGAGCTGCATGTGGATGCCAGTCATGATGGTCTGGGAGGAGTGCTGTATCAGGAGCATGATGACCAGCTGAGACCCATTGCTTAAGTGAGCAGAAGCTTGACCCCATCTGAAAAGAATTACCCCACCCACAAGTTAGAATTCTTAGCCTTAAAGTGGGCTGTGGTGGACAAGCTGAAGGACTACCTGTATGGAGCTGAATTTGTGGTTAAAACAGACAATAACCCGCTCACTTACCTTCTGACCACAGCCAAGTTGGATGCCACTGGCCACCGCTGGTTGGCAGCTCTCTCTGGATTTACCTTCAGTTTGAAATGCAGACCTGGGGCTGGAAACAGAGATGAAGACGCCTTATCAAGAAGGGCCCATGCTCCCACTAACCCTACGGAAGACTGGACTCGACTGACCCCAGAGGGAGTGCGAGCCCTGTGTCAAGGAGTGGAGTTCCAAGCCAGTGGAGGGTCCAGGGCTGAAGAAATTGAAGTCTCAGTTGTTCAAGTACCCAAGTATTACTGTGATGTGGCCCAGATTGGAGAGGAGAATCTACCCAGACTTTCAAAGAGAGATCTAAGGAGAGATCAACTGGAAGACCCACTGGGGAGGTTGGCCTTGGAAGCACTGGAGAACCAAACCCCAGACTTACTCCTGAAGGACCCCTCAAAAGAGGCTCGCCTATTGAGAAGAGAATGGGAACGGTTACAGATGCATCAAGGGGTGGTCTACCGAAGGGGCCCCTCTGATGATCTGGAGGATAAGTGGCAACTGTTTCTGCCCGAGAAGTACCGAAAGACTGTTCTGACCGCTTTACATGACGATCATGGTCACCTAGGATCGGAAAGAACCTTCCAACTCATGAGGAACCGGTTTTACTGGCCCTGTATGCAGGCTAAAGTGGAGGAATATTGCCATTCATGTGCAAGCTGCATACAAAGAAAGACTCTGCCTCATCAAGTTGCCCCAATGGACCACCTACAAAATCAAGGGCCCTTGGATCTGGTATGCATTGATTTTCTTTGTATAGAACCTGATTTGAGTGGACATGGGAATGTTCTGGTGATAACCGATCATTTCACCTGATACGCTCAGGCATTCCCAACCAAAGACCAGAAGGCCTCCACAGTGGCCAAGGTACTTGTCGAGAAGTTCTTTGTACATTATGGACTACCTCAGCGCCTCCACTCGGACCAGGGAAGGGACTTCGAAAGTAGGCTGATCCGGAAACTGTTGGATTCCCTGGGTATAAAGAAGACCCGGACCAGCCCCTACCACCCACAAGGGGATGCCCAGCCTGAACGATTCAATCGGACATTGTTAAATATGCTGGGGACTTTGAGTAGTGAGAAGAAGCAGCATTGGGGCAAGCATGTAGCTGCCATTGTGCATGCGTATAATAGTACAACTAGTGATGCCACTGGATACTCCACATACAGGTTGACAGGGCCGCTGTTAGAAATCATGGGGCCCCGTACAGCCTACCTGACAGGGCCCCTCCCGATCCCGCACTCGACCCCACCCCTGACCCCATGCTGTCCCGGGGGGGGGGGGGGTCGGGGAAACTGGTGGCAGGAGCATGTTACATATTTCACCCTAAAAACAGGTGAAACATGTAACATGTTCCAAAATGTGAACCTATCCTTTAATAACCATTAATATTCTAAATGTATTACACATATTATAAAGCAGCACAAATGTCTTATTTTAGAACTTTTTTCACAACTAATTTGATGGGATGAGCTCGGGTGTGTTCGGACTCTAGTCTGAAACCACCTTAGCTATCCTGCCAGGAAGCTGTCACAATGCCCCACCAATCATAATTGAAGCTGAATGAACAGATGTCAGTGTTTTGATGTCCATGCCCTTTCAGTGTGTGTCCACATACATCACGGACTTGTGGTGGCTGTATGGGTGGCCAGATGTAAATGAACTTGAGTCCATTTACATCAGGCTAACTCTAATCTGCCACATTTAAGATGCAGTCCTATTCATTTTTTTTTTTTACCTGAATGGACATGGAGGTAGGTGGGTGTAAACGGACACAAGCCCATTTACATCCGGACTCCCTAGACCTACTGTACATGGAGCTTTCAAGCAGGATTGAAGGAAAAACTAATAGGTGGACCTAATTGGAAACCTGAGGTGAAAGGTTCTTAAAGGGTAATGGTTTGGGGGCTGGCAAAATGCAGCTCAGCTGTATGTTTTTACTGCCCCCCAAACAAAAGTGTCAAGTAGCATCTCACTGTGTGCTTATGATGATCATCATTATAGAGATCACAGCACAGCAGGTTCTCTGTGGCTCTCTCAGTGTGACATGGCTGTTGGGTGCTGACATTGTTAACTTATGGCTGTACTGTGTGTTACAGACTATAACACAGCACAGCCATAGCAATGTCAGCACCCAAAAGCATTTGACACTGAGAGCCACAGAGAACCTGCTGTGCTGTGATCTCTATAACGATGATCATCATCATCATAAGCACACAGCAGGGAGTCTAAGGACTGCACATGCCTATGTGACTGACTTGTCAGTGTGTCATCTGCAGGGGACTGATTGCCTGTGTACCGCCGCCACAAGTGCTCCTGCTGAACTCGGAACCTCCTCAGCGATCGCTCTCTCCCTCGGGCTGCAGCGCCGAGACTCTGATGCAGGAGAGCCGCTCCACAACAAAATCCATGCGCCAGAGAAGTCACATAGTAGGCGACCGGAACTACAATTTGTGTAGGTGCACAGGTGAAGAGCAGCATGTGGCACGGTATTGTGTGCCTGCGCCATAAAATGGCAAAAAAGTCCCTCCTCTGCTCTCACCGCCTGGGCCCCTGACCTGAGGGGGCCCAGGAAATTACTATATTCCCTGGCAATCAAGTGGGTGTGGGGCTGTGGATTATAAAGTCCTTTTTTTTTTCTTTACTAGAAATTAACTTTAGAGCTAACCGGGCCCCCTGTGGAGTTTATGGGGCCGGGGCCCGGTACAACAGGGCTGGCTGTACTGCCTTATCAGCGGCCCTGCAGGTTGATGTTCGGCAGGGAAGCAAGATTACCGGTAGACTTAGCCTTTGGCACTTCAATAGATCATACATCCGCGGCTTCTCACAAAGGATATGTGGACCGGTTGCGACAGAGTTTAAGACTGGCATATGAGAAGGCCCAGGTGACTTCCGATCAAACAGGAGCCAGGAATAAGCAGAGCTATGACCTCAAGGTTCGGGTTCATGACCTACAGCCAGGAGACAGGGTGCTGTTGCGGAACTTAGGCATACCGGGAAAACATAAACTGGCCGATCGGTGGAGGTCCCAACCCTATGTGATCTGTAAACAACTGCCAGGCTTACCAGTATACCAACTCAAGCCAGAACGAAGTGTGGGGCCATTGAAGACATGGCACAGGAATCACCTACTGCCCCTTTCTGAAGCAGTCCGTTTGCCCCCTACCTTGGATCCTTCTGAACCCCTTTCAGCCTCCAGTACCCCCAGACCTGTCACCAAGTCTCAAGCAACCCGTTTAGAAGAGATGGATGCCGAAGACCAGAGTGAAGATGAAGAATTGGAACTTGATTGGTTGTGGACACCGCAAATACCTGATTCCATGGCCACGGCCACTCCATCATCTGAGGCTTCCACTAGAGACACTTTGAATGCTGAGGCTGCTGAATTCATACCGCTTGCTACTCTTACTGAGGAATGGGAGGATGCCCAAGACTCTTTTCCAGAAGAAGATCCCAGGGATTCCTTGTACCTCTCTGCACCTAAAGTAGATGCCCCTGGGCCATTTGTATCCAATACACCTGACTTAGTGGAAGGACCCCCTGCGGTTGAAAACCCGGCTCCTAGAGAACAAAGGGAGAAAAGAACCATCCACCCCCCAAGAAGACTAACGTAATCTCAGAAGGGGGAGTGCTCGGAAGAGACTATTGCCACTGCAAGAAGGACAGTAAATAAGCCTGTCCCCTCTACTGTGAATTTAGTAGAGGGCAACCCTAGCTCACTCCCTGGCAGAGTTAGACAGGCCACTTCCACCAATGTGACCTGTGGGCAGGACAACCTCTCTCCCAGAGCTTGGTGGGAGGTTCCCATGCCAGGCTCCTTTGTAGCCGTGAATTGTGTTGTATGTTCATATACTAACAAAGTTCGTTAACTGTTTATCTTTGGGGACCAAAGACTCTAAGCGGGGGGAGTGTGTAGCGGGGTGTCACTTTAAGAAGCCTAAAAGACTACTATACCCAGAGTACAGCGGGACACCCACAGTGCATTGCCTGGCGCAAGGTCTGCTGGGGAAGGCCTATTTAAGGAGGAGCGGAGCAACACACAGGTCTCTTTGGACGTCGCTCACCTAGCAAGTGGAGCCTGCGCTGGGTCTGTCATTGGACTGGGCCTGAGAGTTGGGCCTTGTGATCCAAAGAGCCTCTGGCCTTCACGGGAGAACCCAAGAGTTACCTCATCCATCATCCTTCTAAGGACTGTCGGGAGGATCGGAGACTACGGGAGTCGTGAGACTTTGTACGGGAACCCAGTTACGGAAGTCGGTTGTACGGACTGGTCCGGTTGGGTTAGAGAGCACTTGCTCAAGGATTATTTGACTAATCTTTAGGCTCAGTGTCCCCCGTTCAGGGACCACAGATTACCGGAGTGTTGCATTGCACGTAAGAGGGACTGTGTGTTGTGCAGCAATAGTTGAATCCTTTATTGCATATC
Source organism: Rana muscosa (assembly GCA_029206835.1). Lineage (NCBI taxonomy): Eukaryota > Metazoa > Chordata > Amphibia > Anura > Ranidae > Rana > Rana muscosa. The sequence continues at coordinate 646,953,036 of CM055121.1, forward strand.
AAGTAAATGACTGTGTTCTTTTTCCCTGTGGATTACAAATACCCCTTTTAAGTGCACCACCATTGCTAGCGAAGATCTCTCCCAACGGAGCATCGTATCTGCAATAGTCAGGCCTGACTGTAGAACTGTTAGAAATTGTTTGGGCGCCATCTTGCCCACGAGGAGGAAGCTCATGTTGATTGACATTTAGCGTGTGTAATACTATTTGAACTTAGTGTTTGTTATATGCTGTCACGTACCAAGTGTGACCAGAACTGTGCAGCTAGCAACAGAGGAACACCAAACACGTATAAGTGAAATATAAAGATTTATTAAAGGTAAGTGAAATAATATATATATATATATATATATATATATATATATATATAACCACCTCCAATACCACACAGTGCACAACAACCAATAACAAACAGAACCCACAATTAATAACAGTAACAGACAAATATGTACAAGTAATGGGGAAACCAGAATCATAAACAGGGCCAGGCCGAGGTCATACACAGGGGGATCAGCAGATGGGGTAAGGATGGATCAGGACAGGGAGACAGGATCAAGCAGGGGGCAACCAGGCTGCAGAGCAGGGATCAGGGATTAGGACGGACACAACAGGTTCAGGTTACAGGTTCAGGTTACAGGGATCAGGATACATGGATCAAGGTTCAAGCAGACAGGCTACAGGTCAGGGCACAAGGACGATACCAGGGCAGTGTGTGTATACACCTGCCGGGTATTTATAGGAATGCCCGATTAGCTTCAGGTCACACCTGATCGGAGGGAGGGCAGTCTGCTCCACACTGCCAAGATCCATCCGCTGGTGGAAACCAGTACTGCGTCCAAAAGATAATACAACGCCAGCAGGGAAAGATTCTCCTGACAGTTACAAACTGCCAGGAGACACCTGCTGGTGGACCACAGTACTGCAAGATAAATAAATGCCACCAGCGGATGGAACCTTTCCTGACAGTACCCCCCCTCAAAGGAGCGGCCTCCGGACGCTCCAACTAGCTGTTGCCGGAGAAAGTTCATGGCAATCAGCTGGGTAGTAGGCAAAGTCACATCCGGGCAGACAATCACATCAAAATGGGCAGCAGGCAGGAACACCTCGGGCTGGGCAGCAGGCTCCGGGTCATCGAGCTGGGCAGCAGACAGGAACACCTCGGGCTGGGCAGCAGGCTCCGGGTCATCGAGCTGGGCAGCAGGCAGGGACACCTCGGGCTGGGCAGCAGGCTCCGGGTCATCGAGCTGGGCAGCAGGCAGGGACACTTCGGGCTGAGCAGCAGGCTCCGGATCATCAAGCTGGGCCGCAGACAGGAACACTTCGGGCTGGGCAGCAGGCTCCGAGTCATCGAGCTGGGCAGCAGGCTCTGGGTCATCGAGCTGGGCAGCAGGCTCCGGGTCATCGAGCTGGGCAGCAGGCTCCGGGTCATCGAGCTGGGCAGCAGGCAGGGACACTTCGGGCTGGGCAGCAGGCCCCGGGTCATCGAGCTGGGCAGCAGACAGGAACACCTCGGGCTGGGCAGCAGGCTCCGGGTCATCGAGCTGGGCAGCAGGCAGGGACACTTCGGGCTGGGCAGCAGGCCCCGGGTCATCGAGCTGGGCAGCAGGCAGGAACACCTCGGGCTGGGCAGCAGGCTCCGGGTCATCGAGCTGGGCAGCAGGCAGGAACACCTCGGGCTGGGCAGCAGGCTCCGGGTCATCGAGCTGGGCAGCAGGCAGGGACACTTCGGGCTGGGCAGCAGGCCCCGGGTCATCGAGCTGGGCAGCAGACAGGAACACCTCGGGCTGGGCAGCAGGCTCCGGGTCATCAAGCTGGGCAGCAGGCAGGGACACTTCGGGCTGGGCAGCAGGCCCCGGGTCATCGAGCTGGGCAGCAGGCAGGAACACCTCGGGCTGGGCAGCAGGCTCCGGGTCATCGAGCTGGGCAGCAGGCAGGAACACCTCGGGCTGGGCAGCAGGCTCCGGGTCATCGAGCTGGGCAGCAGGCAGGGACACTTCGGGCTGGGCAGCAGGCTCCGGGTCATCGAGCTGGGCAGCAGGCTCCGGATCATCAAGCTGGGCAGCAGACAGGAACACTTCGGGCTGGGCAGCAGGCTCCGGGTCATCGAGCTGGGCAGCAGACAGGAACACTTCGGGCTGGGCAGCAGGCTCCGGGTCATCGAGCTGGGCAGCAGACGGGATCATCTCAGGCTGGGCAGCGGACGGGATCATCTCAGGCTGGGCAGCGGACGGGATCATCTCAGGCTGGGCAGCGGACGGGATCATCTCAGGCTGGGCAGCGGACGGGATCATCTCAGGCTGGGCAGCGGACGGGATCATCTCAGGCTGGGCAGCGGACGGGATCATCTCAGGCTGGGCAGCAGACGGGATCATCTCAGGCTGGGCAGCAGACGGGATCATCTCAGGCTGGGCAGCAGACGGGATCATCTCAGGCTGGGCAGTAGACGGGATCATCTCAGGCTGGGCAGCAGACGGGATCATCTCAGGCTGGGCAGCAGACGGGATCATCTCAGGCTGGGCAGCAGACGGGATCATCTCAGGCTGGTACAGGGTCTTCAGGCTGGCAGGCTGGTACAGGGTCTTCAGGCTGGAAGGCTGGCTCAAGGACCGCAGGCTGGAAGGCTGGCTCAAGGACTGCAGGCTGGAAGGCTGGCTCAAGGACCGCAGGCTGGAAGGCTGGCTCAAGGACCGCAGGCTGGAAGGCTGGCTCAAGGACCGCAGGCTGGAAGGCTGGCTCAAGGACCGCAGGCTGGAAGGCTGGCTCAAGGACTGCAGGCTGGAAGGCTGGCTCAAGGACTGCAGGCTGGAAGGCTGGCTCGGGAACTGCAAGCTGGAAGGCTGGCTCGGGAACTGCAAGCTGGAAGGCTGGCTCGGGAACTGCAAGCTGGAAGGCTGGCTCGGGAACTGCAAGCTGGAAGGCTGGCTCGGGAACTGCAAGCTGGAAGGCTGGTTCTGGAACTGCAAGCAGGAAGGCTGGTTCTGGAACTGCAAGCTGGAAGGCTGGTTCTGGAACTGCAAGCTGGAAGGCTGGTTCTGGAACTGCAAGCTGGAAGGCTGGTTCTGGAACTGCAAGCTGGAAGGCTGGCTCTGGAACTGCAGGCTGGGAAGCTGGCTCGAAGGCTGGTTCTGGAACTACAGGCTGGAGCAGGTTGGTGGGTGTGGAGGAAGGTGGGATTACTGGTTGGATTGTGCGGGTAGGGAAATACTTCCGCTTCTTTTTAGATTTGGTCACTGCAGGTTTGCACATAACGGGGGGAGTATATGGAAAAGGTGGAATCGAGCAAATGGAAGAATATGGCAGGGATACGGGGACAATGGCTGGAGGAGGTTCTTGTGGGCTTGCAGGCAGCTGAGAAGAGGCAGGTGGGTTGAATGCAGGATAGGTGCAGGGAGCAGAGACTGGATATTGATACCTGGTGGGAAGTAGTGTGTACTGAACTGCGACTGGGGTTGCCATGGGTGATGGAGAAATAGACTCTTGGGCAGGCAGGTGTCTGGCAGCAGAGATGTTTTTTTGTGGGCTGGCTGGGGCCGATTGCAAAATATCAGACCATGCTGAGAGTAGTGGCTGCACAAACTGCAGTTTACATCCTGCCTGTCTGACAAGGGATTGTACACAATCAACACACTCTATTATTTTCTGTTGGGAACAAGCTGTGTAATGTTCAAAAAAGTATGGGGAGTCATCCTCCAGAAGCTAAACCAAAGATACGACCTGATTAACATTAAAGGGGGGAGAAAAATCATCATGGCCCTCTGGGATACAAGGCAAAGCCAGCTCTGTGCAGATTTTAATTAAAGGTTGAACATCCCCAAACATCATACAGCCCTGATCAACCCAGGAGTGAGCTAAACGAATAATCTCTAGCAGCTGATCACTGGTCCACTCTTTCAGTGTCTGACGGAGATATTCACCACTCTCTGACGCCAGCAGAGTATAATAAGGAATCATATCAGAGTTCATTTTAGCAGAGTAACAGAACCAAAATGGGTCCTCTGTGCAGCTACTTCTGATCATTAATGGCCCTGGTATACTGTCACGTACCAAGTGTGACCAGAACTGTGCAGCTAGCAACAGAGGAACACCAAACACGTATAAGTGAAATATAAAGATTTATTAAAGGTAAGTGAAATAATATATATATATATATAACCACCTCCAATACCACACAGTGCACAACAACCAATAACAAACAGAACCCACAATTAATAACAGTAACAGACAAATATGTACAAGTAATGGGGAAACCAGAATCATAAACAGGGCCAGGCCGAGGTCATACACAGGGGAATCAGCAGATGGGGTAAGGATGGATCAGGACAGGGAGACAGGATTAAGCAGGGGGCAACCAGGCTGCAGAGCAGGGATCAGGGATTAGGACGGACACAACAGGTTCAGGTTACAGGTTCAGGTTACAGGGATCAGGTTACAGGGATCAGGTTACAGGGATCAAGGTTCAAGCAGACAGGCTACAGGTCAGGGCACAAGGACGATACCAGGGCAGTGTGTGTATACACCTGCCGGGTATTTATAGGAATGCCTGATTAGCTTCAGGTCACACCTGATCGGAGGGAGGGCAGTCTGCTCCACACTGCCAGGATCCCTCCGCTGGTGGAAACCAGTACTGCGTCCAAAAGATAATACAACGCCAGCAGGGAAAGATTCTCCTGACAGTTACAAACTGCCAGGAGACACCTGCTGGTGGACCACAGTACTGCAAGATAAATAATAAATGCCACCAGCGGATGGAACCTTTCCTGACATATGCTTAATGGTTAACATTGCAGGGCTCTGCATAGGCATATGTACTGTTGTTTAACTTGATGCTTTACACTCAGTAAAAGTACTTGTGGTTAAGCCAATACGCTGTGTGGTTATATGTTATTGCGGTATTGTGATCCTCATAGCTAATGGATTTCACAATCTCATATTTGCTGCTATCTGTGCCAAGGGAGGTTAGAGCCAGTTACTGGGGGTTGACAGCAGTGTGTTACAGGCCCAAAATCTATACCAGCAGCCCTCTTAGCTGGAGGTATTGCTACACATACAAGACTCAATTGTGAAGGTCCTTGGAACCGGATAGCCAAATAGAAGTCCAGCAATAACATTCCAAGGTGTTCTGAAAACCATAAGATGTTTACGATAACCGTAATGTGTAATTGTCCCTTCCAATTGGAAGATCATGATCTAAAGTCACCGTATTGGGGTTAAAGCTTCATATGTAGATAAGCTAATTAGGGCTCTATAGTTAGTGTAACATTTGAAGCGTGAACATAACCATATCATCCCAGGCTATGCCCGGCGTCCTGTAAACCTGTGATATAAGTGCAGAATGCACAACAGTAAAACAGGAAATTGAGCAACCTTGAGAGAGTAGAAAAGGCTGACAGAGAAGAAGAATGCAATAAAAAGAGTGAAAGTAGAGGAAAAATAGAACAAAGAAAGAAGAGAGGGGTAGAGGGTCCACGGGGTGTGCGCGAGAGGAGCCTTACATTGAAAGTAATGTGGTATCAAATCTGGAAGGGTGAGAATATGAAATCAAAGGCTGCCAAACCTTAAGAAACTTGTCATGCGTATCAGAGAGGACAGACATCAACTTCTCATTAACTATGACATCATTCAGATGGTTTTTGACCGCCTCAAAACTGAATGTGGGGGTTTTCCATGCCCTTGCAATTGTCAATTTAGTTTCAGTAAAGAGATGCTGGGCTAGAAGGATGTCGTCGGCAAATAAATACATTTTATGAGGATAGCCCGCAACTTCAATACCCTTCATATCCGAATGTGAACGAATCGCCTCCGCTAATGGCTCCAGAGCCAATATAAAAAAAAGTGGCGAGAGTGGACATCCCTGACGGGTGCCCCTCTTGGTATTGAAGAGAGGAGATTCAAACCCATAATACCTAATTTTGGCCCGAGGGGAATCATATAGGACTGACATCCATTGCATAAATGAAGGCCCAAATCCATAGTGACGAAGACCTGACATGAGATAAGGCCACGACAAAGTGTCAAAGGCCTTGTTCACATCCAGAGACCAAGAGCATAGATTCCAGCAAGCGGGTATGGGCTATATGTTGCAGTTGCAATATTCGCTTAATAGCATCTCCCGCCTGTCTCTGTGGTACAAAGCCGACTTGATCCTTCTTAATTAACAGTGGGAGGAAAGAATTTAGGCGATTTGCCAGAATTTTAGTCAAGATTTTCATGTCTACATTATTAGGGAGATGGGCCCAAAGTTGGCCCAGGAGGAGTGGTCCCGATCCTGTTTAGGGATCATCACAATATTTGCAGTTAAAAGGTCTGAGGTAAAGGAGTGACAGTTCTTAACAGAGTTATACATGGCAGTTAAATGAGGAGCTACCACAGCAGCCAATTTTCTGTAGTAAAGCGCCGTATAACCATCCGGCCCCCGGTCGCTTTCCCACCTTAAGGTCCTTAATACCCTGAAGGACCTTGGTAACTTGTATATCCTGGTCCATAAGGGTGACGTGCGCCTCCGTCAGAGCTGGGAGTGGGAGGTGACTGAGAAAACAGTCAGTGTCCTGATCGTCGAAGTGTTCCGGGGCCGAGTACAATTTAGTGAGGCGGAAATGGAACTCCTCCAATAAGAGTACTGCATTATTTTCAGTAAGAACCATGAAAATAAATAAATAATAACAGGAAAGAAATGTAGATAGTGAAAATTGTGATTTCCACTAACATTAGTGGTCAGTGTAGAAGTGACCTCTTACATAGAAAGATGTACAGTCAGAATGTTTTAGGAGGTGTAAGGGCTAGACTCTCAGCAGCTCTCTTCTCTGTGCTCAGGCTGCTCAGCTGTTGGATAATTGTCAGCACTCATGGTTTCCACAGTGACTCACCTGGTGATCATTACCTGCTCGTCAGTCCCGTCTACAGCCAGCCCCTTCTGGCTATTTAAACTGCCTTGTTCATTCCTTTCGTGCCTTTGCCTTGGTCAACATATCTGCATATTCTCTGCTGTGTTCCTGTGAAAGGCGTTGCCTGGCTGTCCCTTCTGGTTCCTGATCCTGTTCTTCTGTCTCCGACTATGTTAATCTCTGGTTTCTTGATTACTGGCTTGTCTGACTACCTGCATTGGTTTCCGATCCTGGCTTATGTTTTGACTACGTTTACTGATCTGTACCATTTTTACCATTACATTAAAAGGTGTGATTTTTTTTTTACTGCATTTCTGTCTGTCTGATTCATGGTTCCTGACAGTAGGCAGAAAGGAATTATACACTCTGACAAACACCCTGGTTAATGCAGGCACACCACCAGGGACCCACAGATCCGTGAGAGACCAAATGAGACACGGGTAACAGGCTGGAGTGTGTTCATAAGATCTCTGGTTTTTAATGAGAAATACATTGTTTTTTTATAAACAAGTGAAACAAATAAGGGAGGAGAGGCTGAATATAAGGCACACGTGACTTAAGCTTACTCAGTACTTCCTTATCACGAGTTATGCCTTGTACACACGATCAGATTTTCCGATGAAAAAAGTCAGATGGACTTGTTTCATCGGAAATTCCGATCGTGTTTGGGCCCCATCTGACTTTTTTCCATCGGAGTAAAAAAATTGAACATGTTTTAAATTTTTCCGATGGAAAAAAATCCGATGGGAAATTCCGATCGTCTGTGTGGAATTCCATGCATGCTCAGAATCAAGTCGATGCATGCTCGGAAGCATTGAACTTAATTTTTCTCGGCTCGTCGTAGTGTTTTACGTCACCGCGTTTTGGACAGTCGGAATTTAGTCTGACAGTGTGTATGCAAGCCTGATGGAAGTCGGCTTCATTGGAATTCCGACAGAAAATTCCATTGGATTTTATTGCATCGGAAATCCGATCGTGTGTACATGGCATTAGGCTGCTAAAGTAAGAAACAGAAATAGCCTATCTCTTCACAGAAACAGGAAGCTTGTTCCGGGAATTGGCTTGACCACAAATAACTGACAAAATCTAGTTCTATGAAAACTGAAGTTAGGCTTGCTATAGCAAAACTCATATATACAGAAGTTCATATCTACTTAGCAGAACATGGAGGGGAATCTTAACTACTTCCCACCCGGCCCCTGTACATATATGGCCGGATGGGCGCTTCCTCCTTCTGAGTGGACGTTCAGGAACAGCGGCGCGATCCCGAAGCGCTCGTGTCACCCGGACACGGCGCATCTCTGATCGGCAGGAGGGCTCTGTGATTGGCCCTCCTGATCACATGACGGCTGTGTCCAATCACAGCCGTCATGTGATGTAAATAGAGAGCCGGTTGCTAGGCGATCGGCTCTCCTCACACAGAAGTTGTCAGTGAGGAGAGGAGAGAGGATCGCTGCAGCCGGCCGGTGATCAGTGAGTATGAGCTGTTTTTTACAGCTTTTTTACACACTGATCACCGGCCCAGTGTCTCCACACATGTCCCCACACAATGTAAACACACAAGTCCCCAAAACACATGTCCCCACACAGTAAAAACCCCTGTCCCCCACATATGTAACCGTAAAATCATATGTCCCAATGATCATCTGCACACAGCACATCTGTACATGATCATCTTCGCTTATATCGCAAAAAATTAAAACCGGAGTCGTGAATAAATACCACCAAAAGAAAGCTCTATTTGTGTGAACAAAATGATAAAATATATAATAATTTGGGTACAGCGTTGCATGACCGTGCAATTGTCATTGAAAGTGTGAATGGCAGAGCTTTCTTGCCGAGTAAATTGGTCGTGTGTACACCTGCTCTCTATTTTCTCGTTGAGATTCTCGCCAGCATGTTTCTCGACGAGAAAAGTGTGTGTGTGTGTACACTTACCTGTCGCCGTGGAAAGCCGCGCATGCTCGAAAATAATTTGACGCATTCGCAGTAGCTTCCTAGGCATAGGTAGGGTGTAGCAAGATGGCGGCGACGGCATCGAATGTGACGAGCGCACGCTCGTCATAGTCGATTACGTCACCGCGTTCGCTCCATTCAAAGAACCGCGGGTTCTTTGAATTGAGTGTGTGTACACTCGGCCGGGACAAGTTTCTTGTCCAAGAATCTCGTCAAGAAAAACGACGAGTTTTTTTCATGATGAGATTCTCGGCCGTGTGTACGAGGGTTGAGAGCGCTGAAAGCTGAAAATTGGTCTGGGAAGGAAGGGGGCGAAAGTGCCCTGTATTGAGGTGGTTAAAATGGCATAACAATTGTTTTATACATTCTCTTACAATCCCCTCTTAAGTCATAAAAACATGACTTACTTTCTCTCCACGGTAACATAATTAGCTTCCTTATAGTACATGCTAAGGTAGGCTTTATTAGCAGCAGGGTCAGGGGTTCGAGTAGCTCTAGCAATGATACACATTACAAGTTTGAAACATGCATATAAAAATAATACAAAAAGCAAAATCATTTATAATAGTCATAGCCAGGGCTTTTTTTCTCAGGGAATAGGTGCAGGAACTCCACCCTTTACGAGTCACACTTCGTCTCTGCCCCCTACCCATTTCTGAACACCATCCCTTGGTTCCACCCCTTACCCACCTCCCATTACAGCATCTTTCAGATAATACAGAACCAAGTATTTTGTGCTACTCAGTAAATTTGTTATTGAAAACAAGAAAGATAGTAAAACAGATCCCTTGAAATGAGCAACAATAGACTCCACCCCAGAAACAATAGACCCCCTGCAGCAACAATAGATTCCCCAGAAACAATAGATCCCCACACAACAAAAGACTTTCCCCCAGCAACAATGGATCCCCCGCACAACAAAAGACATCCCTCCAGCAACAATGGACCCCCACAACAAAATACCACCCCTAGCAGAAATAGCAGATTTCTCAGCAGCCAGCATCAATAGACTCTCCACCAGCCAGCAACAATAGACTTTACCCTCAACAGTAGATCCCACCCAGCAACAATTGACCCACCAGCAAGATAAGAACCCCCCACCAGCAACAGTAGACTTACCCAGCAACAATAGACCCCCACCCCAAAACAGATTCCCACCAGCGATAATAGATACCCCAGCAGCCAGCATCAATAGACCCTCCGGCAGCCCTTTCCAGTAGATACATTCAGTGCTGGAGGTCCTGGAACTGCGTTCCCCTGTGTTCCCACTGAAAAAAAGCCCTGGTCATAGCAATGTCTTTCAGCCATGAAAATATTCCTCCAAGACTCTAAATCCGCCTAATCCTTTGAAAGGATCCCAATTGTTTGCTATGTCTCGTGCTTCTATTTGTAATTTATCTACTTCTTTTCTGTGTTGTGAGATTATGTCATAATAATCAGGTATTTCTATACTGGTATTATGTATCCAAGTACAACATTCATAGTCTTCAGTCATCTCACATAACCCTGTAAGGGCTGCACGCATATTTTCTATAACCAGGTCATGGAGTTCTAACTGTTTTCTGATTGCTCTTGTTTACAAATTTAACTTAGTGATGTCATCTGAATTTTTATCCAGTATTTCATCTAGTATCTTAGAATAATTATTTAATTTCTTCATTATATCAATCCCCCCATCCTGTCCATGAGGGAAACCATGCCCATGCCATGTCCTTTTCCAAAAATAGTTCCCTTTTTATTTCAATGTTTGAGAGGGTATCTGGGATGCATACTGGCCTCAAGTAGGTGATCTACCGTATTGTCACCCATTACTCCCATGATTGGAATCAAAGAAGCCATATAACACCAGCCCTGAGCATGGAGAGGAATCCAGGGATAGCATACCTTCCCACAACACACATAGATACTTTGTGCTAGGGAAAATGGTAGTTTTCCTACAGCTTCCTGGGTTCCTGCATCATCTGACGAGAATACGGGCTGTACTGGGATGCAGTTTACTACATATCCAACATTTCTCATACCCTGATTTCTGGGCATATATATATTTGAATCTCAGTAGCAACATTTTGTCTGTAAAACTATCGGTTTTAACTCCTTCATTATCTGATTGTGTATCTCTCTTGTGTCTGGTATGTGTATTATCGGTGGTGTAATTGGGTGACCCACATATGCCTTTAAGGGCTCCCAAGTCCTCAGGATGATAAATACAGTTAGTTATGATCCATGTAGGTAGGAACACTATCAGAGAGATTAGGAACGGGAGGCAAAATGCCTTCCCAGAAGTCTGTGGTGCAATAAGCGAGGTCATCTTGTTCAGAGACTTTTTCACCTGCTTCACTCCCTTTTAGAGGATTTATTTCACCTGTTTCACCTCCTTTATCCTTGGACGTCCCACACCGTTACCTGCTCTGCACCCTCTCCTGGAACTTTTCATGTGCATGCGCACCCACTCAGGCCAAGGAGCGCGAGCAGGCTGGCTTAGCTGAGTGCCGAATGCATCGATGTGAACGCCTGACGCAATCCGCCACAACTAGGAACTGGGTGATCGGCTGGACACACGTGAGCCACATCAGAGAGGAGACCCTCTGAGGCCGTTCTGACTCCTGGAGAGTGCCATTTCCTGGATATCCAGTACCGTGGAAACGGAGTTCCTCGTGTGTTTTTTTGGGCTTGTATCAGCTTGCCTCTGGTAAGCGCAATTGTTTGGTGGTGGTGCACGAGTGTTTATTGGTGTTTAATTTCAAGATTCACCTTCTATTCACTTTCATCTACCTTCAAGATTTCACTGTGAAGCAAAGATTGTTCATTTCATTATATATTGGACTCATTTCATTATATATTGGACTTATTTTTTGTCAGTTTTGGTTTTTCATTAATATTTACCTTGTTCATTACTGATTTTTTCTACACATACATTTTTCACTAATGGTACAATTTTTGGGTTAGTTTTTTATTTTTTGCGCAGCTCCCCTTTTTCTTCTCTCTGTATTATTGATGTTTTGTCTAGACATTAGAGCTTGCTGTCAATTTAGGGGTGGGGTTTTCTATTTTTAATTTTAATTTTATTTTATTAGCGCAGTAATTTTCCCATTCTGTAAAATACTCTGCATCGGATGGTATGAAGGTTTAGAGTGATGGCACATCAGGAACTATAGGTGCTATGGGCACTACAAGATTATTTATGGCCCTAAGGTCTTGAACAAACCTATAACTGCCATCCGGCTTTTTGACTGGATTTATAGGAGTTCTGTAAGGTGAAATTGTTTCCTTTAAAAGTCCTTGTTTAAGGAAATGTTCCACCATGGGAGCAATTCCGTCCTCCTTTTCTTTTGACAAAGGGTATTGTTTGTGGTATATGGGTTCTGCCCAAGGTTTGAGGGTGGTTTTGTATGGGGTACAGGAGATGAGACCCACATCCAAAGACCCATCTGGCCAGGCATTTTGTAAATCTTTTGGGAATTCTTCTGTTGGTACTTCATTACTTAGGGCCAAAATGGGCACAATGGATTCATTGAATTCAGAAGATGCAGGCAATCCGCCGAGTGGTAATATTTTTTCCAGATTGAATGAGCAGGACCACCGCATTGATCAATTTGCCATAGCGTTGCAAACGCTCCTGATTCGCACTGCTCACCTGGATCCACGCACTGTGGCTGTTCCGGTACAACTTGTGTTGCAGGCCATCCCTGTTGATGCTCCAGTCTCTGTGCAGGCACTAGACATGTGCACACTAAAATATTTTGTTTCGGAATTTCGTTTTCGTCTGAAAAATAAATTTATTTAGTTACTCCCGAAATTCGTTTTTATTTTGTTTTTCGTTAGAAATTGCATTCGTCCGAAAATCTGAATTAATTAAGGTCGACTCTGTCATTGAAGGCTTATGGTGTCTGTCGAATGTTCAAAGAAGATTCGACGGAGCAGCGAAACTGTACGACGCTGCAATCATACATTTCCGGTCGAATGTTCCGCCTACAAGCTATAGTAGAATTCTAATGTTGTATGACTAGTCATAATTATATTTATTAATTACTATTACTAGTCAACCAACATTAGAATTTTTCTATAGCCTATGGGCGGATGCATTTTACCGGAAATGTACGATTGCAGCATCGTACAGTTTAGCTGCACCGTCGAATCTTCTAACTTTCGACAGACACCATAAGCCTTCAATGACAGATTCGATGTTTGTGTGTTTTTCGATGCTTTGTCGAATTTTCGTAGTTCATGTTGAATTGTCAAGTTAGTTCTAGCTATTTTACTGCTCCTCCTCTTTGGTTACAATCAGCCAATAAAATTCATCATCATTATTTTTATTTTACTTCCCCCACCCAATTCCAGCAGCGATCTTTTCTCTCTATAATGTTGAATCTTTTCTCTCTATAATGTTGAATCTTTTCTCTCTATGTAGAATAATCTTGGACTAATAGAGTTAAGGTTAGGCACATTCGACCACAGGTTCGATAGACACAGATTGTTATTTTCAGCATCACGTTGAATCTCGTATCTATATCGAACTGTTGTCGCAACGAAAACGAAAATAAAGCATTTGTTTATGTCGGATCTTTCGGTATTCGGATTCTGTGCTTTCGTTTTCGTTTGTTAAAACGATAATGAAAATACCTGAAATTCGGACGAACATGCATTCGGACGAAAACTAATGGACATGTCTAGCAGGCACCCGCCTCGAATATTACCTCTGTAAGAGGTATGTCTGGTTCCACTCCGCTTCCCTAGCGATTTGGGGACAATCCAGTTCAATGCAGAGGGTTTCTCAACCAGGTTGGGATATGCATTTTAGATGCTGCCCCAGGCATTCCCCATGGACAGAAGCAAAGTAGGCATCATTATTTCTTTGCTTTCTGATGGAGCCTTGGCCTGTGCAAACCCTCTATGGGAGACGCAAAAACCCATTGTCCTGAGTTACCCTGAGTTTGTGGCTTCCTTTAAAAGGGTATTTGACATTCCCACTCGCACCACTTCTGCTGCCAAAAGCCTCATGTCCATCACACAGATTACGAGAACTGTTGCCGATTATGCCATTGAATTCCGTACTCTGGCAGCAGAGGTTGCTTAGAACAATGAGGCCCTCGTAGCTTCTTTTTCTCATGGTCTCTTGGATAGCATTAAAGATGAGATAGCAGCACGAGACATACCTTCGGATCTGGAGAAGGTAATCACATTTGACATTCTCATTGACTCCAGACTCCAAGAGAGACCTTCTTTTATGGAGCGCTTGCAGAAGCCTCCTGTACGCTTGGCTCTGAGCTTTGCATTCCCACCCTTGCCTCCCTCACCTCCCATGCCTCTTGGTACCGTGTCCTCCAGTGAAGTAGAACCCATGCAGTTGGGCTTCACACATCTCTCTGTTGAGGAGAGGGCCTTTAGGAGTAGGGAAAGATTGTACCTTTATTGTGGCCAGGCAGGTCACTTTTTGAAGTCTTGTCCTACCTGTCCAGGAAACGCCTGCTGCTTGAGGTCCTGTAGGGGACAGACCTTACGTGGCATTGTTACCACCCCAGTTATCCTGAGAGGTAAGCCTCTAGTTTTGGTTACCCTTTCTTGGTCTGAGTCGTCATCGATGCACAGGCTCTAATCGACTCTGGGCCTGCATAGATAGTGCCTTTGTGTCTGAGTACTCGATTCCTCTGCAGCTTCATGCCACTACACTTGCCATTGAGACTATTGATGAGAGACCTTTACAGCCTACCCATGTGACTCATGAGACTGCTCTGTTGACCATGGCTGTAGGGGCTCTTCACTATGAGATAATCCAATTTCAAGTTATTTACTCACCTCAATACCCAGTGGTCATTGGTTATTCTTGGTTACAGAGGCACAATCCCTCTTTTGATTGGCATTGGGCTGAGGTTCTTCCTGGTCGCCACAATGCAACACAACATGTTATTAGAAAGTGGTTAAGGTCCTGAGCACGTCTTCACTCTCCTCTTTGCCAGAGGAGTACCACAAATTTTGGCTATGTCTTTGACAAAGGTCAAGCTGGTATTTTGTCTCCAAATCGGTCATATGAGTAGCCGGGTCTACCCTTTGTCTGTCTCGGAGGATAAAGCCATGGAGGATTTTGTTGCTGATTTCACTTTCTCAAGGGTTCATCCGCAAAATCCTCGTCTCCTGCCGGTGCTGGCTTCTTCTTTGTGAAAAGGAAGAGTGGTGAATGGAGAACTTGTATCGATTTACAGGGGTCTTAATCGCATCACGATTAAGAACGCTTATCCAATTCCATTGATTACGGAATTATTTGACCGCCTCAGAGGAGCAACAGTTTTCACTAAGCTCGATTTGAGAGGGGCATACAATCTTATGAGGATTAAAGAGGGCGACGAATGAAAAACTGCATTTAATACCAGGACCGGACATTACGAATACCTCATAATGCCGTTTGGTCTCTGCAACGCTCCTGCAGTTTTTCAGATATTCATCAACGATGTCCTCCGAGATATGTTGCAGCAATGTGTGGTGGTTTATCTCGACGATATTCTCATATATTTAAAATCCCTAGAGAGCCACCACACAGATGTCTCTCGTGTGCTACAGAGGTTGAAAGACGATAACCTGTATTGTAAGTTGGAAAAGTGCGAGTTCCATCGTGAACAGGTTACATTTCTAGGTTATGTCATTTCTACTGCCGGTTTTTCGATTGACCCAGAGAAACTATCTGCAGTTCTACAGTGGCCTTGAACCGAAGCTCTATGTCCACTACAACATTTTCTTGGCTTTGCCAATTATTATCCGAAATGTATTCGTAATTTCTCTTTTCTGGTCAAACCCCTGACTGATATGACCAGCAAGCACAGCAACCCACAGAATTGGTCTCTG
The DNA here is from genome assembly GCA_029206835.1 of Rana muscosa. Lineage (NCBI taxonomy): Eukaryota > Metazoa > Chordata > Amphibia > Anura > Ranidae > Rana > Rana muscosa. The sequence goes on from CM055121.1 coordinate 646,968,705, forward strand.
GATTCCCTTAAAGCCTTTGAGTCTCTCAAAGCTGCCTTCCTTTCAGCTCCTGTGTTGGCATCCTGATCCCACTTTACCCTTCATTCTTGAGGTTGATGTGTCTGAGACAGGAGTAGGCGCCCTTCTGTCTCAACGTCCTACCTCTGATAGCAATATGCATTCTTGTGGCTACTTTTCTAAGAAATTGTCTCCTGCTGAATGCAAGTACAAGATTGGGGACAGAGAATTGTTAGCTATCATTTTAGCTCTTATGGAATGGAGGCATCTCCTTGAGGGTACCACTGTATCGGTCCTCATTTTGACTGTTTTTCTGTGAATTACATAGTCTCATTCTTACCTGGTACTAAGAATGTAAGGGCTGATGCATTGTCACAACAGTTTTCCTCCTCCTCTAAGATGGAGTCATTTCCTACTCCTGTGATACCTCCCGATCGCATTCTAGCCACTATTCGCACAAGTCTCACTTCTCCTTTGGGTGACAGAATTCTTGCTACTCAGATCCTTTCTCATCCTGAGAAACCTTGTGATCGCTGCTTTGTCCCTGAGAATCTCTGCACTGCTTTTGCTCCAGACTTACCATTCTCCCAAGGCAGCTGGTTACCCAGGGGAGAATCAACTCATCTGGACCTTTTCTCAACAATTCTGGCGGCCTAGTCTCCATGCTGATGTAACCACCTTCGTAGCTGCTTGTTCCCAGAGGCGTTGCTAGGGGGGTGCGGGGGGTGCGGTCCGCCCCCGGGTGACACCCGCTAGAGGGGTGACACCCTCCCTTTTTTTTTTTTTTTTTACAGCTGACCCATTCATTGATTAATTTCACCCCGCTGGGCTGGAAGCCTGGAACAACACCTCCAGCGCCGCGGCCGCGCCTGGTGTGTGTCCTCCGGCTCCTTATTCTTCCTATTCCTAAATTCCAATCCTCCTCCCTACCCTACAGAGCCAGCGAGCGACTCAGCCTGTCACATCATCACACTGCACTGTGATGATGTGACGACACGTCACTGCAGCACACACACAACTTTCTCCGCCCGGGCGGCGCGGCTGCTGTGTGTGACGGTCGCTGCCCACAGTGCCCAGCCCTCCTCCTCTCCACTCTCCAGGAGTACAGACTGTCTGAGACTCCAGCTGGCGGCGGCGCGGCGCACAGAATAAGAACAGGTGGGGGGGGGTTCTCCACCGTCGGCCCGCCGGAGCACAAGATGAGGTGTGTGTATGGGGGGGGGGTTGCCTTTGTAAGAGAGCTAGTGTGGGACAGTGGGAGGACTCAGTTTCAGTGTCTGGCGCCCTGCCCCTGACGGCCTGTATATGATATGATAAGGAAGGGGGGGGGGATGCAAGGTGGTCTGCTGCTAGACACAGCTATAGATTTTATATATATATATATATATATTGTGAGGGGGTTAACTCGGCAGCAGGTGTGTGTGACCCCCGGGATGGGCTCCCCACACAAAACAGGCCCAGCAAACGGAGGTTGTGGTTTTCAAAATCAAAAAAAGGTGCAGTTTATTTTCTATTTACAGTGACAAAACACAGCAAAGCAAAAGAAACATAACCAAAATAAATCCTGGTCAAGTTGACCTCTGACTAAACATACAGGTTTCCTAACTAACAACTGGGATCAGCCTAGTGCTGTCCTAGTCCCTAAGTCCCTGGTTTTAAATGTCCAAGCAAATAGCCACACAGGCTTTTTCTCACCGCACAAGGGTTCACTCTCCCTAGACAGTCCACACAGGTCTGGTTCCAGGCATGAGCTAACATCTAATGAAGCTGGGAGTTCTTATAGAGGCCTAAATGAGCTGACAAGCTTCAGCTGGTCTCATCAACTCCCTGTCTGCACGACGCCCAGCCCTCTCCCTAGAGGTATGAGTCATCCATGAGCCCACTAGCCTTATACAACTCTCCACCTAGTTGTATAAGTCGGCGTAAAGCCTGAATCTGGGCGAAATATATCTACCCCCCTGGATGCAACCAGGTAACTTTACCTTCCTGCTGTCACATACCCCCCCCTCTTGTTTTAACCTCGGGGTTGGAACACCAGCAATCAGGCATTCATGTACTCGAGACAAAGCATCCACATTCCCCATTTGAACGCCAGGGCGATGCTTTACTGTGAAGTTGAATTCCTGGAGGGCCAGGAACCACCTATTCACTCTTCTATTTGTTTCCTTGTTTTGAGCCATCCACTTTAACGGAGCGTGATCCGTAACCATGTCAAAGTGCCTACCTAGCAGGTAGTACCGAAGGGAATCTAGAGCCCACTTCACCGCTAAACACTCCTTTTCAACGGTGGCGTAATTTACCTCATGGGACTTCAACTTCCTGCTGAGGTAAATGACTGGGTGCTCTTCCCCGTTCCAGACCTGGGACAATACTGCTCCTAACCCCACATCTGACGCATCACTTTGTACGACAAAGTCTTTAGAGAAGTCGGGTGAGTACAACACTGGCTGGCTACATAAGGCTTGTTTCAAGAATTGGAATGCTGCCTCAGCCTCGGGGGTCCATTTAATCATGACCGACCCTTTCCCCTTCGTCAGGTTGGTTAGGGGCACAGCCTTAGAAGCAAAGTGGGGAATGAATCGCCGATAATACCCAGCGATTCCCAGAAAGGCTCGTACCTGCTTCTTGCTGTTGGGACGTGGCCAACTCTGGATGGCCTCGACTTTGTTGAGTTGGGGTTTTATTACTCCCCTCCCAATGGTGTACCCAAGATATTTGGCCTCCTCCTGCCCAATGGTACACTTCTTGGGGTTAGCCGTAAACCCCGCTTCCCGAACAGAGTCCAGGACTGCTTGCACTTTTGGCAGATGTGAGGCCCAATCTGTGCTATGGACAATTACGTCATCCAGGTAAGCCGCAGCATACTTCCGATGGGGCCTCAGCATCTGGTCCATTTTCCGCTGGAATGTGGCCGGCGCATTCTGTAACCCGAACGGCATTCTTTTATATTGGAACGCCCCGTCTGGGGTTACAAATGCGGTTTTCTCTTTGGCCGACTTGGCCAGGGGGATTTGCCAATACCCTTTTGTGAGGTCAAGAGTCGTCATGTATCGGGCTGTTCCCAGCCGGTCGATCAACTCATCTATACGTGGCATGGGGTAGGTGTCAAATTTTGTAACTTTGTTCAACTGACGAAAATCGTTACAAAATCGCCAGCTCCCATCCGGTTTAGGCACCAACACGATGGGACTAGACCAATCACTTTGGGACTCCTCTATCACCCCTAAGTTCAGCATTTTCTGTACTTCCTCCCGTATTGCCTCCCGTCGAGCCTCTGGGATCCGATAGGGTTTTAACTTCACCCTTTCACCGGGCGGGGTAATGATGTCATGCTCTACCCCAGATGTTTGTCCCGGCAGCTCAGAGAATACCTCCTTGTTGCGAAGCACAAACTCCTTAACCTCCTGTTGTTGGGGTTGTGACAAGGTGGCTGCTATTCCAACCTCAGGAATCACGCAACCAGTTTGAGCTGGTGACCAAGTGTCTGCGACTAGGGACTCTCTATCCCTCCAGGCTTTCAACAGATTAACGTGATAGATCTGTTCGGGCTTTCGCCTTCCTGGTTGTCTGACCTTGTAATTCACTTCGCTCACTTTTTCCATTATCTCGTAGGGGCCTTGCCATTTGGCAAGGAATTTACTTTCAACCGTAGGGACAAGTACCAATATCCTATCCCCCGGGGAAAAGGTACGGGTCTTGGCTCCACGGTTGTACACTCTCTGCTGTGCCAACTGCGCTTGGGCCAAATGTTCCTTCACGATGGGCATTACCTGTGCAATTCGATCTTGCATCAGGGCGACATGCTCAATCACACTCCTGTGGGGAGAACTCTCACTTTCCCAAGTTTCCTTGGCAATATCCAACAGCCCTCTTGGGTGTCTCCCATACAGTAACTCAAAGGGGGAGAATCCCGTAGAGGATTGGGGCACCTCCCTAATAGCAAACATCAAATAAGGAAGTAAACAGTCCCAATCCTTTCCATCTCTATCCACCACTTTCTTCAACATTTGTTTTAGGGTTTTGTTGAATCTTTCAACCAGCCCATCGGTTTGGGGGTGATACACAGACGTACGCAATTGCGTCACTTTGAACAATTTACACAGCTCTTTCATAACCCGGGACATAAAGGGTGTACCTTGGTCCGTAAGCAGTTCTTTACAAATACCCACCCGGCTAAAAACAAAAGATAGCTCTTTGGCTATGGTTTTGGCCGAGGTATTTCGGAGAGGGATCGCTTCTGGATAACGGGTGGCATAGTCCATTATAACTAATATGTACTGGTGCCCCCTAGCGGACTTGATTATAGGACCTACCAAATCCATGGCGATCCTCTCAAACGGGACCTCAATGATGGGTAGAGGGACCAGCGGGCTACGGAAATGTGGCATCGGGGCCAACCTCTGACACACAGGGCAGGAGGAACAATAATTTTCTACGTCCTTCATCACCCCCGGCCAATAGAATCTCTGTAATACCCTCTCTCGGGTTTTCTCTGTCCCCAGATGACCTCCAAGAATGTGCCCATGGGCCAACTCCAACACCAACTTCCTGTAAGGTTTGGGCACCACAAGCTGCTCAACGGTTTCTTCTGCCCTTTTTGCCACCCGATACAGTAGGTCCTTCTCTACGCTGAAGTATGGGTAAGTGCAGGTATTATCTGGGTTCACTAACTCGCCATCTATTTTCACTACGTTTTCCCGTGCCTTTATTAGGGCGGGGTCTTTCAACTGTTCTGTGGCAAAGTTTTCCCTGTGAACCTCAAGATCAGAAAACTCCACAGACGGTAGGTTTTCGTCTGAGGAGGTGGGCTCCTCTCCAGTTTCTTGAGTCTCCCCTGCCAATACTGATAAGGGAAATTCCGGAGAGTCCTCACCACTCTCAGGGGAGTTCTGGCTATCACATTCCTGGTACATAGGGGCACCAGTGAGGGGCTCAGGATCATCCCACAGTTCCCAGAACTTCGGAAAATCCCTTCCCACAATGGCGTCATGCGGTAACTGAGATACTAAGCCCACTGGATGAGAGAGGGTACCTTTGGGGGTCTCGAAACACACTGTAGTCACTGGATACTCTCGGGTGTCCCCATGCACACAAATAACAGCTACCTTGCTATTCCCAGAGACCTCTGTTTTAACTAACTCAGCCTTTATCAGGGTCACAAGGCTACCTGAATCCAGCAATACCACAACATTTCTACCATTAACACACATTTTGCATAAATGTTTCTCAGTTCCTCGAATGGCAGTGCATGCGACTGTCGCACACAGCGACTGACGTCTGCCCGTCAGAAAGTCACACTGCATGGGTTCCTCCACAACCGGGCAATTGGCTGCAATATGTCCCGCTTGCCGGCAGCGGTAGCAAACGATCCTTCTTGCCGCCTCTTGAGCCGCTGATTTCCCAGGCTGTTCTCGCCAAACTTGGGGTAGAGCTCCCACCCTCTCACTCTCTCCACCCTCACCCCTTGGAATCCTCTTATCCGCCCCTGGGGATGGTCTGGTCTTAGGGTGGAAAGTCCGAGTGTCTCTGGAAGAGGCCGTCAGGTTCTCTGTAGCCAAGTATTTCTCCACACGATCCACAAGACCATCGGCCGTCTCTGGGTCTCCATGGCTTACCCACTTTTGGATGGCAGTAGGAAGAGCTCTCAAAAACCGATCCATTACAACACGTTCCACAATCTTTGGTGCGGACAAAGTCTCTGGCTGTAGCCACTTTCTGCTCAGGTGAATGAGATCATACATTTGAGACCTGGGGGGTTTTCCAAGCTGGAAAGTCCAGTTATGCACACGCTGAGCCCGGACAGCCTGGGTGACACCCAGCCTTGCCAATATTTCAGCTTTTAGCATCACATAGTCTTTTGCTTGGTTAGGCTCTAGGTCATAGTAAGCTTTCTGCGATTCACCAGTTAACAGAGGAGCCACCAGTCCAGCCCACTGCTCCTCAGGCCACTTTTCTCTTTCAGCGGTCCTTTCAAATGTGGTCAAAAATACCTCTGGGTCATCCTCTCCAGTCATTTTTGTCAATAAACGACTCACCCCAAAGGACGCGGTATTAGTGGGACGGCTTTCCTCACTGGTCTGCGGACGTTGCTGCATTACTGCTTCCATCTGTTGTTGTAGTCTCTGCTCTTGCTTCTGCAACAGGTCTATGAAGCGGGCCTCAGATTGCTGCTGGGCTCGTTGCTGAGCCTCCAGACTCTGTTGCAAAGTTGCGTTTGTCTGCTGCTGGGCTGCAAGGCTCCTTTGCAAACCTGCATTTGTCTGCTGTTGATTGGCATTTGCTAGAGCCAGCTGCTTCAGTATCTCCTCCATGCTGGCTTAAAAAAAAACTGCCACTGGTTCTTCACCAACTGTGAGGGGGTTAACTCGGCAGCGGGTGTGTGTGACCCCCGGGATGGGCTCCCCACACAAAACAGGCCCAGCAAACGGAGGTTGTGGTTTTCAAAATCAAAAAAAGGTGCAGTTTATTTTCTATTTACAGTGACAAAACACAGCAAAGCAAAAGAAACATAACCAAAATAAATCCTGGTCAAGTTGACCTCTGACTAAACATACAGGTTTCCTAACTAACAACTGGGATCAGCCTAGTGCTGTCCTAGTCCCTAAGTCCCTGGTTTTAAATGTCCAAGCAAATAGCCACACAGGCTTTTTCTCACCGCACAAGGGTTCACTCTCCCTAGACAGTCCACACAGGTCTGGTTCCAGGCATGAGCTAACATCTAATGAAGCTGGGAGTTCTTATAGAGGCCTAAATGAGCTGACAAGCTTCAGCTGGTCTCATCAACTCCCTGTCTGCACGACGCCCAGCCCTCTCCCTAGAGGTATGAGTCATCCATGAGCCCACTAGCCTTATACAACTCTCCACCTAGTTGTATAAGTCGGCGTAAAGCCTGAATCTGGGCGAAATATATCTACCCCCCTGGATGCAACCAGGTGACTTTACCTTCCTGCTGTCACAATATATATATATACTATGTAATATAGCTGGTCCAGCCGCCCCTCCCCCCACCAGACCAGCTAACTCCTGTGCTACTGTGCCTATTATATGTAATATAATATATCTGTGTCCAGCAGCCCCCCCCCCCCATTATCAGACAGCCAACACTCACAATATAATTTATATTAGCTGACTGAGACACCCCCAGCCTGAGCTGGTCTGATGATGATGATGATGGGGGGGGGGGGGAATGCTGCTGGCCACAGATATATTATATTAGATATAGGCACAGTAGCTGAGTGACACACCTACCCACCCTGAGCAAGCTGGTCTCATGGGGGGGTGCTCTGTGTCACCAGGTATGATAGCTGAGCGGAGCCGCCCTAATCTGGCCTGATAAGGGGGGGTGTCCACAGACCACAGCACAGGTGTAGGCAGACAGTGACCCACACCCACATCAGATCCATCCAGCAAGCAGAAGGTCACAGCAGCATCTTCTCGTCTTCTCTGTGGCCATCAGATCCGGTCCAAGCAAGCAACACGCCTTGTTGTCAGCAGGTCACAGCATCTTCTCGTCTTCTCTGCGGCCATCAGATCCAGTCCAAGCAAGCAACACGCCTTGTTGTCAGCAGGTCACAGCATCTTCTCGTCTTCTCTGTGGCCATCAGATCCGGTCCAAGCAAGCAACACGCCTTGTTGTCAGCAGGTCACAGCATCTTCTCGTCTTCTCTGCGGCCATCAGATCCGGTCCAAGCAAGCAACACGCCTTGTTGTCAGCAGGTCACAGCATCTTCTCGTCTTCTCTGCGGCCATCAGATCCGGTCCAAGCAAGCAACACGCCTTGTTGTCAGCAGATTACAGCATCTTCTCGTCTTCTCTGCGGCCATCAGAACCGGTCCAAGCAAGCAACACGCCTTGTTGTCAGCAGATTACAGCATCTTCTCATCTTCTCTGCAGCCATCAGATCCAGTCCAGCAAACAACACACCGTTTCAGCAGGTCAGTTCCAAAATCCAAATCATGCCAATGATGCCATTATCTGCTGTCCCCAGGGACAGATCCGATCCAGAGATCACCATACAGTGGGATCTCTGGATTGGATCTGTGCCTGGGGACAGCAGATAATGAAAAGTGTGGGGGCAGAGCTGCGATGAAGTCACTCATCGTGTTGGAGCCCTCGGTTAAGCCCCTTTTACACTGGGGCAGTTGGTGCGTCGGCGGGGGGGGGGGGGTGACACCATGTTATACCGCACCAGGTGACACCAACCCTAGTGACGCCACTGCTTGTTCCGTGTGTGCTCAGAGTAAAACACCACATCACCTTCCAGTGGGCTTCCTACAACCCATACCCAATGGAGAGAGGCCTTGGACCCACTTGTCTATGGATTTTATTGTGGAGTTACCCAACTCCCAGAGCAACACAGTTATTCTTATGGTGACTGGTTCTCGAAGATGTCACTTTGTTCTCCACTTAAAGCGGTTGTACAGTTAAAAAATATATTTTTTTCCACACCTGTAAGGCAAAAGGCATAATGAGCTAGTATGCACCGCATACTAGCTCATTATGAAATACTTACCTAAGAACGAGGCGTCGGTAACTTACCTGGTCCACGCCGAGGGAGATGACATGTTGCCTCGGCCTGTGTTCTTCCTGGTATCGCGGCTCTAGCGCTGTGAGTGGCTGGAGCCGCGATGTCGTCACTCCCGCGCATGCGCGCAGGAGACTTCTTTCTGGCAAGGTCCGGCGTCTGCCAGGCCTTTAGCCGAGAATACCCTGTGCGCATGAGCCGCTGCAGTCAGCGGCTCATTGCGAGGGGAATATCTCCTAAACCGTAAAGGTTTAGGAGATATTTTTTGTACCTACAGGTAAGCCTCATTATAGGCTTGCCTGTAGGTAAAAGTTAAAAAACACACTATACAACCACTTTAAGAAGGTGCCTACATACAAAGAACTGGCATCCAGGAGATCTTTCGGTTACATTGGCTACCCAGGATTATCATCTTGGACAGGGGTAGCCAGTTTGTGTCCAGGTTTTTGCGAGCCTTTTGTGCACAGTTGGGAATTCAGCTTTCCTTCTCCTCTGCATATTAGACATGTGCATTTCGTTTCGTTCCGAATCGAAATTCGGACGAATTTTTCATTATTCGGACATTCGGATGCATCCGACTTACCGAATTACAATACTAACGAATTTAACCGAATCCGAATTTTTTCGAATCTAAAAATATTTTTGACCCGAATTTGGGTCCATGTATCTCGGGGTTACTTGGTGATAGAAACCCCAAATTTGGAGATGTTGTAGTGCTAGTTCTTCTGTGTTTGCATACCAAATATGGGGTTTCTATAACTAAGTGACCCCGAGATACGTGGACCCAAAGTTGGGTCACAAAATGTCAAGCACTTTACTGGAGCAGAGAATGACATTTTGCAACCCGATTTTGGGGCCACATATCTCGGGGCCACTTGTAGCTAGAAACCCCAAATTTGGTATGCAAACACAGTAGAACTAGCACTACAACATCTCCAAATTTTGGGTTTCTATCACCAAGTAACCCCAAAATACATGGACCCAAAGTCGGGTCGCAAAATATTTTCGAATGCGGTTGAAATAGTATCAACATGATTCGAAATTATTTCAACTGCATTTGAAACTATTTCAACCGGATTCGAAAATATTTTGTGACCCGAATTTGGGTCCATGTATCTCGGGGTTACTTGGTGATAGAAACCCCAAATTTGGGGTTATTGTTTTTCTAGTCTATTTTCTATTTTATTATAATCTTTTCTATCCAAAGTAAAAATTAATTAATTAATTAAAAAATTTGAATTCATACTATTCGAAATTCAAATTTATTCTATTCGAAATTCGAATTTCAGAAGATGGTTGTATATTCTTTCTATTTTATTCTTCTAAATTATATTTTTTTTCTATTCTGTTCTAATCTTTTCTATTTGAATTATAAATTTTGGAAGAAGGTTATTTACTTACTTATATACATCTGTCACATAAAAAAAAGATGTGAAATGACTGTCACGGATGTCGATCGCAAGGCAAGTACATATGCTGTATGTCATTGTCCACTTACCACAACACCTGCCACGAGTGCCACGACACCGGCCACGAGTGCCACGACACCGGCCACGAGTGCCACGTGACCTGCCACGAGTGCCACGTGAATGGCCACGAGTGCCATGTGACCTGCCACGTGACCTAGTTGTGGATTGTCTACTTGCCACGTCACCTGCCACAAGTTATGGGGCTCCTAGCACCAAGTGACCCCCAGATATGGGCGATATTTCAAGTACTTTTCTGCAGCAGAGAATGACATTTTGTGACCCGACTTTGGGGCCACGTATCTCGGGGCCACTTATAGCTAGAAACCCCAAATTTGGTATGCAAACACAGTAGAACTAGCATTACAACGGGGTTACTTGGTGATAGAAACCCCAAATTTGGGGTTATTGTAGTGCCAGTTGTAATGTGTTTGCATACCAAATATTTTGGGATTTCTAGCTATAAGTGGCCCCGAGATACGTGGCCTCAAAGTCGGGTCACAAAATGTAATTCTCTGCTGCAGAAAAGCACTTGACAGATCGCCCATATCTGGGGGTCACTTGGTGCTAGGAACCCCATAACTTGTGGCAGGTGACGTGGCAAGTGGACAATCCACAACTTGGTCACGTGGCACTCGTGGCCAGTCACGTGGCACTCGGACAATGACATACAGCATATGTACTTGCCTTGCGATCGACATCCATGACAGCCATTTCACATCTTTTTTTTATGTGACAGATGTATATAAGTAAGTAACTAACCATCTTTCAAAATTTATAATTCAAATAGAAAAGATTAGAACAGAATAGAAAAAAAATATAATTTAATAGAATAAAATAGAAAGAATATGCAACCATCTTATGAAATTCGAATTTCGAATAGAATACATTTTAATTTCGAACAGTAGGAATTAAAAAAAATGTAATTAATTAATTTTAACTTTGGATAGAATAGATTAGAATAGAAATAGAGAATACACTAGAAAAACAATAGAATAGAATAGAATATAGATACTATCTATTTCATGTTTAATTTTTTTTGCAGATTACTATTTTTTACATAAGATCTCCTGCAGACTATTAGCATTTATTTTATTTTTTTAGCAGATCTCCTGTAGACTATTAACAACCATTTCACTTTTTTTTTGCAGATCTCCTGCAGACTGTTAGAATCAATTTCATTTTTTTTTCAAAGTCGGGTCGCAAAATATTTTCGAATCTGCTTTAAATAGTATCAACATGATTCGAAATTATTTCAACCGCATTTAAAACTATTTCAACCGCATTTGAAACTATTTCAACCGGATTCAAAAATATTTTGCGACCCGACTTTGGGTCCACGTATCTCGGGGTTAGTTGGCGATAGAAACCCCAAATTTGGGGATGTTGTAGTGCTAGTTCTCCTGTGTTTGCATACCAATTTTGGGGTTTCTATCACTAAGTGACCCCGAGAAACGTGGACCCAAAATCGGGTCGCAAAATGTCAAACACTTTTCTGCAGCAGAGAATGACATTTTGCGACCCGAATTTTGGGCCACATATCTCGGGGCCACTTGTAGCTAGAAACCCCAAAGTTGGTATGCAAACACAGTAGAACTAGCACTATAACATCTCTAAATTTGGGGTTTCTATTACTAAGTGACCCTGAGATACGTGGACCCAAAGTCGGGTCGCAAAATATTTTCGAATCCGGTTGAAATAGTTTCAAATGCGGTTGAAATAATTTCGAATCATGTTGAAATAATTTCGAATCCGGTAGAATTATTTTCGAATTCGGTTGAAATATTTTCGAATGCGACCGATTTTCGAATTCGGTCGAAAACAAAACGAAATCCGAAAACGAATTTAACAAATTTAACGAATCTAACTAAACGAACTTAATTAATTAACGAATTAAAACGAAACGAAACGAATTTTTTCCTTTTGCACATGTCTACTGCATATCCCCCGCAGTCCAATGGGGCCGCAGAATGAGCCAACCAAGCCATGGAGCAGGTTCTACGTTGCTATATTTCTGACCACCATAACAACTTACATTGGGCGTAGTTTGCTCACAATAGTGCTGTCAATGCCGCTTCCCGATTGTCTTAGTTTATGGCGAATTATGGGTTCCAGCCATCCATGTTGCCTGACACATTTGTTCCTCAAAGAATTCCTGCATTAGAGGAGCATCTCTGATCTCGGTTCCACTTGGGTTGCATGTCCAAGAGTCCTTGCGACGTGCCAGTGATGGGTACAGACTCCGTGCTGACAACCGACGTCTACCTTCGCCTTCCGACCAAGTTGGGGAGAGGGTCTGGCTGTCATCTTGTAACCTCTGACTCCGTGTTCCCTCATTGAAACTGGCACCGTGGTATATTGGGCCTTCCCGTATTCTCCGTAGGATCAACCCAGTAGCCTACGCTTTAGATCTTCCTTCCAGCATCCGTATTTCTAATGTATTCCATGTTTAAGTTTTAAAACCTTTGGTGTGCAACCGCTTCACCACCTTGGTACCACGTCCTCGCCTGGTTCAGGTTGAGAACCATGAGGAGTATGAGATACAATCTATCATTTCCTCCTGTAGGTTCCACGGGCGCATACAGTACCTTGTTCATTTGAAAGGGTACAGTGCGGAGGATCACTCTTGGGTCTCATCCTTGGATGTACATACTCCTGTCCTCCTCCGTGCTTTCTATAGATGTTTTCCCCTCAAACTTGTTGCCCCTCCGAGGGGGAGGGGTCGTTGAGGAGGGGGTACTGTCAGGACTGGGCTCTCAGCAGCTCTCTTCTCTGTGCTCAGGCTGCTCAGCTGTTGGATGATTGTCAGCACTCATGGTTTCTAGGCTTGTGCACAACGGAAAAATTCGTTCCGTTTCGGTTCGTTTCTTTCCGGTCCTGTTGATTCGTAATCATTCGTAATTTTGCTAGACGGGATTTTTCGTGTTCGGACTCATTCGTATTTTCGCAAGCGACATTTTTCGTTGAATTTTTTGTTGCTTTATAATTCGTACTTTCGGTAGAGTACGTTGTTTTTCGTTGATTCTGGACACAACTCCTACTTTCGTAACTTTTTTTGGGTTCGTTGATTCGTAATTTTCCGTGTCTCTCTCACAACGACGCTGCCTATTATGCCTAATGTGCTTCGAATGGATTTGTACTTTTCTAAATACATAGCGGTTATTTGTAACAATTCGAAATCTCGTATTTTACTTTCGTTTTTTACATGCGGCTATAGGCTCCGCCCCTGTACACCATTTTGAGAGGGTTCAGCACGGTGAGGGAGAAGCAGAGAGCAGAGCAGAGTGAGTGTTATTGTGCTTCGAATGGATTCGAAATCTCGTATTTTACTTTCGTTTTTTCATGCGGCTATAGCCTCCGCCCCTGTACACCATTTTGAGAGGGAGTTCAGCATGGTGAGGGAGAAGCAGAGAGCAGAGTGAGTGTTATTGTGCTTCGAATGGATTCGTACATTCGTAACTTTTTTCATAACGAATTATGCCGAAGACATTCGGGCATTCGCTATTTTGCGGTATAATTTATTTCGGATTCGGTTTTATTCGTAATTGCTTTGTTCGGAAATTCGAATGCTTCCGAATGTCCGAAAGTTGCTAAATTCGGACGAATTTCGATTCGTTACGAAACGAATTGCACAAGCCTAATGGTTTCCACAGTGGCTCACCTGGTGATCATTACCTGCTCGTCAGTCCTACCTACAGCCAGCCCATTTGGGCTTTTTAAACTGCCTTGTGCATTCCTTTCCTGCCTTTGCCTTGATCAACATATCTGGAGATTCTCTGCTGTGTTCCTGTGAAAGACTTTGCCCGGCTGACATCCCTTCTGGTTCCTGATCCTGTTCTTCTGCGTCCGACTATGGTCATCTCTGGTTTCCTTTTTACTGGCTTGTCTGACTACCCGCGTTGGCTTCCGATCCTGGCTAATGTTTTGACTACGTTTAGTGATCTATACTATTTTTACTATTACATTAAAAGGTGTGATTTTTACCACATTTCTGCCTCAGTCTGATTTGTGGTTCTGACAGGAGGCTATTAGATGCTGCTGAAATGCTTCAAGAAACTGCTAGAGATCACTACCATGTTTCAAAAGACTGGTGAAGACTGCTGCTTCTGTCTTAGAACACATTATCAAAGATAGCAAGAGACGGTTTATATGACGCTTGTGTCCCTGACTACTTCACTGTGCAGGGCCGAAACTAGGGGGGGCAGGGGGGCACGTGCGCTGCACTGAGGGGGGGCGCTGCAGCTGTTACAAATCCTCCTGCAGCCCCACATGTTCCTCCTGCTAGCGGACCGCTGGCAACCCCCCCTCTGCTTCTCTGGTCCCCCCCCCGCAGCACTCACCTCCGCTCCCTGGCTAGCTGTGCAGTATGTGGACGGGCTGGATAAAGACATGATCCTCCAAACTGAGAAGCTCATTATATGATCCAGAAGACAGGCAGCCACCTACAGTTGTAACATACCCTTCTCGATACTCGTTCTTCTGCTCTTTTCTTCCCTCACTCTCCATCCTGTCTGCTGCCACAGATAATCTAGATGGAGAGCGGGGGAAGGAAAGAGCAGAAGAATGAGTGCTGAGAAAGGTTATGTTACAACTGTCGGCTGCCTGTCTTCCGGATCGTATGATGAGCTTCTCAGTGTGGAGGATCATGTCTTTATCTAGCCCGTCCACATACTGCACAGCTAGCCAGGGAGAGGAGGTGAGCACTGCAGGGGGACCAGAGAAGGGTGGGACCAGAGTAGAAGGGGGACCAGAGGAGCATGTGGGAGACCAGAAGAGCTTGGGGGACCAAAGGATACGGGGGGGCCGAGGAGCATGTGGGGGATCAGAGGAGAATGGGGGTACAGAAGAGCATAGGGGGAATAGAGGAGAGGAGGGGAACAGAGGAGCATGTGCGGTACCAGAGGAGCACGGGGGTACCAGAGGAGCACGGGGGTACAGAGGAGCAGGGGGGATAGAGGAACAGGGAAAAACAGAAGAGCATGTGGAGGAGGAGAAGAACATGGAGGCACCAGAGGAGCATGGGGACCAAAGGATAGGGGGGACCAGAGGAGCCTGTGGGGGACCAGAGGAGCATAGGGGACCAAAGGATAAGGGGGACAGAGGAGCATGTGGGGGACCAGAGGAGCACAGGGGGCACCAGAGGAGCACAGGGGGCACCAGAGGAGCATGTGGGGGACCAGAGGAGCATGTGGGGGACCAGAGGCGCATGTGGGGGACCAGAGGAGCATGGGGGTACAGAAGAGCAAAGTGGGGATAGGGGAGAGGGGGGAACAGAGGAGCATGTGAGGTACCAGAGGAGCATGTGTGGTACCAGTGAAGCAGGGGGGGTACCAGAGGAGCACGTGGTACAGAACAGCAGGGGGAATAGAGTTAACAGGGGAAAATGGAAGAGCATGTGGGGGAGGAGAGGAACATGGAGGGACCAGAGGAGCATGTGCGGTACCAGAGGAGCAGGGAGTACCAGAAGAGCATGGTGGGAATTTCCCCATGGCTTCAGCAAACAGTTTTTAAGCTGTTCCTGTAGAAGTATAATCCAGGCTCACAGTAGATAAGCAGGGTGTCGGTTTACTGCACTCTTTCAAGATGACTTTCACTTGATATTTTAGAAAAAGTCTTATCTTGAAAGGAATAGCAGTTATTAGGTCATTCTTCCGGCCCAGGGCATAGCTGCAAAACACTGAAAATGGGGTGTGGATCACTGTGGGTGGTTGCAGGACAGTGAGTCCAAACACAGACCGGCCTGGTGGAGTTGTGAATTATCTGAATTTCTGTACTGGTGTGTTTACTTTACATACAAAGTTGTGAATGTACCTACTAGCTCTTTTCAATACTATGTGGTGGCAGGCTGGTGGCACCCATGGCTGATATAAGGACCGGAAGGTCCCAGAGAGGACTTAAAGGAACACGTAGTGCAAAGCATCTCTTGTAATACCAACTATTATGATGGCCTGGGAGGGGACTGTTTCATGAATCATGATAATGGCTGTGTGCTGTGTAAGCGTAGGCTCAGACTATATAACCAGGGTTGTACAACTCTTCGTCTTTAGCAACCATGTTTCTGGTAAAGTTCATATGTCTGGTTCAATATTTGGGCCACCTGGGGAATTTTATGCAGGAAATTTTAAAGGCTGGATAGGGTGGTCATGGCCCATTATGTGTCAGGTAAAAGCCAAAGGGTGGTCCTCCCGGATCAACAGAACTAAAGCACAGAATAGTACGCAGAAAGTAAGGTTAGAAATCTCGTCTTGCAGCTCTGGGGTTTGAGTTCTACCATCTGCATTTATATCCTCTGCCCATTTTTGCATAGGTTTCATATTGGTGCTGCAGTTTTCTCTCACAATCGGAAACATGCTGGCAGGTTTAATTGCATCCACCAAAACTGGCTCAAATAAACACAGTGTTGAGAAATGAGACAGAATTGTAGACAGAGTGATCCCCAGGGGTTACTACTACAGATAAAGAGAAACTGTGACTCAAAATAAAAGCCAAATCGCGGAATAGAACTCAAGTTAAAAGTCACAGCAATATATGGGAAGGTGGAGTTAAACTGAGGTCAAGACAAGCATGATCAACAACAAGGTCAGTCTAGGATCATATTAGTGTTGCAACTGCAAACTTCAAATGCTGCAATGGTCAGCCAGATTGTGGAGTGAGCTGCCCTTATGACGAAACTTAAGCTAATGAGAATGAACACCAATAGCTGTTGGAATGAAGGTTTGCCTTACTATATACTATAGTGTGCAGAGTACCTGTCACGTACCCTGGTGGAAGGCCATAATGACAAGAGGGCTTCCCCTTGTGGCTCTGGTCCGAGTACCTCTGAGAGTGGAGACAGGGGTGCAGGGCACAAAGTAGCATGGGTGCCGGTAATCAGGTAGCAGTAGTCTGTGGACTGTAGCCAGCAGTGATGAACACACACCAGAAAAGGACCGAGGATGGTGGTCCACAGGATGGAACCTGGAAACTGGAATTTGGAAGCTCGGATCAAGGTCATGGTCAGATGTCAAGCCAGGGTCAGCACCGATGGACAACAGATGTAGTCAGTAGCAAAACCCGGGTCAGGAGCAGAGTAAAACGTAGTCAAGCAGCAGGCAGAGCTTGAAACCTGGAAGACAGTAAAGCATATTGAGAGGCAAGCCAGGGTCAGAGTTCAGAATCCACAAAGCAAAGTCAGGAGCGTGCCAGGCAGCAACGGGACATCAGATAACAAGAGCAGAAACGCAGGAATACAGCTCACGGGAAGCTGAACAACATCCAGCAATTACATCCAGCAATTGGTACACACAAAATTGTTAGTTTGGTGTCATTCCAGGGATTGGGCGTGCACCAAATTGCGCAGATGTGTGGGTCAATTCACACTGGCACACACAGGTGTGCATGTCAGTGCACGCTGTTTACTGGCCAAAGTTGTCTGTGTGCTGGCACATGTGCACAAGCATTAACTGCACAAGTATGTCCATAAGCATTAGCTGTATGAGTATGTACATGAGAATTTGTTGTACGAGTATTAGTTTCCTGACAGTACCCCTGAGTGCAGAAGTGATGTGCTTTTTAATCTAGGGGAATCTGTAGGGGAATCTGATACAGAGAAAAGCTAGAAACATCATCAACAGCAGATGTAGGAAAGTCAGGTACTTTTTGTGAAGAGGAATCCACAGAGGTTACAGCAGGACAGTATATAAAGGAGGACCAAGCTATAGCTGTAAACTGACTGTCTAGCTCTATGAATCCTTTGTTAGTTGGTCCCTGACAAGGGAAACCAGAAGATAAGCCCAAATGGTCAAAAACCAAAGCAGCGATAGCGGCCCACTTGACCCCATTCCACTTGTAGTCCCCTGTTCCAAAAGAAATGGAGCTATAATGTAAATTTAGTTTTTGGCTGATCTGTAAACAGCTCAGATTGATTGTATATAGTTTATTTGGTTTCTCTCTTGAACTTGGCTAGTTGTGCATTTCTCACTGTTGCCAGTAGGTGTCACTGGTACCACAGGCCAGTATGAGAATTACAACAAGCTGAGCTGTAATGCATATTCTTTTCCAGAAACAGCCCAGTAGGAGGTTCTTGGCTGTTGTGCATTCTGGGAGGGGGTATTTATGGGACAGACACCATGTGCTCAGGTCAGTTCTTACCTCGTGGCCTTCCAGGCCTGAGGCCACGTTACTGCTAGCTCTGCAAGTAGGCCCAGAAGCCTGTCTGGGGCCTACTAATCCTGAGGTGGTCCTAGGCTGTCTTGCCTGTTTGGAAGAAGCCGCGCCAAGCTGAGGAGATCCCAGGGGAGGACCCTTGCTGGAGAGAGCCAGGATAAAGGCTGGTCTCTCAGGAGGGCCTGGTGACTCGTTTGGAGGACGCACCTAAGCTAAACTACCCTCACAGTACTGCCGGATGGCTTAAAGGTTCTGGTACTGTGAAGCTGTTCTACAATTCTAATTCAAGGTAACTAACTCCTGGCTGCTAAGTCTGTGAGAGAGACTTATCCGTGAGTGATACTGGCTGCTGAGTCTGTGAGAGAGGCTTATCCAGGAGTTCTACTGGCTGCTAAGTCCTGTGAGAAAGGCTTATCCAGAAAACCATACCGGTTGCTAGGTCTGTGTGAGAGACCTATCCAGGTATTCAAGATCTTCCAAAATAAAGCTGCTTTTGTCCTTTGGATTCAAGGAGTCCGTAAGTGATCTGCTAAAGGTATCTGAAACCTCCCCTAAACCTATATCTTACTACTACTTCCAAGTTCTTCATTAAAGCATTGAAAAATACTAAAGTGACTGGCGCCCACATTTGTTCTAACTTCCCATTATAGCCATAGACTCAGCCCTGGGGTGAATGTAAGCTCGCTCCCTGTCTCTGGAGGTACCTCTTTGCTCCCAGTATACCCAGAGGGGCGTTACACACTTTCAACACCCATGGTGGTAAGGCTGGTGAGACTACCTCCAGTAGCGATTCCCCACAGTGCCCGCAGGTGATCCAGGGCTGGATGTTGGTGGCCAGTCCCAAACATTTTGGACACAGCAGCCCGATCACACTTCGTAGCCTTCTGTCGTGTAGAGTGGAAGGTTTCCTCTAGAGATGTAGTGCACTCTGGTGTCAGTGACTTCTCTCAGCTCTACAGGGCCAGGGACGATGACTGGTGCAAAGACTTTCCAATCAGAAATAGAAATTCCGAGACGCACCATGCTTCTCTCTCTGTATAAGTCTCAAATCACATGGATCAAAAATGACTGCGCACATGGCTGCGACTCCGTCTTCTTCACATTAGAGCGGCAACCCCTCCCCCTGCCAAGGGATTGGTCTGGCCGCCCTCTAGAAACTTCAGCGCTAGCCTCTTTCTTCCAGCAGCGTGCAAAAACTCTTCTGTAGTCTGCTTTAACCCCTTCAGCACTGGCATAAACTGACAAAAGACTAGGCTGACACTCTCCCAACAATAAAAATACAATCTGGTTCTTCCTTGCGTGGTTCAGGAGGACAAAAGCAGTCTCTGAGGCACACATATGTTACTTGTCACTTTCCCATTAAGCCAAACGAAACTCCTATGTAGTTGCAGTCGGATGTCAGGGACAACCACAGCAAAAATAACATTGGGCCCCACGTTGGGTGCCAAAAACACAGCGCCCTCCTGACCTCCAGTAGAATGGTGGCAACCCCCAGAGACAGGGAGGGCTGAAATTTCACCTCAGGGTGCAGGTTGCTGGGCATGGTGGGTGGTGTACAAGGTAGAAAAAATGGGCGCCAGTCACTTTTATGCTGAACAAAGGTGAGTTTATTTCTAGCAGACTGCTTTGACAAAAAGTAGAAAGGTAGACAGTGGTACAGAAAAAGAGCCTTTAAACTGTAACCAGCAATCTGTACGTTTGTAGCAACAGCTGTCACTTATAGCAACTAAAAAATAAGTCACAAAAAGGGAGGGCAGGATTTCTCTGGATGATTCCATCTTAAAGCTTTCCCAGGCTCTCCGCGGTTCCCTGGTCCATGGCAGAGTAACTTCTGGTACTTCATCGCAGGTCTCCATCCTTTCCCTCATGCCTCCATACAGAGTCTAAAGCACATGGCTAGGCCTTGGGCTTCAGGCCTACCCAGAGCAGCTGCTGTTTCTCACACATCCACCTCAGGTCAAAGTCTGGGTGGGAGGACCCTGATCACTTGACCTCCCAAAATATTTATACTATTTCCCAGCATGCTCAGCAGCCAGAGAAACTCCTACTGATTGGCTGAGAAAAGTATGCATATTTATAACCTAGCTTCACTGTAGTTCATCATACTAATGCCAAAGGTTACAGTGCCACCTACTGACACAAGGGAGGAATCAGAGCTACACCAGGCTTAGGAGAAAATCCAAATGATCTCTAAGACTACAAATCAGCCAGGCTAGTTACCACCTAGCACAGCTAAATTTACTGATAGCCCCTGTTTAAGACAAGGGCGATACACAATTGTAACTGCTATTTCTGAAGGTGTCCTTCCTACTTTAGTTGGATAAGAATAATTGGGAGCACAGGTGCCATCATCCTCTCTGCTCAAACACTGAGCACTGAGGAATTTCCCACCACTGGAATGGTTTTAGTGGGGCAGGGAATTCCTATTACATTATTGCCCATATTTGGACTAAGTGAAAATTTCTCAAGCAAATCAATGTAAATACACTCTTTTGAGTAACTTACCCAGGACAGGGGAGCAGATAGTGATGTCAGGGTGCAGTTAGAACTGATCTCTATACCTCTTTCCAGTCAATGACTCAGAATATAATGAAGTTGTTGAATCAGTATGACAGCCAAGCAACGGCATTTTGAAAAGAAAAGGTCAGCCTTCATATTCCTGTTAACACGATTTTCCTTTAAGAATACTGATGGTTTTGCTTCAAAAACAATTCAGTCTGATTATGTTCAGTTACAAATTCCTTTTTTCACATCTCTGTGCTGAAAGGAAGAAAAGGACACACAATATTTGGCGTTTATACTCTAGGAACTTGATGACATTTTCATAATCCTTGGGAACCAAAGCACTTCACTTTTAATTTGACCATAGAGGTAAAACTAATATTTTCCGTATGGAAGATCCACCAGACTTTATTTGCTAGTATCTGGCATTTTCTACGGGGACTTTTCCACAAGCTGAGTACTTCTGATTGTAGCCCAAAGTTATTTTAAAGGAGGATCTTTAAAACTAATTTACCTAGAAACTACACCAAAGAAATTTATTTTGACTAAATGATATAAGTTGAAATACTTTTCCCAGCACCAGTATATCCAGGAAAAAAAGGCTGCACTCAGGACAGAAATTCAAACACTGGTAGCTATTCATCAGGACAACATTAACAGATAGTCCTTGCTTTGGACCTCCACCCAAATGAGTCTCACCCACAACACACGGCTTTTTAGTATTCTTCTTCATCCTTGTGGATAAAATGCGTCATCAAAAGAGGTTCCAGGCCGGGACTCTATTAATTTGGTCTGGATTATTAAAGTTACCAGTGTTTTAATTTTTTTTTAAACAAACGGGGGGACTATGCATAGGCAAAGGTGGGACTTTGAGTGAGGCACATGTCTGTGCCTCCATCCCTGGTACAAATGAAAAGAAAGGGAATTTGGGACTTTAAATGAGGTTTCGGACAAGGTGGGGGTAATTTTGAAAGGAAACATGTTTATTAATGTGGAAAATAATGTGGTATACTGTCTAAGTCAATGGGGCTGTGCATAAAAACATAACTATAATGGACATTAAAGACACATATTAATATCGACTTGGAAACTCATGGCATATGGCATTACATATGAAACATGGACATCAAGGATATACAATTATATCAAATAACAATACACAACGGTATGAAAATAAATGAGCAGCTCCCATGAGTACATGATTACACACACATAGATCCTTAAAATGGCACAGTGCAGTTGAGATGACATGAGGTAAAAAATTGTAGATCATTATTGCTAGTGGATCAGTGGATGGATTGTTAGGCTGATGTGGGAATGCGTTGGCATCCTAAATTACCCAACGTATTTCGTGTTTGTACACTCCTCAGGGGCGGATTCTCCCAAATCTAAGGAGATTGAAATATATTTTAGTATAAAATGACACTAAGCATAAAATGAAGGGCATGTATGTCAGTCCTAAATTTACATACCACAGGTAAGTGGTGTAGATGGTGAGGATGAGTGAGTTGTTGAACCAGAGCCAGCAAGAGGGTGTCAGTCCCGGAAGCTGAGGAGATTGCGCCACGTGCAACTGAAGCGCAGGCCTGAAATTCCTCAGGAAGGCAGATAACCAAAAATGGTGCTGCGCCAAAATGGTAGTCAAATGCTGGGAAACGTCATGAATCTGTGTTCAAAAAATCTATAAATCTATAAAAAGGTATGCAGCAACCACACTAGATAAAGTCCAGTGGCAAATACGGATGGTGGCAAAATTACCTGGATGTTGGGTAACAGGGGACAAAAAGTCCCTCAGCAGTATGAAGTGATCCCATAGAGATAAGAAAGACTGTGAGCGGGCAGCCTATATATACCCCCCACCCCTACGCACAGCCGCACGTTGGCACACACCAACGTCACACTGGCCAATCATATGCCAGGAGGGGCTCCGATCGGGGCGGGGAACCCCGCCCGCAAAAGAGGCTGTCCCCCATAGGCTGTGAAGGGCTAAGATGGTGGTGACGCGGCCCGAGTCATGACGTCAAGGATGCCGTCAGACGTGAGTCATGTATGGCGTGACGTCGATGCGCTGTGGACGCATCGGATGCATTAAGGTGAAAAAACATGAACCTTTTACTGTCCCTTTAAGAGCAGCATACCCCATAATTTTGCATCCTTTCTTTTGAACACTAATACTAGAAAATTTTCATTATTATAATTCTAGAGAGTGCTTTTTTATGATATCTAATAAAAAATGTCATATAATCTCAAGTCATTTTAGAAAATCAAAATATTGTCATGAACATTTTAAACTGTTACATATGCATTGCTTACAGCAAGCACTGCACATTAGGACAACTAGAAGAATTAGCTTCTCTTTGCCCTTTTCCCTATATGTACTGTGAGGGGGTTAACTCGGTAGCGGGTGTGTGTGACCCCCTGGTTGGGCTCCCCACACAAAAACAGGGCCAGCAGACGGAGGTTGTGGTTTTCAAAATCAAAAGGTGCGGTTTATTTCTCTATGTACAGTGACAAAAACACAGCAAAGCCAAAAAGAAACATAAACAAAATAAATCCTGGTCAGCTTGACCTCTGACTAAACATGCAGGTTTCCTAACTAACAACTGGGATCAGCCTGGTGCTGTCCTAGTCCCTAAGTCCCTGGTTTAGTCAATGTCCAAACAAATAGCCACACAGGCTTTTTCTCACCGCACAGGGGTTCACTCTCCCTAGACAGTCCACACAGGTCTGGTTCCAGGCATCAGCAAACACCTAATGAATCTGGGAGTTTTTATAGAGGCCTTAAACGAACTGACAGGCTTCAGCTGGTCTCATCAACTCCCTGCCTGCACGACGCCCAGCCCTCTCCCTAGTTGTATAAGTCGGCATAAAGCCTGAATCTGGGAGAAATATATCTACCCCCCTGGATGCAACCAGGTGACTTTACCTTCCTGCTGTCACATACCCCCCCCTCTTGTTTTAACCTTGGGGTTGGAACACCAGCAATCAGGCATTCATGTACTCGAGACAAAGCATCCACATTCCCCATTTGAACGCCAGGGCGATGCTTTACTGTGAAGTTGAATTCCTGTAGGGCCAGGAACCACCTATTCACTCTTCTATTTGTCTCCTTGTTTTGAGCCATCCACTTTAACGGAGCGTGATCCGTAACCATGTCAAAGTGCCTACCTAGCAGATAGTACCGAAGGGAATCTAGAGCCCACTTCACCGCTAAACACTCCTTTTCAACCGTGGCGTAATTTACCTCATGGGACTTCAACTTCCTGCTGAGGTAAATGACTGGGTGCTCTTCCCCGTTCCAGACCTGGGACAATACTGCTCCTAACCCCACATCTGACGCATCACTTTGTACGACAAAGTCTTTAGAGAAGTCGGGTGAGTACAACACTGGCTGGCTACATAAGGCTTGTTTCAAGAATTGGAATGCTGCCTCAGCCTCGGGGGTCCATTTAATCATGACCGACCCTTTCCCTTTCGTCAGGTTGGTTAGGGGCACAGCCTTAGAAGCAAAGTGGGGAATGAAGCGCCGATAATAACCCGCGATTCCCAGAAAGGCCCGTACCTGCTTCTTGCTGTTGGGACGTGGCCAACTCTGGATGGCCTCGACTTTGTTGAGTTGGGGTTTTATCACTCCCCTGCCAATGGTGTACCCAAGATATTTGGCCTCCTCCTGCCCAATGGTACACTTCTTGGGGTTAGCCGTAAACCCCGCTTCCCGGATAGAGTCTAGGACTGCTTGCACTTTTGGCAGATGTGAGGCCCAATCTGTGCTATGGACAATTACGTCATCCAGGTAAGCCGCAGCATACTTCCGATGGGGCCTCAGTATCTGGTCCATTTTCCGCTGGAATGTGGCCGGCGCATTCTGTAACCCGAACGGCATTCTCTTATATTGGAACGCCCCGTCTGGGGTTACAAATGCGGTTTTCTCTTTGGCCGACTTGGCCAGGGGAATTTGCCAATACCCTTTTGTGAGGTCAAGAGTCGTCATGTATCGGGCTGTTCCCAGCCGGTCGATCAACTCATCTATACGTGGCATGGGGTAGGTGTCAAATTTTGTAACTTTGTTCAACTGACGAAAATCGTTACAAAATCGCAAGCTCCCATCCGGTTTAGGCACCAACACAATGGGACTAGACCAATCACTTTGGGACTCCTCTATCACCCCTAAGTTCAGCATTTTCTGTACTTCCTCCCGTATTGCCTCCCGTCGGGCCTCTGGGATCCGATAGGGTTTTAACTTCACCCTTTCACCGGGCGGGGTAATAATATCATGCTCTACCCCAGATGTTTGTCCCGGCAGCTCAGAGAACACCTCCTTGTTGCGAAGCACAAACTCCTTAACCTCCTGTTGTTGGGGTTGTGACAAGGTGGCTGCTATTCCAACCTCCGGAATCACGCAACCAGTTTGAGCTGGTGACCAAGTTTCTGCGACTAGGGACTCTCTATCCCTCCAGGCTTTCAACAGATTAACGTGATATATCTGTTCGGGCTTTCGCCTTCCTGGTTGTCTGACCTTGTAATTCACTTCGCTCACTTTTTCCATTATCTTGTAGGGGCCTTGCCATTTGGCAAGGAATTTACTTTCAACCGTAGGGACAAGTACCAATATCCTATCCCCCGGGGAAAAGGTACGGGTCTTGGCTCCACGGTTGTACACTCTCTGCTGTGCCAACTGCGCTTGGGCCAAATGTTCCTTCACGATGGGCATTACCTGTGCAATTCGATCTTGCATCAGGGCGACATGCTCAATCACACTCCTGTGGGGAGAACTCTCACTTTCCCAAGTTTCCTTGGCAATATCCAACAGCCCTCTTGGGTGTCTCCCATACAGTAACTCAAAGGGGGAGAATCCCGTAGAGGATTGGGGCACCTCCCTAATAGCAAACATCAAATAAGGAAGTAGACAGTCCCAATCCCTTCCATCTCTATCCACCACTTTCTTCAACATTTGTTTTAGGGTTTTGTTGAATCTTTCAACCAGCCCATCGGTTTGGGGGTGATACACAGATGTACGCAATTGCGTCACTTTGAACAATTTACACAGCTCTTTCATAACCCGGGACATAAAGGGTGTACCTTGGTCCGTAAGCAGTTCTTTACAAATACCCACCCGGCTAAAAACAAGAGATAGCTCTTTGGCTATGGTTTTGGCCGAGGTATTTCTGAGAGGGATCGCTTCTGGATAACGGGTGGCATAGTCCATTATAACCAATATGTACTGGTGCCCCCTAGCGGACTTGATTATAGGACCTACCAAATCCATTGCGATTCTCTCAAACGGGACCTCAATGATGGGTAGAGGGACCAGCGGGCTACGGAAATGTGGCATCGGGGCCGACCTCTGACACACAGGGCAGGAGGAACAATAATTTTCTATGTCCTTCATCACCCCAGGCCAATAGAATCTCTGTAATACCCTCTCTCGGGTTTTCTCTGTCCCCAGATGACCTCCAAGAATGTGCCCATGGGCCAACTCCAACACCAACTTCCTGTAAGGTTTGAGCACCACAAGCTGCTCAACGGTTTCTTCTGCCCTTTTTGCCACCCGATACAGTAGGTCCTTCTCTACGCTGAAGTATGGGTAAGTGCAGGTATTATCTGGGTTCACTAACTCGCCATCTATTTCCACTACGTTTTCCCGTGCCTTTATTAGGGCGGGGTCTTTTAACTGTTCTGTGGCAAAATTTTCCCTGTGAACCTCCAGATCAGAAAACTCCACAGACGGTAGGTTTTCGTCTGAGGAGGTGGGCTCCTCTCCAGTTTCTTGAGTCTCCCCTGCCAATACTGACAAGGGAAATTCTGGAGAGTCCTCACCACTCTCAGAGGAGTTCTGGCTATCACATTCCTGGTACATAGGGGCACCAGTGGGGGGCTCAGGATCATCCCACAGTTCCCAGAACTTCGGAAAATCCCTTCCCACAATGGCATCATGCGGTAATTGAGATACTAACCCCACTGGATGAGAGAGGGTACCTTTGGGGGTCTCGAAACACACTGTAGTCACTGGATACTCTCGGGTGTCCCCATGCACACAAATAACAGCTACCTTGCTATTCCCAGAGACCTCTGTTTTAACTAATTCAGCCTTTATCAGGGTCACAAGGCTACCTGAATCCAGTAATACCACAACATTTCTACCATTAATACACATTTTGCATAATTGTTTCTCAGTTCCCAGAATGGCAGTGCATGCGATTGTCGCACACAGCGACTGACGTCGGTCCGTCAGAAAGTCACATTGCATGGGTTCCTCCACAACCGGGCAATTTGCTGCAATATGTCCCGCTTGCCGGCAGCGGTAGCAAACAATCCATTTGGCTGCCTCTTGAGCCCCTGACTTCCCAGGCTGTTCTCGCCAACCTTTGGGTAGAGCTCCCACCCTCTTACTCTCTCCACCCTCACCCCTTGGAATCCTCTTATCCGCCCCTGGGGATGATCTGGTCTTAGGGTGGAAAGTCCGAGAGTCTCTGGAAGAGGCCGTCAGGTTCTCTGTAGCCAAGTATTTCTCTACACGATCCACAAGACCACCGGCCGTCTCTGGGTCTCCATGGCTTACCCACTTTTGGATGGCAGTAGGAAGAGCTCTCAAAAACCGATCCATTACAACACGTTCCACAATCTCTGGTGCGGACAAAGTCTCTGGCTGTAGCCACTTCCTGCTCAGGTGAATGAGATCATACATTTGAGACCTGGGGGGTTTTCCAAGCTGGAAAGTCCAGTTATGCACACGCTGAGCCCGGACAGCCAGGGTGACACCCAGCCTTGCCAATATTTCAGCTTTTAGCATCACATAGTCTTTTGCTTGGTCAGGCTCTAGGTCATAGTAAGCCTTCTGCGATTCACCAGTTAACAGAGGAGCCACCAGTCCAGCCCACTGCTCCTCAGGCCACTTTTCTCTTTCAGCAGTCCTTTCAAATGTGGTCAAAAATACCTCTGGATCATCCTCTCCAGTCATTTTTGTCAATAAACGACTCACCCCAAAGGACGCGGTATTAGTGGGACGGCTTTCCTCACTGGTCTGCGGACGTTGCTGCATTACTGCTTCCATTTGTTGTAGTCTCTGCTCTTGCTTCTGTAACAGGTCTATGAAGCGGGCCTCAGATTGCTGCTGGGCTTGTTGCTGAGCTTCCAGACTCTGTTGGTGAGCTTGCTGCTGGGCTGCAAGGCTCTGTTGATGAGCTTGCTGCTGGGCTGCAAGGCTCCTTTGCAAACCTGCATTTGTCTGCTGTTGATTGGCATTTGCTAGAGCCAGCTGTTTCAGTATCTCCTCCATGCTGGCTTAAAAAAACTGCCTGTATTCTCCACCAACTGTGAGGGGGTTAACTCGGTAGCGGGTGTGTGTGACCCCCTGGTTGGGCTCCCCACACAAAAACAGGGCCAGCAGACGGAGGTTGTGGTTTTCAAAATCAAAAGGTGCGGTTTATTTCTCTATGTACAGTGACAAAAACACAGCAAAGCCAAAAAGAAACATAAACAAAATAAATCCTGGTCAGCTTGACCTCTGACTAAACATGCAGGTTTCCTAACTAACAACTGGGATCAGCCTGGTGCTGTCCTAGTCCCTAAGTCCCTGGTTTAGTCAATGTCCAAACAAATAGCCACACAGGCTTTTTCTCACCGCACAGGGGTTCACTCTCCCTAGACAGTCCACACAGGTCTGGTTCCAGGCATCAGCAAACACCTAATGAATCTGGGAGTTTTTATAGAGGCCTTAAACGAACTGACAGGCTTCAGCTGGTCTCATCAACTCCCTGCCTGCACGACGCCCAGCCCTCTCCCTAGTTGTATAAGTCGGCATAAAGCCTGAATCTGGGAGAAATATATCTACCCCCCTGGATGCAACCAGGTGACTTTACCTTCCTGCTGTCACAGTACATACAGCACACACTGAAAATGTGTAATATATATTTTGTTATCAGTATGTTGTATGGAGCAGAGTGGGGCTTAGTGTTGAGAGGGATGTAGCACCATCTTGCGATGGAGCTGAAGCCCTGTGCACAGCCTGGGCCTAGAACTCAGGGACCCCAGAAAGGCACAAAAACTGATTTAGAGATAAAGCAGGTGCTTGTCCATACCACAAAGTGCCTCCATTTCAGCTGTATTACTAGCTTAGATGCCTTTAATAAGTTCACTCTAAAGTATATTGTGGACTGCGCGCCATTGGGGAAATTTGTCCTTCCTTCCTGTCCAAGGGACAAAGGAACAGGAAATGAAGGAATATTTCCCCAGTGGGAACAAGAACTGCTCTTGTAGCCAGTAATGTTACCTATAAAAACACGCAATTAGACCTAGACCAGGGGTGTCAAACTCAATTTCATCGTGGGCCGCATCAGCATTATGATTGCCCTCAAAAGGGCTGATTGTATCTGTAAGATTAGATGTCCAGCACATCCCCTCCCCTTTACATTAGATGTCAAGAGCCACCCCACCATCAGAAGTTGAGTCCCCCACTCTCCCTTACATCACAGTGCACCCCCCTTTCCTTATGCTGCTGCTGGGAAGAAGCTGGATGCATTGCTTGAAATCAGAAAGTAAGGGTCTGGAGGAGGACCAGAGGAGGGCTGGAGCTCTCCTGCAGCTAAAGGAGAGGTGTGAGGGCCACATGAAATGGCCTGGAGGGCCAAATTCGGCCCGCGGGCCTTGTGTTTGACACCTGTGACCTAGACAGTAGTGGCAAGTCTTAGTTTCATAGTAATGAAAATAAGAAATGAACCACAATAACAGAAAAGATACAGTACATGCACAATGTGATTACAGAATCCCACTTTCTTCCTCTGTAGGAGAATTTTTTATTTTTTAAACACTTTGCGTGTGCCAGTGTGTGTCACTCTTTACATATATAGACAGTCAAAGACAAAGATATGAAAGAAAAATAATAACATAATGGTTGTGAATGAGTTTGCCACGTCATTCATTCACTCACAGTATTCTGTAAATGTGAAAACTACAAGTACCGACAGCCTTTGTGGTTGTTGGCTTGTAGTTTTTCTTTGAACTACCAGGGCGCTGTTGAGCACTCCAGGTAGTTAATTGAGTCTTCCTGCAAGTGTGTAACTGCTTCCCCCTACGAGATACGAGCAGACAGCTTACACTGACTGTCTGCAAGAACCCTGCATTGCACCCGCGATCTGCTGATTGCGGGTGCAATGCTGTGTAGGCTTAAAGTAAATAAATGCACATTTTTACCTGCAAAAAGATTTTTTTACAAAGGTGAACTTATCCTTTAAGGTGTAACTTTAGTCAAAAAATTAAGTCCTGATAGGTCACTTCTGGTTGGATCCTTTTGCTGGTATAGTTATGTAAAACATGAAAAAGGGTGCCTATACTTTTTAAAATAAAAATGTCTCACCCTGCTCTGCACATGCTTGGTTTCTCTCTATTCTCAACATTTTTCCTAAAATCAGAACCAATAGAACCAGTCAGCTGACAGCTTTAAGATTT
The DNA here is from genome assembly GCA_029206835.1 of Rana muscosa. NCBI lineage: Eukaryota > Metazoa > Chordata > Amphibia > Anura > Ranidae > Rana > Rana muscosa. Next base: position 646,998,783 of record CM055121.1, read on the forward strand.
ACTGTTGCTGAAGGTGAAAGAAAGCAATAGGAATGACACAGACTGTGCTGAGGAAACACAGATTAGAGAGAAAAAAAAAAAAAACAGGAGAGGAGGACAAACTCTGCTGCCAGGGAGACACAAAAGAAATAAACTTACAAAGATAGTGTCTTATCTCCCTGATTCCCTCCCCTTTCTCCCTCATTGGCAGCCTGTGAATGTCAGCAAGCATTGTAAAGCTTCTGTCAGCCTTTCCCTCTAGCTGAGTCAAGACATACAATCAAGGCTGGAAATGCACACTTTTAAAAATGTTACTAAACCCACAACAGTAAAATCAGTCTGTATATGCAGTAAATCATGCTTGTTATACTCACTGGGGAACCTAAGGGGTTAATCCTCTGCATTGTGTAAAAAAGGCTGTTTGATCCTGTATGCACAGATCCTTCTCTTCTTTCACTGTCCCAAAACATATCCGGATAAGACAGGGTTAGTAGAGTCAGGCTGCACATGCTCAATTTGGTGTGTATTGCCAGAAAGTTATTTTTTTCTTGGGAGAGTGCATGTGATCAGCACAGGGTCAGGGTCCTGCATCCTGATAGGACAGCCAGTGCAGTATGAAAACTCCTCCTACAAGCTTTTACCAGGCACTGATCGAAGTCACAAGACTGCTATATAATGCTGATGTACTGTGGAAGAACAGATATAGTGAATGCAGGGTCCTGGATTTAGTAACACTTTAAGTACAGAAAAGGAGACCAAGGAGAGGGGGAGAGTTTCCAATAAGGAAGGGACTGCTCTGGGCTTCAACAATCTGGCAGGAATTAACAGCATGCACTAATTCTGGAAGCATAATTATTAATATGGATTGTATGTTCTTTTGCTTAAGAACATTAATTATTATCAAACTGTTATGGGTTCCACTTTAGTTGCTCCATTGTTTGGCACATGCACCTAGGGATGAGCTCGGTGTTCGAGTCGAACATACGTTCGACTCGAACATCGGTTGTTCGATCGTTCGACGAAGATCGAACGATTTGGGCCGTTCGCGCCTAATTCGAGTGACGCGAACGGCCCACAATGCACTACGCCATCGCAGTGTCATCCAGGCGCTGTGATTGGCCAAGCATGCACTGTGACCCCGCATGCTTGGCCAATCACAGCGCCGGCAGCGAGGAGAGCAATGATTGGCCACAGGCAGGATGCCTGTGGCCAATTATTGCTGAGGGTGTTTAGTACACGCCCCACACTATAAAAGGCCGCCAGCACGGCGGCCTAGTGTAGTGTGTTCCGGAGCAGGGAAAGAGAAGCATAGGCAGGGACAGTGACATTTTTTTTTCTTGCTTAACCTGGATTCCTTTAGTTTAGGGAAAGAGAAGGATAGGTAGGGAGAGTGTCAGTGTGTTTTACTGTGCGAATCCTTGTTTCTAGGGACAGGGAAGGACAGTGAGGGAAATTCTCCTTGTGCTATAGTGTGCTAAAGCATTGATCATCAACCATCTTTAAAAAATCATTTTTTCTAGGGACAGAAAACTATAGGTAGGGAGAGTGTCAGTGTGTTTTACTGTGATAATCCTTGTTTCTAGGGACAGGGAAGGACAGTGAGGGAAATTCTCCTTGTGCTATAGTGTGCTAAAGCATTGATCATCAACCATCTTTAAAAAAACATTTTTTCTAGGGACAGAAAACTATAGGTAGGAAGAGTGTCAGTTTCTTTCACTGTGATAATCCTTGTTTCTAGGGACAGGGAAGGACAGTGAGGGAAATTCTCCTTGTGCTATAGTGTGCTAAAGCATTGATCATCAACCATCTTTAAAAAAACATTTTTTCTAGGGACAGAAAACTATAGGTAGGAAGAGTGTCAGTTTCTTTCACTGTGATAATCCTTGTTTCTAGGGACAGGGAAGGACAGTGAGGGAAATTCTGCTTGTGCTATAGTGTGCTAAAGCATTGATCATCAATCAGCTTTAAAAAAAACATTTTTTCTAGGGACAGAAAACTATAGGTAGGAAGAGTGTCAGTTTCTTTCACTGTGATAATCCTTGTTTCTAGGGACAGGAAGGACAGTGAGGGAAATTCTCCTTGTGCTATAGTGTGCTAAAGCATTGATCATCAACCGTCTTTAAAAAAACATTTTTTCTAGGGACAGAAAACTATAGGTAGGAAGAGTGTCAGTTTCTTTCACTGTGATAATCCTTGTTTCTAGGGACAGGGAAGGACAGTGAGGGAAATTCTCCTTGTGCTATAGTGTGCTAAAGCATTGATCATCAACCGTCTTTAAAAAAACATTTTTTCTAGGGACAGAAAACTATAGGTAGGAAGAGTGTCAGTTTCTTTCACTGTGATAATCCTTGTTTCTAGGGACAGGGAAGGACAGTGAGGGAAATTCTCCTTGTGCTATAGTGTGCTAAAGCATTGATCATCAACCATCTTTAAAAAAACATTTTTTCTAGGGACAGAAAACTATAGGTAGGAAGAGTGTCAGTTTCTTTCACTGTGATAATCCTTGTTTCTAGGGACAGGGAAGGACAGTGAGGGAAATTCTACTTGTGCTATAGTGTGCTAAAGCATTGATCATCAATCAGCTTTAAAAAAACATTTTTTCTAGGGACAGAAAACTATAGGTAGGAAGAGTGTCAGTTTCTTTCACTGTGATAATCCTTGTTTCTAGGGACAGGGAAGGACAGTGAGGGAAATTCTCCTTGTGCTATAGTGTGCTAAAGCATTGATCATCAACCGTCTTTAACCACTTAAGCCCCGGACCATTTCGGGCCATTAGGACCAAGCCTGTTTTTGGGATTCGGCACTGCGCTGCTTTAACTGTAAATTGTGCGGACATGCAATGTTGTACCCAAATGAAATTTGCGTCCTTTTCTTCCCACAAATAGAGCTTTCTTTTAATGGTATTTGATTGCCTCTGCGATTTTTATTTTTTGCGATATAAACAGAAAAAGACCGAAAATTTTGAAAAAAAATGATATTTTCTACTTTTTGTTATAAGAAAAATCGAATAAACTCAATTTTAGTCATACATTTAGGCCAAAATGTATTCAGCCACATGTCTTTAGTAAAAAAAATGTCAATAAGCGTATATTTATTGGTTTGCGCAAAAGTTATAGCGTTTACAAACTAGGGTACATTTTCTGAAATTTACACAGCTTTAAATTTATGACTGCCTATCTCATTTCTTGAGGTGCTAAAATGGCAGGGCAGTACAAAACCCCCCCAAATGACCCCATTTTGGAAAGTAGACACCCCAAGGAAATTGCTGAGAGGCATGTTGAGCCCATTGAATATTTTTTTTTTTGTCCCAAGTGATTGAATAATGACAAAAAAAAAAAAAAAATTACAAAAAGTTGTCACTAAATGATATATTGCTCACACATGCCATGGTTATATGTGGAATTGCACCCCAAAATACATTCTGCTGCTTCTCCTGAGTACGGGGATACCACATGTGTGGGACTTTTTAGGAGCCTAGCCACGTACGGGACCCCGGAAACCAAGCACCGCCTTCAGGATTTCTAAGGGCGCAAATTTTTGATTTCACTCCTCACTACCTATCACAGTTTTGAAGGCCATAAAATGCCAAAATAGCACAAAACCCCCCCAAATGACCCCATTTTGGAAAGTAGACACCCCAAGCTATTTACTGAGAGGCATGTTCAGTCAATGGAATATTTTATATTTTGCCACAAGTTGCGGGAATATGACAAACTTTTTTTTTTTTGCACAAAGTTGTCACTAAATGATATATTGCTCACACATGCCATGGGCATATGTGAAATTACACCCCAAAATACATTCTGCTGCTTCTCCTGAGTACGGGGATACCACATGTGTGGGACTTATTGGGAGCCTAGCCGCGTACGGGACCCCAAAAACCAAGCACCGCCTTCAAGGTTTCTAAGGGCATAAATTTTTGATTTCACTCCTCACTACCTATCACAGTTTTGAAGGCCATAAAATGCCAAGATGGCACAAAACCCCCCCAAATGACCCCATTTTGGAAAGTAGACACCCCAAGCTATTTGCTGAGAGGCATGTTGACCCCATTGAATATTTTTTTTTTTGTCCCAAATGATTGAATAATGACAAAAAGAAAAAAAAATGTACAAAAAGTTGTCACTAAATGATATATTGCTCACACATGCCATGGTTATATGTGGAATTGCACCCCAAAATACATTCTGCTGCTTTTCCTGAGTACGGGGATACCACATGTGTGGGACTTTTTGGGAGCCTAGCCGCGTACAGGGCCCCAAAAACCAAGCACCGCCTTCAGGATTTCTAAGGGCGTAAATTTTTGATTTCACTCCTCACTACCTATCACAGTTCCGAAGGCCATAAAATGCCAAAATAGCACAAACCCCCCCCAAATTACCCCATTTTGGAAAGTAGACACCCCAAGCTATTTGCTGAGAGGCATGTTGAGTCCATGGAATATTTTATATTTTGCCACAGGTTGCGGGAATATGACAAACTGTTTTTTTTTTGCACAAAGTTGTCACTAAATGATATATTGCTCACACATGCCATGGGCATATGTGAAATTACACCCCAAAATACATTCTGCTGCTTCTCCTGAGTACGGGGATACCACATGTGTGGGACTTTTTGGGAGCCTAGCCGCGTACGGGACCCCAAAAACCAAGCACCGCCTTCAAGGTTTCTAAGGGCATACATTTTTGATTTCGCTCCTCACTACCTATCACAGTTTTGAAGGCCATAAAATGCCAAGATGGCACAAAACCCCCCCAAATGACCCCATTTTGGAAAGTAGACACCCCAAGCTATTTGCTGAGAGGCATGTTGAGCCCATTGAATATTTTTTTTTTTTTGTCCCAAATGATTGAATAATGACAAAAAGAAAAAAAGAAATGTACAAAAAGATGTCACTAAATGATATATTGCTCACACATGCCATGGTTATATGTGAAATTACACCCCAAAATACATTCTGCTGCTTCTCCTGAGTACGGGGATACCACATGTGTGGGACTTTTTGGGAGCCTAGCCGCGTACGGGACCCCAAAAACCAAGCACCGCCTTCAAGGTTTCTAAGGGCATAAATTTTTGATTTCACTCCTCACTACCTATCACAGTTTTGAAGGCCATAAAATGTCAAAATAGCCCAAAACCCCCACAAATGACCCCATTTTGGAAAGTAGACACCCCAAGCTATTTGCTGAGAGGCATGGTGAGTATTTTACAGCTCTCATTTGTTTTTGAAAATTAAGAAAGACATTTTTTTTTCTTTTTTTTTTCTTTTTTTACATTTTCAAAACTTTGTGACAAAAAGCGAGATCTGCAAAATACTCAACATACCTCTCAGCAAATAGCTTGGGGTGTCTACTTTCCAAAATGGGGTCATTTGGGGGGGTTTTGTGCCATCTGGGCATTCCATGGCCTCCGAAACTGTGATAGGCAGTGAGGAGTGAAATCAAAAATTTACACCCATAGAAATCCTGAAGGCGGTGCTTGGTTTTTGGGGTCCCGTACGCGACTAGGCTCCCAAAAAGTCCCACACATGTGGTATCCCCGTACTCAGGAGAAGCAACAGAATGTATTTTGGGGTGTAATTCCACATATGCCCATGGCATGTTTGAGCAATATATAATTTAGTGACAACTTTTTGTACATTTTTTTTTTTGGTCATTATTCAATCACTTGGGACAAAAAAATAAATATTCAATGGGCTCAACATGCCTCTCAGCAAATAGCTTGAGGTGTCTACTTTACAAAATGGGGTCATTTGGGGGGGTTTTGAACTGTCCTGGCATTTTATGCACAACATTAGGAAGCTTATGTCACACATCATCCACTCTTCTAACCACTTGAAGACAAAGCCCTTTCTGACACTTTTTGTTTACATGAAAAAAAAATTTTTTTTGCAAGAAAATTATGTTGAACCCCCAAACATTATATATTTTTTTAAAGCAAAGGCCCTACAGATTAAAATAGTGGGTGTTGCATTTTTTTTTTCCACACAGTATTTGCGCAGCGATTTTTCAAACGCATTTTTGGGGGGAAAAACACACTTTTTTTATTTTTAATGCACTAAAAAACACTATATTGCCCAAATGTTTGATGAAATAAAAAAGATGATCATAGGCCGAGTACATGGATACCAAACACGACATGCTTTAAAATTGCGCACAAACGCGCAGCGGCGACAAACTACATTCATTTTTAAAAGCATTTAAAAGCCTTTACAGGTTACCACGTTAGATTTACAGAGGAGGTCTACTGCTAAAATGACTGCCCTCGATCTGACCTTCGCGGTGATACCTCACATGCATGATGCGATTGCTGTTTACATATGACGCTAGACCGACGCTTGCGTTCGCCTTTGCGCAATAGCAGGGGGGGACAGCGGTGCTTTTTTTTTTTTTTATTATTTATTTGGCTTTTTTATTTTATTTTTAAACTGTGCCTTCCATATTTTATTTTTTTACCATTTTTATCGTTATCTCAGGGAATGTAAATATCCCCTATGATAGCAATAGGTAGTGACAGGTACTCTTTTTTTGAAAAAAATTGGGGGGTTAGACCCTAGATCTTTCCTCTGCCCTCAAAGCATCTGACCACACCAAGATCGGTGTGATAAAATGCTTTCCCAATTTCCCAATGGCGCTTTTTATATCCGGGGGGGGGACATTCCCTCCCACTGCTTGTAAAAGCAGTCTAGAGGCTAATTATCTGCTAGAATTGCTTTTACATGAAAGCCGGCTGCTGGCTGAAAAGAATGATACCAAGATGATACCTAAACCCGCAGGCATCATTCTGGTATAAACATTCAAAGTCCAGCAACATACCAGTACGTTGCTGGTCCTTGTTGGACATGTATTGTAATCTTTTTTTTCATACAGCCTATTGGCTGAACGAAAAAAAGAGATTGATTGGTGGGTATGCCCACCATTAGAATACCTCCCTTCATCCACCCACTTCTAATGATGGGCATATATGCCGAAGCATGGGGGCATCCTCCCGCAAAAAAGTTATGCCGCGTACACACGGTCAAGCCTTCGTCGGAATTTCGACCGTATGTACGCGGCATAAAAGGTTATGCCGCGTACACACGGTCGGACTTTTCCACGGGCAAGCCTCCGTTGGAATTTCGACCGTATATACACGGCATTAGGAGCAAAATCGCTCCTCCGCCCCTGCTGCCCCCATGCTTCGGCATATATGCTCTTTTTTTTAACTGTGGTGGTGAAATCACCTCCTACAGCGTTGGAGTCACGGCTTTATGTATCGTGGGAGCAAACGCTGTTGCTGTCAAGATAAATAGATCCGCGCTGCAACTGAATGGCGTACCTGCTAAGCAAATGGTGGTTAACATTGAAACAAAGTAACATTACAGTACAACAGTAAGACCTTACCATGCCATACCTGCAAAGCAAATACCAAAACAAAACCTAGTAAAAAATAAAAAAATGTTTTAACGCAACCTGTGCCTAAAATATATATATGCCGAAGCATGGGGGCATCCTCCCGCAAAAAAGTTATGCCGCGTACACACGGTCGGAATTTTCCACGGGCAGGCCTCCGTCGGAATTTCGACCGTATGTACGCGGCATTAGGAGCAAAATCGCTCCTCCGCCCCTGCTGCCCCCATGCTTCGGCATATATGCTCTTTTTTTTAACTGTGGTGGTGAAATCACCTCCTACAGCGTTGGAGTCACGGCTTTATGTATCGTGGGAGCAAACGCTGTTGCTGTCAAGATTGTCAGGGTCACCTGTGGCCAGGTGACAGATGCACACCGTAGGGGGACAGGAGTGCACCGCGAGGTAGTGAACCCTATGGCTGGCTTCTGTGGATAGGAAACTGGGTGGTTGTGGAAAGCGGGACCAGAGGAGCACAACCGGGATCCCAACGGAAGCGAGAGCCAAGATTCCCCAGGGCGCGGAGTCTAAGACCCAGCTGGTCTTCTCCAGGGCCTCTAGTGGTGAGGATGTTACGCTGCAGGCTGGGACCAGGTCGCGGCCCCTGGAGTTTCCTAGCTCACGCCCCGTAGGATAAGGGGAAGCAGCAGCACACGATAGAGAGAACCGAATAACAAGCCGAAGGTCAGGGGCCACAAGCAGACAAGGATAACGAAGAACGAGCCGAAGGTCAAGGGTCACGAGCAGACAGGGATGGTCAGGGACAAGCCAATAACGTAACAGAGAGACAGACGTAGCACACGGCAGGCAGGAACCCAAACACACAATGCCTAACAAACACGTTGATCAGCAAAGCAGGCTTGCAGTGCACAGGTTAATATAGTGTTCAGTGATAGGGCCTGGGGTGGAGTCAGGCTGGGAGGAGATTATAAAGGAAGCCAGGTGAAGGAGGTCTGGTCTCTAGATGAACACATGAGGAGGAAGGTAAGATGGCAGACAGACATTAATGCATATCCATGACAGTACCCTCCCTCTTACGAGGCCTCCCCCTTCCCCGCCTGGGCCCAGGTTTAGAGGGAAACTTCAGATGAAACTCCTTTAACAGACGAGGTGCAAAGACCTCAGATGCAGTGATCCAAGACCTCTCCTCAGGACCAAACCCTTTCCAATGAACGAGGTACTGAAGAACGCCTTTACAGAGTCGGGAGTCCAGAATTTGACTGATCTCGTACTCCTGATTATCCTCCGAGACAGGCGCCACGGTAGGAAGAGGACGAGAGAATTTATTGAGGACTAAAGGCTTTAGAAGAGCAACATGAAAGGAGTTAGTGATTTTAAGGCTCTTAGGAATCTGGAGTTTGAAACAAACCGGATTCAGTTTAGCAGTTACCGTGTATGGACCGATGAATCGTGGAGCAAACTTCAGAGAAGGAACTCGGAGCTTGATGTTCCTGGTAGAGAGCCAGACTTTGTCCCCTGGCTGAAGAGAAGGCGGTTTACGCCTGCGGCGGTCGGCAAAGCCTTTGAATTTTTCAGCAGCTGCCCGGAGGGAATCATGAACGTGACCCCAAACGGAATTGAGAGACTCCTGAACCGAAGCCAAAGCTGGAATGTCTGGAGAACAGATCATAGGAAGAGGAAGTTGAGGGTGTTTTCCATAGACTGTGAAAAAGGGTGTCTTCTGCGAACTGGTATTCACATGATTGTTATGGGAGAATTCTGCCCACGGGAGTAGAGAGGACCAATCGTCATGGTGAGAAGACACAAAGGTGCGAAGAAAGACCTCTAACTCCTGATTAACCCTCTCAGTCTGTCCATTGGATTGGGGATGGTAAGAAGAAGAAAAATCCAAGACAATATTGAGGGATTTGCAAAAGGCTCTCCAAAAACGAGACGTGAATTGGACTCCCCTGTCGGAAACAATATGAGAAGGGACCCCATGTAGGCGGAGAATTTCTCGAATGAAAATGGGAACCAAGGCAGGGGCAGAAGGAAGACCAGGAAGAGGAACAAAATGAGCCATCTTGGAGAATCGATCGATTACCACCCAAATGACTGTATTATTCTCAGACAGTGGGAGATCGGTGATAAAATCCATGGCAATATGGGCCCAGGGTTCCTTAGGAATAGGCAAGGGCATGAGGAGACCAGCAGGAGCTTGTGTGGAGGATTTGGACTGAGCACAGACATGACAAGCTTTAACGTAGTCTTTGACGTCTGAGCGGAGATTAGGCCACCAGTAGTGACGACTGATGAGTAGGAAGGATCGGAGGAATCCAGAATGCCCTGCCACCTTGGAATCATGTCCCCAACGAAGGATCTTAGCTCTTAGCTCAGTGGGGACAAAGGTCTTACCAGGCGGAATTTTAGACTTCAGGGTGGTAGAGTGGGCAACAATGCATGAGGTGGGAATGATCGGCTCAGGTTCAGGGGCGGACTCCTCGTCCAAAGTGTCAAATGACCTAGAGAGCGCATCAGCCCGACCGTTGCAGGAACCAGGTTTGTAGGTAATCGTGAAATTAAAACGGGCAAAGAAGAGACTCCACCTGGCCTGTCTAGGATTCAGACGTTTAGCATTCTGTAGATACTGTAAATTCTTGTGATCGGTAAAGATCGTTATGGAGTGAGGGGAACCCTCCAAGAGATGACGCCACTCCTCTAACGCCAATTTAATTGCGAGAAGTTCCCGATCACCGATGGCATAATTCCTCTCTGCCTGAGAAAATTTTTTGGAGAAGAACGCACATGGTTGGCGTCTCTTCTCAAAGATTTGAAGAAGCACAGCTCCCACCCCCATTGAGGAAGCGTCCACTTCAATAAAAAATGCATTCCCAGGATTTGGTCTCCTCAAGAGGGGGCCAGAAACAAAGGCCTGTTTCAGGTTGTGAAATGCAGAGACAGCTTCGGGAGGCCAGTCTCTGGCATTCACACCCTTCTTGGTCAAAGCGATAATAGGCGCGGCAATGGAAGAGTAATTCCTTATGAACTGCCTATAATAATTAGTGAAGCCAAGAAAGCGCTGTGTGGCCTTGAGGCTAGCAGGAAGAGGCCAGTTGGTGATAGCCAAGACCTTCCCAGGGTCCATACGAAGCCCCGAACATGAGACAAAGCACCCCAAAAACAGGACCTCAGAACATTCAAAGGAACATTTCTCCAGCTTGGCATAGAGATTGTTCTCTCTAAGACGTTGAAGTACAGTGCGGACATGGTTTCTGTGGGCGAGCAGATTTTCAGAAAAGATCAGAATGTCATCCAGATAGATGACAACAAACTGGTACAGCAGATCTCTGAAGATTTCATTGACAAAGTTTTGAAACACGGCTGGAGCATTACACAGACCAAAAGGCATCACCAGATATTCGTAATGCCCGTCTCTAGTGTTAAATGCAGTCTTCCATTCGTCACCCTCCCGTATTCGAATGAGATTGTACGCGCCTCTGAGATCCAACTTGGTGAAAATGGAGGCACCCTTCAACCTATCGAATAGCTCAGATATTAAGGGTAAGGGGTATCGATTTTTAATAGTAACCGCATTTAAACCCCGATAATCGATGCAGGGTCTTAAGGTACCATCCTTTTTGGCAACAAAAAAGAACCCTGCCCCTGCAGGCGATGAGGATTTCCGGATGAACCCTCTCTCCAGATTCTCTGCTACATACTCCGACATGGCCTGGGTCTCTGGGATGGACAGAGGGTAGGTACGACCCCTGGGTAGAGTTGCTCCGGGGACAAGATCAATAGCACAGTCAAAAGACCTGTGGGGAGGAAGCACCTCAGCTGATTTTTTACAGAACACATCCCGGTAATCGCTGTATGCGGCGGGAAGATCAGAAGAAACAGAAGTGGCAGCAACCGGAAGACTCTCCTTGGGGGTCACCTTGAGAAGACACGACGAGAAACATGAGGAACCCCAGGCCAGGATCTGCCCAGAGACCCAGTCCACATGTGGAGAGTGGAGCTGTAGCCAAGGGAGGCCCAATACAACTGGGGTAGAGGCCTTGGGTAGAATAAGAAAGGATATCCACTCCTGGTGGAGAATCCCTACCGACATCCTAATGGGTAGCGTCTGGAAGCGAATAGGGCCCCCTGGGAGAACAGTGCCATCAATTGCCGAGACTACCAATGGGGTAGTGAGAGGTGAAAGGGTAAGCTTCATAGAAGAAGCAGTTCTCCAATCCATGAAATTGCCGGCAGCCCCGGAATCCAGGTATGCAAGGGTTGACTGAGGAGAAGTGCCTACATGAAGGGACACCGGCAAGAGCAGGCGAGAAGGTGATGTTTCTGGGTCCAATACTCCACCTTCCAAATGTATTAGACCCGAGCGTTTCCCGGACGAAGCGAGCAGGAGTCACGAAAATGACCCTTGCCCCCACAATAGAGGCACAAGCCCAGAGTTCTGCGCCTAGCACGTTCTTCGGGGGTTAGTCTGGTCCGGCCCAGCTGCATAGGTTCTTCAGCAGGTAGAGGATGCTCCACGGAATGAAGGGAGGGGAGCTCAGACTGGCTAGGACCCAGAGAGTGCTGGCGTCTTTTTTCTAAGGACCTCTCTTGAAAACGAATGTCGATCTGGTTGCATAATGAAATTACATCGTCCAGACCGACGGGAATGGCTCTTCCCGCTAATTCGTCTTTCACTCGGTCAGAGAGGCCATGTAAAAAGGTAGCGACCAGGGCCTCATTATTCCAGCTCAATTCAGCTGTGTGGATACGGAACTGAAGAGCATATTGCCCCACTGAACTAGATTCTTGGCGAAGACGTAAGACAGCACTAGCCGCTGAAGAAGCCCGAGCCGGCTCTTCGAAGATATTACGAAAGAGCTTCAAGAATTCGGACAGACTGGAAACCACCGGATCGTTCCTCTCCCACAGGGGGGCAGCCCAGGCCAAAGCTTCACCGGAGAGGAGGGAAATGATATAGGCTACCTTAGCCCGGTCAGATAGGAAGCTTTGAGGCTGAAGCTCAAAATGAATAGTGCATTGGCTGAGAAACCCCCTGCAGGCCTTGGAGTCCCCAGAGAAACGGAACGGAGCTGGCAATCTTAGTGAGTGTGAGGCTGCGACTGGTGCGATAGGTACAGCCGCTGGTTGTACTTGGGGTTGCGGATTCGGGGTTCCCAAGGAGACCTGAAGCTGCTCGAATCGAGAAGCCAGATCCTGGAGGAATCGCATCACCTGGGTCTGATTTGATTCCTGGGTCTCAAGTCTGCGAACTATGCCCTGCAATGGATCATCTGCGGGAAGCGGGATGTCAGCCGGGTTCATGGCTGATCAAACTGTCAGGGTCACCTGTGGCCAGGTGACAGATGCACACCGTAGGGGGACAGGAGTGCACCGCGAGGTAGTGAACCCTATGGCTGGCTTCTGTGGATAGGAAACTGGGTGGTTGTGGAAAGCGGGACCAGAGGAGCACAACCGGGATCCCAACGGAAGCGAGAGCCAAGATTCCCCAGGGCGCGGAGTCTAAGACCCAGCTGGTCTTCTCCAGGGCCTCTAGTGGTGAGGATGTTACGCTGCAGGCTGGGACCAGGTCGCGGCCCCTGGAGTTTCCTAGCTCACGCCCCGTAGGATAAGGGGAAGCAGCAGCACACGATAGAGAGAACCGAATAACAAGCCGAAGGTCAGGGGCCACAAGCAGACAAGGATAACGAAGAACGAGCCGAAGGTCAAGGGTCACGAGCAGACAGGGATGGTCAGGGACAAGCCAATAACGTAACAGAGAGACAGACGTAGCACACGGCAGGCAGGAACCCAAACACACAATGCCTAACAAACACGTTGATCAGCAAAGCAGGCTTGCAGTGCACAGGTTAATATAGTGTTCAGTGATAGGGCCTGGGGTGGAGTCAGGCTGGGAGGAGATTATAAAGGAAGCCAGGTGAAGGAGGTCTGGTCTCTAGATGAACACATGAGGAGGAAGGTAAGATGGCAGACAGACATTAATGCATATCCATGACAAAGATAAATAGATCCGCGCTGCAACTGAATGGCGTACCTGCTAAGCAAATGGTGGTTAACATTAAAACAAAGTAACATTACAGTACAACAGTAAGACCTTACCATGCCATACCTGCAAAGCAAATACCAAAACAAAACCTAGTAAAAAATAAAAAAATGTTTTAACGCAACCTGTGCCTAAAATATATATATGCCGAAGCATGGGGGCATCCTCCCGCAAAAAAGTTATGCCGCGTACACACGGTCGGAATTTTCCACGGGCAGGCCTCCGTCGGAATTTCGACCGTATGTACGCGGCATTAGGAGCAAAATCGCTCCTCCGCCCCTGCTGCCCCCATGCTTCGGCATATATGCTCTTTTTTTTAACTGTGGTGGTGAAATCACCTCCTACAGCACTGGAGTCACGGCTTTATGTATCGTGGGAGCAAACGCTGTTGCTGTCAAGATAAATAATTCCGCGCTGCAGTTGAATGGCGCACCTGAAAACAAAAAATTACATACCTGAAAAGCAAGCATGATAAAACATTGCAGAATAGAATACAGTAAAAAAGAGCAGAACAATAGAGAGAAAATAGAGAGAGAGAGAACAATAAAACGACAACTATTTTTGTTTTTTTTATTTTATATTTTTTTGTGTTTTGTTTTTTACGTTTTTTTTTTCTTTTTTACACTTTTTTTTGTAACTTTACAACTGTAATGGTTCGGGTCTCTCAAAATGTAATGGCATCTTGGGAGACCCTGTGTAAGTGTGTCCTTGTCTGTGAAATGCTGTACCCTACGCTAAAACTTCACTTTTGAGTGGTAGCGTTCAAAACATTCACCTTGGCAAAGACCAGGCTTGTCAGGACAGAGTGGACAAAAACTACGGGTGTCACGCCTAAATCCGCGCTTGCTACAGACACGACATCTTTTTTGGGGGTGGCTTTGGGTAGGGGTACTCGGGAGGACATACGAATAATGCCTCTCATGCAGCCGGCTTACTGCATTTGGTTGGGGATGGTGAGGTGCAGAACCGCCTGGATACAGGAGTTCTGTGACTATCTCATTCTGGAATTTTAGAAGAGATAAAGTCCCGCCTGAAGCTCTGTATAGCACATGAGCGTTCAGCAAAGCCAATTGGAATAATGATAGAGACACTTTTTTGTACCAGCGTCTCACCTTACGGTCAATTAGATACGGCGCCATCAACTGGTCGTTGAGGTCCACCCCTCCCATATTTTGGTTATATTCGTGGACACAGAGGGGTTTCTCCACAACACCAGTCGCCGTACGAATTTGGACTGTCGTGTCTGCATGAAGGGAGGTAAGAAGGAAAACATTCTTATTGTCCCTCCACTTCATAGCGAGCAAGTTATTACACTTCAAGCAGGCTCTCTCCCCCAGCCTAAGACGGGCATCTACAAGCCGCTGGGGAAAGCCCCGGCGATTAGGTCGCACGGTGCCACATGCTCCAATCTTATGATCAAACAAGTGACTAAACAGTGGCACGCTCATGTAATAATTGTCCACATACAAGTGGTACCCCTTTCCGAATAAGGGTGACACCAAGTTCCACACTATCTTGCCAGCGCTCCCTATGTAATCCGGGCAGTTGACCGACTCAATCTGACTGTCTTTTCCCTCATAAACCGTAAAGTTCACTACATAGCCTGTTGCCCTGTCACAGAACTTGTAGAGCTTGACCCCGTATCTGGCATGCTTGCTGGGAAGGTACTGCTTGAAAGACAAGCGGCCAGAAAATTTAATCAGGGACTCATCAACGCAGACAACTTGATCGGGAGTAAACAAGGCTGCAAAACGTTCGTTGAAGTGGTTTATGAGGGGCCGAATTTTATAGAACCGGTCGTATTCAGGGTCCCCACGTGGACGACAAAGTTCATTGTCGTTGAAGTGCATGAACCGCAAAATCTGCTCGTATCGTGCCCTGGACATGGAGGCAGAGAACACGGGCATGTGGTCAATTGGGTGCGTGGACCAATAAGCACGCAATGACGGAAATTTATGTGTGCCCATGTTGAGGGAAAGGCCCAGAAAGGTCTTAAATTCGGAAACCGTAATTGGTTTCCAATTTCTGGCAATTTTAGGCAACTGGGGGTTAGCGGCGATAAATTGACCAGCATATAAATTACTCTGGTCCACAATAGATCTATAGAGATCTTCCGTGAAAAACAGCGAATAAAAATCAATTGGAATAAAATCAGCTGTTTCCACCTGAATACCGGGTTGGGCAGTGAATGGGGGAAGTACGGGTTCTGCAGAAGTGGTGGGGACCCAATCAGGATAGGCAAATTCTGCAGGAAGGGCAGTATGGGCACGACGGGCCTGCCTTTGTCTTCTTGGTGGCAGCGGGACACTACTTGTGCTTGCCACCTCGCCAGCTTGAACTGCACTTATGGGACTCGCCACGTCACCAAGTGTTACTGCAGTGCTGGATGTACGTCCAGGCTGTACTAGGCCGCTGGTGCTTGCCAGTTCACCAGAAGGAATAGCGGCGCTAGTACTACTCTGCTCCATGATACGAGAGACCTGCGGTTCTTGCTCCTCAACAACCTCAGAAGATCGGGATCGGGTACGCCTGACCTTAGCAGGGACCTCAACTTCGTCGTCAGAGCTATCTGACGTGGGGCCGCTGACGTCACTGTCTTCTACGGGAAGATATTCTGAGCCTGAATCTGACAGATACGTGACCTCCTCTTCACTATCTGTCATGCTCAGAATCTCGTAGGCCTCTTTACTAGTGTACCTTCGTCTTGCCATTTTGGGCTCTAAATTTAGGGGTACACTAGTAAGATTCACAGGAAAAAAAGCACCTGACTGTCGTCAGCAAATATATCAAACGCTACAAAAAAACTGTTAGCGATCGCAGGGATCAGGCCTGTCTCTGCGAACGCTGCAGTTATGTGTGTTGTGTTTGGTAAGTGACAGTGATCGATCGATACTGCACTTGGGTGGGCTGGGCTGGGCTGGGCTGGGCGGAGGGGCTAAACGCAGGCGCTAGCAGGTATCTGGGCTGATCCCGCTAACACTGCGTTTTTGGGAACCCTAAACCGCTGGGGATGCTAGTATAGATCTGATCAGATACTATACCACTAAGGGGGGTGTATGCTTTGCGCGTGGGTGTTAGCGTTACTGGCACTAACCTAACACTGCCTGGGGCGACGCAGACCCTCTCTGGCGCTAAAACCTAATTGATCTCACCCGCCGGGCGATCAGGGGGGTTAAACCTTTATTGGGTTATATACGGCGGGTGCCCTGATGCTATAAAAAGCAAACTAATCAACCAGCGTCACCCGTAACCTTTATATGGTGATCACTGGTGAAAGGGTTAACTAGGGGCAATCAGGGGGTTAAAACCTTTATTAGGTTAAATATGGGGGTACCTGACACTATATAAAAACCTGACGGGTAACCTAAATAACTAAATAACTTACTGGCTAACCAGTGACACCAGTGACGCTTATACGGCGATCACTGGTGAAAGGGTTAACTCTAGGGGCAATCAGGGGGTTAAAATAATATATGGGGGTACCTGACACCAATAAAAACCTGCGGCGAACCTAAAAAAAAAATAACTGCCTATCTAAAACACCAGCGACACAAATACAGCGATCGGAAAAACAATCGCTTAGTGACGCTGAAGTTAGGGGGTGAAAGGGTTACCTGGGGGGTGATCAAGGGGTTAAACCTTTATTAGGGGGGGTTAGGGGGCTACCCTGGACCTAAAGGGGCCTAATCCTAACTGCCCTGCAACTTTTTACAATCACAGATGACACTAAATGCAGTGATCAGTAAAATAAATGATCACTGCAATCAGTGACACTGTGATTGGGGGCTTTGGGGTAAACTGGGGGGTGATCTGGGGGTGACTGGGGGGTGATTTGTGTGCCTATGTGTACCTACGTGTCAGTGGACTGTTGGAGCACTAACCTCTGTCTTCACTCCTCGGCGCCGGGAACGAAAAGACCGCGGCGAGGGAGATGACATCACTTCCTCCAGCCTGTGTTTACATCACATGGCGGAGGAAGCAATTTCATTGGCCGGGAGCGATCGCGAGGGGGGGGGCGGAATCGAGCGGCCGCCCCCTCATGCCTGATCGCTCCCGAACACTTAACGGCCGCTCACTGCAGTGAAGGGGGGTCCGGATGGACCCCCCAACTGCACAAAGGCGATCACATAGATCTACGTGATTCTGCCTGTCCGTGCCATTCTGCCGACGTAAATCGGCGGTGGGCGGTCGTTAAGTGGTTAAAAAAACATTTTTTCTAGGGACAGAAAACTATAGGTAGGAAAAGTGTCAGTTTCTTTCACTGTGATAATCCTTGTTTCTAGGGACAGGGAAGGACAGTGAGGGAAATTCTCCTTGTGCTATAGTGTGCTAAAGCATTGATCATCAACCATCTTTAAAAAAACATTTTTTCTAGGGACAGAAAACTATAGGTAGGAAGAGTGTCAGTTTCTTTCACTGTGATAATCCTTGTTTCTAGGGACAGGGAAGGACAGTGAGGGAAATTCTACTTGTGCTATAGTGTGCTAAAGCATTGATCATCAATCAGCTTTAAAAAAACATTTTTTCTAGGGACAGAAAACTATAGGTAGGAAGAGTGTCAGTTTCTTTCACTGTGATAATCCTTGTTTCTAGGGACAGGGAAGGACAGTGAGGGAAATTCTCCTTGTGCTATAGTGTGCTAAAGCATTGATCATCAACCGTCTTTAAAAAAACATTTTTTCTAGGGACAGAAAACTATAGGTAGGAAGAGTGTCAGTTTCTTTCACTGTGATAATCCTTGTTTCTAGGGACAGGGAAGGACAGTGAGGGAAATTCTCCTTGTGCTATAGTGTGCTAAAGCATTGATCATCAACCGTCTTTAAAAAAACATTTTTTCTAGGGACAGAAAACTATAGGTAGGAAGAGTGTCAGTTTCTTTCACTGTGATAATCCTTGTTTCTAGGGACAGGGAAGGACAGTGAGGGAAATTCTCCTTGTGCTATAGTGTGCTAAAGCATTGATCATCAACCGTCTTTTAAAAAACATTTTTTCTAGGGACAGAAAACTATAGGTAGGAAGAGTGTCAGTTTCTTTCACTGTGATAATCCTTGTTTCTAGGGACAGGGAAGGACAGTGAGGGAAATTCTCCTTGTGCTATAGTGTGCTAAAGCATTGATCATCAACTATCTTTAAAAAAACATTTTTTCTAGGGACAGAAAACTATAGGTAGGAAGAGTGTCAGTTTCTTTCACTGTGATAATCCTTGTTTCTAGGGACAGGGAAGGACAGTGAGGGAAATTCTCCTTGTGCTATAGTGTGCTAAAGCATTGATCATCAACCGTCTTTAAAAAAACATTTTTTCCAGGGACAGAAAACTATAGGTAGGAAGAGTGTCAGTTTCTTTCACTGTGATAATCCTTGTTTCTAGGGACAGGGAAGGACAGTGAGGGAAATTCTACTTGTGCTATAGTGTGCTAAAGCATTGATCATCAATCAGCTTTAAAAAAACATTTTTTCTAGGGACAGAAAACTATAGGTAGGAAGAGTGTCAGTTTCTTTCACTGTGATAATCCTTGTTTCTAGGGACAGGGAAGGACAGTGAGGGAAATTCTCCTTGTGCTATAGTGTGCTAAAGCATTGATCATCAACCGTCTTTAAAAAAACATTTTTTCTAGGGACAGAAAACTATAGGTAGTGTGACAGCAGGAAGGTAAAGTCACCTGGTTGCATCCAGGGGGGTAGATATATTTTGCCCAGATTCAGGCTTTACGCTGACTTATACAACTAGGTGGAGAGTTGTATAAGCCCAGCTAAGGCTAGTGGGCTCATGGATGACTCATACCTCTAGGGAGAGGGCTGGGCGTCGTGCAGACAGGGAGTTGATGAGACCAGCTGAAGCTTGTCAGCTCATTTAGGCCTCTATAAGAACTCCCAGCTTCATTAGATGTTAGCTCATGCCTGGAACCAGACCTGTGTGGACTGTCTACGGAGAGTGAACCCCTGTGCGGTGAGACAAAGCCTGTGTGGCTATTTGCTTGGACATTTAAAACCAGGGACTTAGGGACTAGGACAGCACTAGGCTGATCCCAGTTGTTAGTTAGGAAACCTGTATGTTTAGTCAGAGGTCAAATTGACCAGGATTTATTTTGTTTATGTTTCTTTTGCTTTGCTGTGTTTTGTCACTGTAAATAGAAAATAAACCGCACCTTTTTGATTTTGAAAATCACAACCTCCGTCTGCTGGGCCTGTTTTTGTGTGGGGAGCCCATCCCGGGGGTCACACACACCCGCTGCCGAGCCAACCCCCTCACAGTTGGTGGAGAACCAGTGGCAGTTTTTTTTAAGCCAGCATGGAGGAGATACTGAAGCAGCTGGCTCTAGCAAATGCCAATCAACAGCAGACAAATGCAGGTTTGCAAAAGAGCCTTGCAGCTCAACAACAGAACTTCGCAGCCCAGCAGCAAGCCCAGCAGCAAGCTCACCAACAGAGTCTGGAAGCTCAGCAACAAGCCCAGCAGCAATCTGAGGCCCGCTTCATAGACCTGTTACAGAAGCAAGAGCAGAGACTACAACAAATGGAAGCAGTAATGCAGCAACGTCCGCAGACCAGTGAGGAAAGCCGTCCCACTAATACCGCGTCCTTTGGGGTGAGTCGTTTATTGACAAAAATGACTGGAGAGGATGATCCAGAGGTATTTTTGACCACATTTGAAAGGACTGCTGAAAGAGAAAAGTGGCCTGAGGAGCAGTGGGCTGGACTGGTGGCTCCTCTGTTAACTGGTGAATCGCAGAAGGCTTACTATGACCTAGAGCCTGACCAAGCAAAAGACTATGTGATGCTAAAAGCTGAGATATTGGCAAGGCTGGGTGTCACCCAGGCTGTCCGGGCTCAGCGTGTGCATAACTGGACTTTCCAGCTTGGAAAACCCCCCAGGTCTCAAATGTATGATCTCATTCACCTGAGCAGAAAGTGGCTACAGCCAGAGACTTTGTCCGCACCAAAGATTGTGGAACGTGTTGTAATGGATCGGTTTTTGAGAGCTCTTCCTACTGCCATCCAAAAGTGGGTAAGCCATGGAGACCCAGAGACGGCCGATGGTCTTGTGGATCGTGTGGAGAAATACTTGGCTACAGAGAACCTGACGGCCTCTTCCAGAGACACTCGGACTTTCCACCCTAAGACCAGACCATCCCCAGGGGCGGATAAGAGGATTCCAAGGGGTAAGGGTGGAGAGAGTGAGAGGGTGGGAGCTCTACCCCAAGTTTGGCGAGAACAGCCTGGGAAATCAGCGGCTCAAGAGGCGGCAAGAAGGATCGTTTGCTACCGCTGCCGGCAAGCGGGACATATTGCAGCCAATTGCCCGGTTGTGGAGGAACCCATGCAGTGTGACTTTCTGACGGGCAGACGTCAGTCGCTGTGTGCGACAGTCGCATGCACTGCCATTCGAGGAACTGAGAAACATTTATGCAAAATGTGTGTTAATGGTAGAAATGTTGTGGTATTGCTGGATTCAGGTAGCCTTGTGACCCTGATAAAGGCTGAGTTAGTTAAAACAGAGGTCTCTGGGAATAGCAAGGTAGCTGTTATTTGTGTGCATGGGGACACCCGAGAGTATCCAGTGACTACAGGGTGTTTCGAGACCCCCAAAGGTACCCTCTCTCATCCAGTGGGCTTAGTATCTCAGTTACCGTATGACGCCATTGTGGGAAGGGATTTTCCGAAGTTCTGGGAACTGTGGGATGATCCTGAGCCCCCCACTGGTGCCCCTATGTACCAGGAATGTGATAGCCAGAACTCCCCTGAGAGTGGTGAGGACTCTCCGGAATTTCCCTTATCAGTATTGGCAGGGGAGACTCAAGAAACTGGAGAGGAGCCCACCTCCTCAGACGAAAACCTACCGTCTGTGGAGTTTTCTGATCTTGAGGTTCACAGGGAAAACTTTGCCACAGAACAGTTGAAAGACCCCGCCCTAATAAAGGCACGGGAAAACGTAGTGAAAATAGATGGCGAGTTAGTGAACCCAGATAATACCTGCACTTACCCATACTTCAGCGTAGAGAAGGACCTACTGTATCGGGTGGCAAAAAGGGCAGAAGAAACCGTTGAGCAGCTTGTGGTGCCCAAACCTTACAGGAAGTTGGTGTTGGAGTTGGCCCATGGGCACATTCTTGGAGGTCATCTGGGGACAGAGAAAACCCGAGAGAGGGTATTACAGAGATTCTATTGGCCGGGGGTGATGAAGGACATAGAAAATTATTGTTCCTCCTGCCCTGTGTGTCAGAGGTCGGCCCCGATGCCACATTTCCGTAGCCCGCTGGTCCCTCTACCCATCATTGAGGTCCCGTTTGAGAGGATCGCCATGGATTTGGTAGGTCCTATAATCAAGTCCGCTAGGGGGCACCAGTACATATTAGTTATAATGGACTATGCCACCCGTTATCCAGAAGCGATCCCTCTCCGAAATACCTCGGCCAAAACCATAGCCAAAGAGCTATCTCTTGTGTTTAGCCGGGTGGGTATTTGTAAAGAACTGCTTACGGACCAAGGTACACCCTTTATGTCCCGGGTTATGAAGGAGCTGTGTAAATTGTTCAAAGTGACGCAATTACGTACATCTGTGTATCACCCCCAGACCGATGGGCTGGTTGAAAGATTCAACAAAACCCTAAACCAAATGTTGAAGAAAGTGGTGGATAGAGATGGAAAGGATTGGGACTGTCTACTTCCTTATCTGATGTTTGCTATTAGGGAGGTGCCCCAATCCTCTACGGGATTCTCCCCCTTTGAGTTACTGTATGGGAGACACCCAAGAGGGCTGTTGGATATTGCCAAGGAAACTTGGGAAAGTGAGAGTTCTCCCCACAGGAGTGTGATTGAGCATGTCGCCCTGATGCAAGACCGAATTGCACAGGTAATGCCCATCGTGAAGGAACATTTGGCCCAAGCGCAGTTAGCACAGCAGAGAGTGTACAACCGTGGAGCCAAGACCCGTACCTTTTCCCCGGGGGATAGGATACTGGTACTTGTCCCTACGGTTGAAAGTAAATTCCTTGCCAAATGGCAAGGCCCCTACGAGATAATGGAAAAAGTGAGCGAAGTGAATTACAAGGTCAGACAACCAGGAAGGCGAAAGCCCGAACAGATCTATCACGTTAATCTGTTGAAAGCCTGGAGGGATAGAGAGTCCCTAGTCGCAGACACTTGGTCACCAGCTCAAACTGGTTGCGTCATTCCTGAGGTTGGAATAGCAGCCACCTTGTCACAACCCCAACAACAGGAGGTTAAGGAGTTTGTGCTTCGCAACAAGGAGGTATTCTCTGAGCTGCCGGGACAAACATTTGGGGTAGAGCATGACATCATTACCCCGCCCGGTGAAAGGGTGAAGTTAAAACCCTATCGGATCCCAGAGGCCCGACGGGAGGCAATACGGGAGGAAGTACAGAAAATGCTGAACTTAGGGGTGATAGAGGAGTCCCAAAGTGATTGGTCTAGTCCCATTGTGTTGGTGCCTAAACCGGATGGGAGCTGGCGATTTTGTAACGATTTTCGTCAGTTGAACAAAGTTACAAAATTTGACACCTACCCCATGCCACGTATAGATGAGTTGATCGACCGGCTGGGAACAGCCCGATACATGACGACTCTTGACCTCACAAAAGGGTATTGGCAAATCCCCCTGGCCAAATTGGCCAAAGAGAAAACCGCATTTGTAACCCCAGACGGGGCGTTCCAATATAAAAGAATGCCGTTCGGGTTACAGAATGCGCCGGCCACATTCCAGCGGAAAATGGACCAGATGCTGAGGCCCCATCGGAAGTATGCTGCGGCTTACCTGGATGACATAATTGTCCATAGCACAGATTGGGCCTCACATCTGCCAAAAGTGCAAGCAGTCCTGGACTCTGTTCGGGAAGCGGGGTTTACGGCTAACCCCAAGAAGTGTACCATTGGGCAGGAGGAGGCCAAATATCTTGGGTAAACCATTGGGAGGGGAGTAATAAAACCCCAACTCAACAAAGTCGAGGCCATCCAGAGTTGGCCACGTCCCAACAGCAAGAAGCAGGTACGAGCCTTTCTGGGAATCGCTGGGTATTATCGGCGATTCATTCCCCACTTTGCTTCTAAGGCTGTGCCCCTAACCAACCTAACGAAGGGGAAAGGGTCGGTCATGATTAAATGGACCCCCGAGGCTGAGGCAGCATTCCAATTCTTGAAACAAGCCTTATGTAGCCAGCCAGTGTTGTACTCACCCGACTTCTCTAAAGACTTTGTCGTACAAAGTGATGCGTCAGATGTGGGGTTAGGAGCAGTATTGTCCCAGGTCTGGAACGGGGAAGAGCACCCAGTCATTTACCTCAGCAGGAAATTGAAGTCCCATGAGGTAAATTACGCCACCGTTGAAAAGGAGTGTTTAGCGGTGAAGTGGGCTCTAGATTCCCTTCGGTACTACCTGCTAGGTAGGCACTTTGACATGGTTACGGATCACGCTCCGTTAAAGTGGATGGCTCAAAACAAGGAAACAAATAGAAGAGTGAATAGGTGGTTCCTGGCCCTCCAGGAATTCAACTTCACAGTAAAGCATCGCCCTGGCGTTCAAATGGGGAATGTGGATGCTTTGTCTCGAGTACATGAATGCCTGATTGCTGGTGTTCCAACCCTGAGGTTAAAACAAGAGGGGGGGGTATGTGACAGCAGGAAGGTAAAGTCACCTGGTTGCATCCAGGGGGGTAGATATATTTCGCCCAGATTCAGGCTTTACGCTGACTTATACAACTAGGTGGAGAGTTGTATAAGCCCAGCTAAGGCTAGTGGGCTCATGGATGACTCATACCTCTAGGGAGAGGGCTGGGCGTCGTGCAGACAGGGAGTTGATGAGACCAGCTGAAGCTTGTCAGCTCATTTAGGCCTCTATAAGAACTCCCAGCTTCATTAGATGTTAGCTCATGCCTGGAACCAGACCTGTGTGGACTGTCTAGGGAGAGTGAACCCCTGTGCGGTGAGACAAAGCCTGTGTGGCTATTTGCTTGGACATTTAAAACCAGGGACTTAGGGACTAGGACAGCACTAGGCTGATCCCAGTTGTTAGTTAGGAAACCTGTATGTTTAGTCAGAGGTCAAATTGACCAGGATTTATTTTGTTTATGTTTCTTTTGCTTTGCTGTGTTTTGTCACTGTAAATAGAAAATAAACCGCACCTTTTTGATTTTGAAAATCACAACCTCCGTCTGCTGGGCCTGTTTTTGTGTGGGGAGCCCATCCCGGGGGTCACACACACCCGCTGCCGAGCCAACCCCCTCACAGTAGGAAGAGTGTCAGTTTCTTTCACTGTGATAATCCTTGTTTCTAGGGACAGGGAAGGACAGTGAGGGAAATTCTACTTGTGCTATAGTGTGCTAAAGCATTGATCATCAATCAGCTTTAAAAAAACATTTTTTCTAGGGACAGAAAACTATAGGTAGTGTGACAGCAGGAAGGTAAAGTCACCTGGTTGCATCCAGGGGGGTAGATATATTTCGCCCAGATTCAGGCTTTACGCCGACTTATACAACTAAGTGGAGAGTTGTATAAGGCTAGTGGGCTCATGGATGACTCATACCTCTAGGGAGAGTGTGGGGCGTCGTGCAGACAGGGAGTTGATGAGACCAGCTGAAGCTTGTCAGCTCATTTAGGCCTCTATAAGAACTCCCAGCTTCATTAGATGTTAGCTCATGCCTGGACCCAGACCTGTGTGGACTGTCTAGGGAGAGTGAACCCCTGTGCGGTGAGACAAAGCCTGTGTGGCTATTTGCTTGGACATTTAAAACCAGGGACTTAGGGACTAGGACAGCACTAGGCTGATCCCAGTTGTTAGTTAGGAAACCTGTATGTTTAGTCAGAGGTCAAGTTGACCAGGATTTATTTTGTTTATGTTTCTTTTTTCTTTGCTGTGTTTTGTCACTGTAAATAGAAAATAAACCGCACCTTTTTGATTTTGAAAACCACAACCTCCGTTTGCTGGGCCTGTTTTTGTGTGGGGAGCCCATCTCGGGGGTCACACACACCCGCTGCCGAGCTAACCCCCTCACAGTTGGTGGAGAATGCGGGCAGTTTTTTTTTAAGCCAGCATGGAGGAGATACTGAAGCAGCTGGCTCTAGCAAATGCCAATCAACAGCAGACAAATGCAGGTTTGCAAAAGAACTTCGCAGCCCAGCAGCAAGCTCATCAACAGAGCTTTGCAGCCCAGCAGCAGACAAACGCAACTTTGCAACAGAGTCTGGAGGCTCAGCAACAAGCCCAGCAGCAATCTGAGGCCCGCTTCATAGACCTGTTGCAGAAGCAAGAGCAGAGACTACAACAACAGATGGAAGCAGTAATGCAGCAACGTCCGCAGACCAGTGAGGAAAGCCGTCCCACTAATACCGCGTCCTTTGGGGTGAGTCGTTTATTGACAAAAATGACTGGAGAGGATGATCCAGAGGTATTTTTGACCACATTTGAAAGGACCGCTGAAAGAGAAAAGTGGCCTGAGGAGCAGTGGGCTGGACTGGTGGCTCCTCTGTTAACTGGTGAATCGCAGAAAGCTTACTATGACCTAGAGCCTAACCAAGCAAAAGACTATGTGATGCTAAAAGCTGAAATATTGGCAAGGCTGGGTGTCACCCAGGCTGTCCGGGCTCAGCGTGTGCATAACTGGACTTTCCAGCTTGGAAAACCCCCCAGGTCTCAAATGTATGATCTCATTCACCTGAGCAGAAAGTGGCTACAGCCAGAGACTTTGTCCGCACCAAAGATTGTGGAACGTGTTGTAATGGATCGGTTTTTGAGAGCTCTTCCTACTGCCATCCAAAAGTGGGTAAGCCATGGAGACCCAGAGACGGCCGATGGTCTTGTGGATCGTGTGGAGAAATACTTGGCTACAGAGAACCTGACGGCCTCTTCCAGAGACACTCGGACTTTCCACCCTAAGACCAGACCATCCCCAGGGGCGGATAAGAGGATTCCAAGGGGTGAGGGTGGAGAGAGTGAGAGGGTGGGAGCTCTACCCCAAGTTTGGCGAGAACAGCCTGGGAAATCAGCGGCTCAAGAGGCCGCAAGAAGGATCGTTTGCTACCGCTGCCGGCAAGCGGGACATATTGCAGCCAATTGCCCGGTTGTGGAGGAACCCATGCAGTGTGACTTTCTGACGGGCAGACGTCAGTCGCTGTGTGCGACAGTCGCATGCACTGCCATTCGAGGAACTGAGAAACATTTATGCAAAATGTGTGTTAATGGTAGAAATGTTGTGGTATTGCTGGATTCAGGTAGCCTTGTGACCCTGATAAAGGCTGAGTTAGTTAAAACAGAGGTCTCTGGGAATAGCAAGGTAGCTGTTATTTGTGTGCATGGGGACACCCGAGAGTATCCAGTAACTACAGTGTGTTTCGAGACCCCCAAAGGTACCCTCTCTCATCCAGTGGGCTTAGTATCTCAGTTACCGCATGACGCCATTGTGGGAAGGGATTTTCCGAAGTTCTGGGAACTGTGGGATGATCCTGAGCCCCCCACTGGTGCCCCTATGTACCAGGAATGTGATAGCCAGAACTCCCCTGAGAGTGGTGAGGACTCTCCGGAATTTCCCTTATCAGTATTGGCAGGGGAGACTCAAGAAACTGGAGAGGAGCCCACCTCCTCAGACGAAAACCTACCGTCTGTGGAGTTTTCTGATCTTGAGGTTCACAGGGAAAACTTTGCCACAGAACAGTTGAAAGACCCCGCCCTAATAAAGGCACGGGAAAACGTAGTGAAAATAGATGGCGAGTTAGTGAACCCAGATAATACCTGCACTTACCCATACTTCAGCGTAGAGAAGGACCTACTGTATCGGGTGGCAAAAAGGGCAGAAGAAACCGTTGAGCAGCTTGTGGTGCCCAAACCTTACAGGAAGTTGGTGTTGGAGTTGGCCCATGGGCACATTCTTGGAGGTCATCTGGGGACAGAGAAAACCCGAGAGAGGGTATTACAGAGATTCTATTGGCCGGGGGTGATGAAGGACATAGAAAATTATTGTTCCTCCTGCCCTGTGTGTCAGAGGTCGGCCCCGATGCCACATTTCCGTAGCCCGCTGGTCCCTCTACCCATCATTGAGGTCCCGTTTGAGAGGATCGCCATGGATTTGGTAGGTCCTATAATCAAGTCCGCTAGGGGGCACCAGTACATATTAGTTATAATGGACTATGCCACCCGTTATCCAGAAGCGATCCCTCTCCGAAATACCTCGGCCAAAACCATAGCCAAAGAGCTATCTCTTGTGTTTAGCCGGGTGGGTATTTGTAAAGAACTGCTTACGGACCAAGGTACACCCTTTATGTCCCGGGTTATGAAGGAGCTGTGTAAATTGTTCAAAGTGACGCAATTACGTACATCTGTGTATCACCCCCAAACCGATGGGCTGGTTGAAAGATTCAACAAAACCCTAAAACAAATGTTGAAGAAAGTGGTGGATAGAGATGGAAAGGATTGGGACTGTCTACTTCCTTATCTGATGTTTGCTATTAGGGAGGTGCCCCAATCCTCTACGGGATTCTCCCCCTTTGAGTTACTGTATGGGAGACACCCAAGAGGGCTGTTGGATATTGCCAAGGAAACTTGGGAAAGTGAGAGTTCTCCCCACAGGAGTGTGATTGAGCATGTCGCCCTGATGCAAGACCGAATTGCACAGGTAATGCCCATCGTGAAGGAACATTTGGCCCAAGCGCAGTTAGCACAGCAGAGAGTGTACAACCGTGGAGCCAAGACCCGTACCTTTTCCCCGGGGGATAGGATACTGGTACTTGTCCCTACGGTTGAAAGTAAATTCCTTGCCAAATGGCAAGGCCCCTACGAGATAATGGAAAAAGTGAGCGAAGTGAATTACAAGCTCAGACAACCAGGAAGGCGAAAGCCCGAACAGATCTATCACGTTAATCTGTTGAAAGCCTGGAGGGATAGAGAGTCCCTAGTCGCAGACACTTGGTCACCAGCTCAAACTGGTTGCGTGATTCCTGAGGTTGGAATAGCAGCCACCTTGTCACAACCCCAACAACAGGAGGTTAAGGAGTTTGTGCTTCGCAACAAGGAGGTATTCTCTGAGCTGCCGGGACAAACATCTGGGGTAGAGCATGACATCATTACCCCGCCCGGTGAAAGGGTGAAGTTAAAACCCTATCGGATCCCAGAGGCCCGACGGGAGGCAATACGGGAGGAAGTACAGAAAATGCTGAACTTAGGGGTGATAGAGGAGTCCCAAAGTGATTGGTCTAGTCCCATTGTGTTGGTGCCTAAACCGGATGGGAGCTGGCGATTTTGTAACGATTTTCGTCAGTTGAACAAAGTTACAAAATTTGACACCTACCCCATGCCACGTATAGATGAGTTGATCGACCGGCTGGGAACAGCCCGATACATGACAACTCTTGACCTCACAAAGGGTATTGGCAAATCCCCCTGGCCAAGTCGGCCAAAGAGAAAACCGCATTTGTAACCCCAGACGGGGCGTTCCAATATAAAAGAATGCCGTTCGGGTTACAGAATGCGCCGGCCACATTCCAGCGGAAAATGGACCAGATGCTGAGGCCCCATCGGAAGTATGCTGCGGCTTACCTGGATGACGTAATTGTCCATAGCACAGATTGGGCCTCACATCTGCCAAAAGTGCAAGCAGTCCTGGACTCTGTTCGGGAAGCAGGGTTTACGGCTAACCCCAAGAAGTGTACCATTGGGCAGGAGGAGGCCAAATATCTTGGGTACACCATTGGGAGGGGAGTAATAAAACCCCAACTCAACAAAGTCGAGGCCATCCAGAGTTGGCCACGTCCCAACAGCAAGAAGCAGGTACGAGCCTTTCTGGGAATCGCTGGGTATTATCGGCGATTCATTCCCCACTTTGCTTCTAAGGCTGTGCCCCTAACCAACCTGACGAAGGGGAAAGGGTCGGTCATGATTAAATGGACCCCCGAGGCTGAGGCAGCATTCCAATTCTTGAAACAAGCCTTATGTAGCCAGCCAGTGTTGTACTCACCCGACTTCTCTAAAGACTTTGTCGTACAAAGTGATGCGTCAGATGTGGGGTTAGGAGCAGTATTGTCCCAGGTCTGGAACGGGGAAGAGCACCCAGTCATTTACCTCAGCAGGAAGTTGAAGTCCCATGAGGTAAATTACGCCACCGTTGAAAAGGAGTGTTTAGCGGTGAAGTGGGCTCTAGATTCCCTTCGGTACTACCTGCTAGGTAGGCACTTTGACTTGGTTACGGATCACGCTCCGTTAAAGTGGATGGCTCAAAACAAGGAAACAAATAGAAGAGTGAATAGGTGGTTCCTGGCCCTCCAGGAATTCAACTTCACAGTAAAGCATCGCCCTGGCGTTCAAATGGGGAATGTGGATGCTTTGTCTCGAGTACATGATTGCCTGATTGCTGGTGTTCCAACCCCGAGGTTAAAACAAGAGGGGGGGGTATGTGACAGCAGGAAGGTAAAGTCACCTGGTTGCATCCAGGGGGGTAGATATATTTCGCCCAGATTCAGGCTTTACGCCGACTTATACAACTAAGTGGAGAGTTGTATAAGGCTAGTGGGCTCATGGATGACTCATACCTCTAGGAAGAGTGTGGGGCGTCGTGCAGACAGGGAGTTGATGAGACCAGCTGAAGCTTGTCAGCTCATTTAGGCCTCTATAAGAACTCCCAGCTTCATTAGATGTTAGCTCATGCCTGGACCCAGACCTGTGTGGACTGTCTAGGGAGAGTGAACCCCTGTGCGGTGAGACAAAGCCTGTGTGGCTATTTGCTTGGACATTTAAAACCAGGGACTTAGGGACTAGGACAGCACTAGGCTGATCCCAGTTGTTAGTTAGGAAACCTGTATGTTTAGTCAGAGGTCAAGTTGACCAGGATTTATTTTGTTTATGTTTCTTTTTTCTTTGCTGTGTTTTGTCACTGTAAATAGAAAATAAACCGCACCTTTTTGATTTTGAAAACCACAACCTCCGTTTGCTGGGCCTGTTTTTGTGTGGGGAGCCCATCTCGGGGGTCACACACACCCGCTGCCGAGCTAACCCCCTCACAGTAGGAAGAGTGTCAGTTTCTTTCACTGTGATAATCCTTGTTTCTAGGGACAGGGAAGGACAGTGAGGGAAATTCTCCTTGTGCTATAGTGTGCTAAAGCATTGATCATCAACCGTCTTTAAAAAAACATTTTTTCTAGGGACAGAAAACTATAGGTAGTGTGAGGGGGTTAACTCGGTAGCGGGTGTGTGTGACCCCCTGGTTGGGCTCCCCACACAAAAACAGGGCCAGCAGACGGAGGTTGTGGTTTTCAAAATCAAAAGGTGCGGTTTATTTCTCTATGTACAGTGACAAAAACCACAGCAAAGCCAAAAAGAAACATAAACAAAATAAATCCTGGTCAGTTTGACCTCTGACTAAACATGCAGGTTTCCTAAACTAACAACTGGGATCAGCCTGGTGCTGTCCTAGTCCCTAAGTCCCTGGTTTAGTAAAAGTCCAAACAAATAGCCACACAGGCTTTGCCTCACCGCACAGGGGTTCACTCTCCCTAGACAGTCCACACAGGTCTGGTTCCAGGCATGAGCTAACATCTAATGAAGCTGGGAGTTCTTATAGAGGCCTAAATGAGCTGACAAGCTTCAGCTGGTCTCATCAACTCCCTGTCTGCACGACGCCCCACACTCTCCCTAGACATATGAGTCATCCATGAGCCCACTAGCCTTAGCTGGGCTTATACAACTCTCCACCTAGTTGTATAAGTCGGCGTAAAGCCTGAATCTGGGCGAAATATATCTACCCCCCCTGGATGCAACCAGGTGACTTTACCTTCCTGCTGTCACATACCCCCCCCCCTCTTGTTTTAACCTCGGGGTTGGAACACCAGCAATCAGGTATTCATGTACTCGAGACAAAGCATCCACATTCCCCATTTGAACGCCAGGGCGATGCTTTACTGTGAAGTAGTGATGAGCCGAACACCCCCGGGTTCGGTTCGCACCAGAACCCGCGAACGGACCGAAAGTTCGAACGAACATTAGAACCCTATTAAATACAATGGATGCGAACGTTCGAATTCTAAAGTGCTAATTATAACAACTATTATGCATGTTATTGTCCTAAAAAGGGTTTGGGAACCCGGGTTCTGCACCAGGGGACATGTATCAATGCAAAAAGAAGTTTTAAAAACGGTCGTTTTTCGGGAGCAGTCATTTTAATGATGCATAAAGTGAAAAAAAAAAGTCAAATATTCCTTTAAATATCGTACCTGGGGGGTGTCTAAAGTATGCCTGTGAAGTGCCACGTGTTTCCCGTGTTTAGAACTGTCCCTGCACAAAATGACACTTCTAAAGGAAAAAAAAGCCATTTAAAACTGCTTGCGGCTTTAATGTAATGTCTGGTCCCGGTAATATGGATGAAATTCTTTAAGAAAAATGGCATAGCTACCCCATGACCCCCCCCTACCCCAGCCCATTACCAGCCCCTTTGGGTCTTGTATGGATATTAAGGGGAACCCGGCACATAAAATAAAAAAGGCCCTATATACTCTGAACAGCCCTATACAGGCGGTGCATACAAGACAGGGACTGTAGGTTTGTTCTTATGTAGAGTCTGTTTGTAATTTTGAACAGGTACATTGTTGAAGTGTAGCTCCAGACCAAAAATCTATTTTTAAACTTTTTGGAAAACATAGGTAAGGGTTATCACCCCTGTAACATTTGTTTTGCTGTCTGTGCCCCTGTTCAGAACATTTCACCTCACTTTCCGTCCCAATGACAACTGTTTTTGAAATGTGGTGTTTTTCTTGAAACAAGGATTGCTGATAAAGCATCAGTACAGAGGAGACACCTTTCTCCCATATTTATTCTTACAGGAGAGAATTTTCCTTCCTAGTGGTAGATTTCCTCTCACTTCCTGTTGTCTTCTTGCGTTTGCAAGTAGGAGTCGTTTGTAAGTTGGATGTTTGAAAGTAGGGACCTGCCGTATATACTCTGCAGAAATAGGCCCCTTAGTTGTTGGTGTTGGCACAACACTGTAAGCACTCACAGTTACTCTTGGTTGGTGCTGGAACGCCCTGCTGTCAACTATTATATCAGGAATTTTAATTACATATAATTGTTGAACAGTGGTAGTAAAAATTGGGCCTTTGATGGTGGTGCTGGTGCCACAACACTGTAAGCCCTGACAGTTACTCTTGGTGGGTGCAGCAATGGGCCCTGCTGTGAATTATTAGATCAAGAATTGTAATTACATGCCCCTGTTGAACAGGGGCTGAAAAATTGGGCCTTAGGCACTGGTGGCACAACACTGCAACCCCTCACAGATACTGTACTTGGAGCACAGCAATGAGCCCTGTTGCAAAGTATTGCTTCAAAAATTGTAATGACACGCCCCTGTTAAACAGGGGCTGAAAAATTGGGCCTTAGGCACTGGTGGCACAACACTGCAACTCCTCACAGATACTGTACTTGGAGCACAGCAATGAGCCCTGTTGCAAAGTATTGCTTCAAAAATTGTAATTACACGCCCCTGTTAAACAGGGGCTGAAAAATTGGGCGTTAGGCACTGGTGGCGGCACCCATAAACAAAAATGATCTTACAAGCTATCATCATCAATCGTATCATTGAGGACTCGGAGGAGGAGGATAGCCAGTCAACATAACAGCACAGGCACTCAGCATC
Source organism: Rana muscosa (assembly GCA_029206835.1). NCBI lineage: Eukaryota > Metazoa > Chordata > Amphibia > Anura > Ranidae > Rana > Rana muscosa. Next base: position 647,031,768 of record CM055121.1, read on the forward strand.
AGCATCAGTCTTGAAGGGATGTGACATGTTAAAATCAATTAGTCTGTTATATCAGCATCAGGTGTGTGGTAGCTGGTGGTGATCCAAGACTGGTTCATCTTGATGAAAGTCAGTCGATCAACCGAGTCGGTGGACAGGCGCACCCTGTGATCCGTGACAAATCCTCCAGCAGCACTGAATGTGCGTTCCGAAAGAACGCTGGATGCAGGACAGGCCAGTAGCTCAATTGCATACTGTGCAAGCTCTGGCCAGTGATCCATCCTCAAGACCCAGTAAGCCAGAGGATTTTCGGTGGGGAAGGTGTCCAAGTCTGACCTTGCCCCTAGATATTCCTGCACCATGTTTATCAGACGCTGGCGATGGTTGCTGGAACCGATCATACTTTGGGGCTGCGGACTAAAGAATTGTCTGAACGCATCGGTCAGACGGCCACCTTCCCCACCGCTCCTTCTTTGACTGGCCGAAGCCTCAGCAACTCGTTGTCCAGGACCAGGAGTTTGCAACCTCCCAGTCTCTGGGAACGCGTTGCACAGACCTTTCTGCAAGGCCTCCCGGAGTTGTCTCATCCTCTGCTCCCTCTGCGACGGTAACATAGGGTCCGCAACCTTACCCTTGTACCGTGGATCAAGGAGAGTGGCCAGCCAGTAATGGTCCCTCTCCTTGATCCGAAGAATACGAGGATCCTTCCGCAGACTTTGCAGGATCAGGGAGGCCATGCAGCGTAGGTTTGCTGAGGCATTCGCTCCGGAGTCCTCTGGGTCACTAAGGACGACATGATCCGCAGCCACCTCCTCCCAGCCACGTACAAGTCCACTGGTTTCTTGGGACTGTAAATCATCCCTAAAAGACTGCTGCTGATGATGCTGAGTGCCAGCCTCCACCTCCATGCTGACACAATCCTCCTCCTCCTCCTCCTCCTCCTCCTCCTCTTCCTGTGCGATGGGTGGGACAGAAGGAACACTGTCTGGGTAAAGGGGGCCTTGAGAGGCAAGGAAGTCCTCCTCTTCCTGCCTCTGTTCTGCCTCAAGTGCCCTGTCCATTATTCCACGCAGCGTGTGCTCCAACAGGTGGACAAGAGGTACAGTGTCACTGATGCATGCACTGTCACTGCTCACCATCCTCGTGGCCTCCTCAAATGGTGCCAGGACAGTGCATGCATCCCTGATCATGCCCCACTGGCGTGGAGAAAAAAAACCAAGCTCCCCTGACCCTGTCCTGGTGCCGTAGTCGCACAGGTACTCATTGATGGCCCTCTGCTGCGTGTGCAGCCGCTGCAGCATGGCCAACGTTGAGTTCCACCTGGTGGGCATGTCACATATAAGGCGGTTCTTGGGCAGGTTCAACTCCTTTTGCAGCTCAGCCAGGCGAGCACTGGCATTATAAGATCTGCGGAAATGCACACAGACTTTCCTGGCCTGCCTCAGGACATCCTGTAAGCCCGGGTACCTGCCCAAGAAGCGCTGCACCACCAGGTTAAGGACGTGAGCCACACAGGGCACATGGGTCAGTTGTCCCTGTCGGAGGGCGGAGAGGAGGTTGGTGCCATTGTCGCAAACCACCATTCCTGGCTTAAGCTGGCGTGGCGTCAACCACCTCTCGGCCTGGCCCTGCAGAGCAGACAGGACCTCTGCCCCAGTGTGGCTTCTGTCCCCCAAACACACCAGCGCAAGCACGGCATGGCATCTTTTTGCCTGCGTACTTGCGTAGCCCCGTGAACGGCTACGGAGCACCGCTGGTTCATAGGACAAACCACAGGAAGAGGCCATGGAGGAAGAAGAAGAGGAGGGGGTGGAGGAGAGAGGTGTGTCACAACCAGTAGTAGCATTTTGGAGGCGTGGCGGTGGGACAACCTCCAACACTACTGCACCTTGTCCTGAATCCTTCCCAGCTGCCAAAAGAGTGACCCAATGGGCCGTGAAAGAAAGGTAACGTCCCTGTCCATGCCTGCTGGACCATGAGTCAGCGGTAATATGCACCTTACCGCTGACCGCCCTGTCCAGCGAGGCCAAGACATTGCCTTCCACATGCCGGTAGAGAGCCGGAATAGCCTTCCGTGAGAAAAAGTGGCGTTTGGGAACCTGCCACTGAGGAACTGCACATTGCACAAACTCACGGAAGGGGGCCGAGTCTACCAACTGAAAAGGCAGCAGTTGAAGCGCTAGCAATTTAGCCAAGCTAGCATTCAACCGCTGGGCATGTGGATGGCTGGGAGTGAACTTCTTTCGACGGTCCAGCAGCTGGGGCAGGGAAATTTGCCTGCTAGAATCGGACGTCGGTGTACTGCTAGCAGAGTGGGCGCAAGTACTTGGCTGTGACACACCTAATTCTACACCTTCATTCCTCTCAGTGCATGTTTCAGAGAGGACTGAAGTTATAGTGGGGTTGGAGATCCCAGCTGATGCGGTGCAAGGAGAGGTCCGCTTTGTTCTTTGGTGTGGGTCTTTGAGGTAGGCTTGCCAACGAGCTGCATGGCAGGTCAACATATGTCTGGTCAGGCATGTGGTACCCAAGCGGCTGATGTTTTGGCCACGCGATATACGCTTGAGACATATGTTGCAAACAGCAGCTGTGCGATCTGATGCACTAGCCTCAAAAAAGGCCCACACCAAAGAACTTTTTGAATGACGGGCAGAGGCAGCGCCCTGCACAGGCGGAGCTCTGCGGTGTGATTCCGTCGGTGTACTGCCCTTACGCTGGCCACCAAAGGGCATCCTGCCTCGTTGGAGATGTGCCTCCTCCTCATCCTCCTCCTCCTCCTCTCTCCTATTAGGCACCCACGTGGAGTCAGTGACCTCATCATCCCCTCCCTCCTCTTCACTGGAGCCAATCTGGCAGTATGCTGCAGCTGCTGGAACATGACTGCCAGATTGGTGTCCTTCTTGAGCATCCCCTCTGTCTGCTCTCACGCTACTGCCTTCCTCTAGCTGGGTTTCATCATCAGACCCTTCGAAACGCTGGGCATCCTCCTGGAGCATGTACCCAACACTGTGCTGAAACAGTTCGGGGGACTCCTCAGGAGGAGGACATGGTGGGTCTAGGGAAGGAGTGACTGATGATTTGTCTGACATTGATACCAGGGAAGACGACGCTTTGGCAGCTGCTTTTCCAGTACCCTGAGCCTGGGTGAGAGAGGATGAGGAGGAGGAGGAGGGCTTGGTCATCCACTCTACCAAGTCTTCGGCATGATGTGGCTCAACATGTCCAGCTGCCGAAAAGAAGGACAAGCGTGTCCCATGGCCATGTGCTGATGACAATGCACCGCGTCCACGACCAGCACTGTTGCCCCCAGACACAGAGCCTGCTTGCCCTCTTTTATTGCCTCCTGACTGTCTGCCTCTCCTTGTTTGCCTTCCAGACATTCTAATAGATGGCCTGCAGGGAGATGGGAAAAAAGCAATAAGGGCTACCTTCAGGTGTCCTTCTCTGTCCCTTGAAACAAGGACTTTCACAGTGAAAGAAACTGACACTCTCCCTACCTACAGTTTTCTGTCCCTAGAAAAAATGTTTTTTTTAATCACAATATAGCACAAGGACAATTCACTCACTGTCCTTACAGGTCCCTGGAAACAAGGACTTGCAGAGTGAAAGAAAAAAAACACTCTCCCTACCTACAGTTTTCTGTCCCTAGAAAAAATGTTTTTTTTAATCACAATATAGCACAAGGACAATTCACTCACTGTCCTTCCAGGTCCCTGGAAACGAGGACTTGCAGAGTGAAATAAACTGACACTCTCCCTACCTACAGTTTTCTGTCCCTAGAATAAATGTTTTTTTTAAGCACAATATAGCACAAGGACAATTCACTCACTGTCCTTACAGGTCCCTGGAAACAAGGACTTGCAGAGTGAAAGAAAAAAAACACTCTCCCTACCTACAGTTTTCTGTCCCTAGAATAAATGTTTTTTTTAAGCACAATATAGCACAAGGACAATTCACTCACTGTCCTTACAGGTCCCTGGAAACAAGGACTTGCAGAGTGAAAGAAAAAAAACACTCTCCCTACCTACAGTTTTCTGTCCCTAGAAAAAATGTTTTTTTTTAATCACAATATAACACAAGGACAATTCACTCACTGTCCTTCCAGGTCCCTGGAAACAAGGACTTGCAGAGTGAAATAAACTGACACTCTCCCTACCTACAGTTTTCTGTCCCTAGAATAAATGTTTTTTTTAAGCACAATATAGCACAAGGACAATTCACTCACTGTCCTTACAGGTCCCTGGAAACAAGGACTTGCAGAGTGAAAGAAAAAAAACACTCTCCCTACCTACAGTTTTCTGTCGCTAGAAAAAATGTTTTTTTTAATCACAATATAGCACAAGGACAATTCACTCACTGTCCTTACAGGTCCCTGGAAACAAGGACTTGCAGAGTGAAAGAAAAAAAACACTCTCCCTACCTACAGTTTTCTGTCCCTAGAAAAAATGTTTTTTTTAATCACAATATAGCACAAGGACAATTCACTCACTGTCCTTACAGGTCCCTGGAAACAAGGACTTGCAGAGTGAAAGAAACTGACACTGTCCCTACCTACAGTTTTCTGTCCCTAGAATAAATGTTTTTTTTAAGCACAATATAGCACAAGGAGAATTCACTCACTGTCCTTCCAGGTCCCTGGAAACAAGGACTTGCAGAGTGAAATAAACTGACACTCTCCCTACCTACAGTTTTCTGTCCCTAGAATAAATGTTTTTTTTAAGCAAAATATAGCACAAGGACAATTCACTCACTGTCCTTACAGGTCCCTGGAAACAAGGACTTGCAGAGTGAAAGAAAAAAAACACTCTCCCTACCTACAGTTTTCTGTCCCTAGAAAAAATGTTTTTTTTTAATCACAATATAACACAAGGACAATTCACTCACTGTCCTTCCAGGTCCCTGGAAACAAGGACTTGCAGAGTGAAATAAACTGACACTCTCCCTACCTACAGTTTTCTGTCCCTAGAATAAATGTTTTTTTTAAGCACAATATAGCACAAGGACAATTCACTCACTGTCCTTACAGGTCCCTGGAAACAAGGACTTGCAGAGTGAAAGTAAAAAAACACTCTCCCTACCTACAGTTTTCTGTCGCTAGAAAAAATGTTTTTTTTAATCACAATATAGCACAAGGACAATTCACTCACTGTCCTTACAGGTCCCTGGAAACAAGGACTTGCAGAGTGAAAGAAAAAAAACACTCTCCCTACCTACAGTTTTCTGTCCCTAGAAAAAATGTTTTTTTTAATCACAATATAGCACAAGGACAATTCACTCACTGTCCTTACAGGTCCCTGGAAACAAGGACTTGCAGAGTGAAAGAAAAAAAACACTCTCCCTACCTACAGTTTTCTGTCCCTAGAAAAAATGTTTTTTTTAATCACAATATAGCACAAGGACAATTCACTCACTGTCCTTACAGGTCCCTGGAAACAAGGACTTGCAGAGTGAAATAAACTGACACTCTCCCTACCTACAGTTTTCTGTCCCTAGAATAAATGTTTTTTTTAAGCACAATATAGCACAAGGAGAATTCACTCACTGTCCTTCCAGGTCCCTGGAAACAAGGACTTGCAGAGTGAAAGAAAAAAAACACTCTCCCTACCTACAGTTTTCTGTCCCTAGAAAAAATGTTTTTTTTAATCACAATATAACACAAGGACAATTCACTCACTGTCCTTCCAGGTCCCTGGAAACAAGGACTTGCAGAGTGAAATAAACTGACACTCTCCCTACCTACAGTTTTCTGTCCCTAGAATAAATGTTTTTTTTAAGCACAATATAGCACAAGGACAATTCACTCACTGTCCTTACAGGTCCCTGGAAACAAGGACTTGCAGAGTGAAATAAACTGACACTCTCCCTACCTACAGTTTTCTGTCCCTAGAATAAATGTTTTTTTTAAGCACAATATAGCACAAGGAGAATTCACTCACTGTCCTTCCAGGTCCCTGGAAACAAGGACTTGCAGAGTGAAAGAAAAAAAACACTCTCCCTACCTACAGTTTTCTGTCCCTAGAAAAAATGTTTTTTTTAATCACAATATAACACAAGGACAATTCACTCACTGTCCTTCCAGGTCCCTGGAAACAAGGACTTGCAGAGTGAAATAAACTGACACTCTCCCTACCTACAGTTTTCTGTCCCTAGAATAAATGTTTTTTTTAAGCACAATATAGCACAAGGACAATTCACTCACTGTCCTTACAGGTCCCTGGAAACAAGGACTTGCAGAGTGAAAGAAAAAAAACACTCTCCCTACCTACAGTTTTCTGTCCCTAGAAAAAATGTTTTTTTTAATCACAATATAGCACAAGGACAATTCACTCACTGTCCTTACAGGTCCCTGGAAACAAGGACTTGCAGAGTGAAAGAAACTGACACTGTCCCTACCTACAGTTTTCTGTCCCTAGAATAAATGTTTTTTTTAAGCACAATATAGCACAAGGAGAATTCACTCACTGTCCTTCCAGGTCCCTGGAAACAAGGACTTGCAGAGTGAAATAAACTGACACTCTCCCTACCTACAGTTTTCTGTCCCTAGAATAAATGTTTTTTTTAAGCAAAATATAGCACAAGGACAATTCACTCACTGTCCTTACAGGTCCCTGGAAACAAGGACTTGCAGAGTGAAAGAAACTGACACTCTCCCTACCTACAGTTTTCTGTCCCTAGAATAAATGTTTTTTTAAGCACAATATAGCACAAGGACAATTCACTCACTGTCCTTCCAGGTCCCTGGAAACAAGGACTTGCAGAGTGAAAGAAACTGACACTGTCCCTACCTACAGTTTTCTGTCCCTAGAATAAATGTTTTTTTTAAGCACACTATAGCACAAGCACAAAACACACTGACACTCTCCCTACCTATCCTTCTCTTTCCCTAAACTAAAGGAATCCAGGTTAAGCAAGAAAGAAATAACAGTCACTGTCCCTGCCTATGCTGCTCTATCCCTGCTCCGGAACACACTACACTAGGCCGCCGTGCTGGCGGCCTTTTATAGTGTGGGGCGTGTACTAAACACCCTCAGCAATAATTGGCCACAGGCATCCTGCCTGTGGCCAATCATTGCTCTCCTCGCTGCCGGCGCTGTGATTGGCCAAGCATGCGGGGTCACAGTGCATGCTTGGCCAATCACAGCGCCTGGATGACACTGCGATGGCGTAGTGCATTGTGGGCCGTTCGCGTCACTCGAATTTGGCGCGAACGGCCCAAATCGTTCGATCTTCGTCGAACGATCGAACAGCCGATGTTCGAGTCGAACGTATGTTCGACTCGAACACGAAGCTCATCCCTACTGTGAAGTTGAATTCCTGGAGGGCCAGGAACCACCTATTCACTCTTCTATTTGTTTCCTTGTTTTGAGCCATCCACTTTAACGGAGCGTGATCCGTAACCATGTCAAAGTGCCTACCTAGCAGATAGTACCGAAGGGAATCTAGAGCCCACTTCACCGCTAAACACACCTTTTCAACCGTGGCGTAATTTACCTCATGGGACTTCAACTTCCTGCTGAGGTAAATGACTGGGTGCTCTTCCCCGTTCCAGACCTGGGACAATACTGCTCCTAACCCCACATCTGACGCATCACTTTGTACGACAAAGTCTTTAGAGAAGTCGGGTGAGTACAACACTGGCTGGCTACATAAGGCTTGTTTCAAGAATTGGAATGCTGCCTCAGCCTCGGGGGTCCATTTAATCATGACCGACCCTTTCCCTTTCGTCAGGTTGGTTAGGGGCACAGCCTTAGAAGCAAAGTGGGGAATGAAGCGCCGATAATAACCCGCGATTCCCAGAAAGGCCCGTACCTGCTTCTTGCTGTTGGGACGTGGCCAACTCTGGATGGCCTCGACTTTGTTGAGTTGGGGTTTTATCACTCCCCTGCCAATGGTGTACCCAAGATATTTGGCCTCCTCCTGCCCAATGGTACACTTCTTGGGGTTAGCCGTAAACCCCGCTTCCCGGATAGAGTCTAGGACTGCTTGCACTTTTGGCAGATGTGAGGCCCAATCTGTGCTATGGACAATTACGTCATCCAGGTAAGCCGCAGCATACTTCCGATGGGGCCTCAGTATCTGGTCCATTTTCCGCTGGAATGTGGCCGGCGCATTCTGTAACCCGAACGGCATTCTCTTATATTGGAACGCCCCGTCTGGGGTTACAAATGCGGTTTTCTCTTTGGCCGACTTGGCCAGGGGAATTTGCCAATACCCTTTTGTGAGGTCAAGAGTCGTCATGTATCGGGCTGTTCCCAGCCGGTCGATCAACTCATCTATACGTGGCATGGGGTAGGTGTCAAATTTTGTAACTTTGTTCAACTGACGAAAATCGTTACAAAATCGCCAGCTCCCATCCGGTTTAGGCACCAACACAATGGGACTAGACCAATCACTTTGGGACTCCTCTATCACCCCTAAGTTCAGCATTTTCTGTACTTCCTCCCGTATTGCCTCCCGTCGGGCCTCTGGGATCCGATAGGGTTTTAACTTCACCCTTTCACCGGGCGGGGTAATAATATCATGCTCTACCCCAGATGACCTCCAAGAATGTGGCCATGGGCCAACTCCAACACCAACTTCCTGTAAGGTTTGGGCACCACAAGCTGCTCAACGGTTTCTTCTGCCCTTTTTGCCACCCGATACAGTAGGTCCTTCTCTACGCTGAAGTATGGGTAAGTGCAGGTATTATCTGGGTTCACTAACTCGCCATCTATTTCCACTACGTTTTCCCGTGCCTTTATTAGGGCGGGGTCTTTTAACTGTTCTGTGGCAAAATTTTCCCTGTGAACCTCCAGATCAGAAAACTCCACAGACGGTAGGTTTTCGTCTGAGGAGGTGGGCTCCTCTCCAGTTTCTTGAGTCTCCCCTGCCAATACTGACAAGGGAAATTCTGGAGAGTCCTCACCACTCTCAGAGGAGTTCTGGCTATCACATTCCTGGTACATAGGGGCACCAGTGGGGGGCTCAGGATCATCCCACAGTTCCCAGAACTTCGGAAAATCCCTTCCCACAATGGCATCATGCGGTAATTGAGATGCTAACCCCACTGGATGAGAGAGGGTACCTTTGGGGGTCTCGAAACACACTGTAGTCACTGGATACTCTCGGGTGTCCCCATGCACACAAATAACAGCTACCTTGCTATTCCCAGAGACCTCTGTTTTAACTGATTCAGCCTTTATCAGGGTCACAAGGCTACCTGAATCCAGTAATACCACAACCTTTCTACCATTAATACACATTTTGCATAAATGTTTCTCAGTTCCCCGAATGGCAGTGCATGCGACTGTCGCACACAGCGACTGACGTCTGTCCATCAGAAAGTCACATTGCATGGGTTCCTCCACAACCGGGCAATTTGCTGCAATATGTCCCGCTTGCCGGCAGCGGTAGCAAACGATCCTTCTTGCCGCCTCTTGAGCCGCTGATTTCCCAGGCTGTTCTCGCCAAACTTGGGGTAGAGCTCCCACCCTCTCACTCTCTCCACCCTTACCCCTTGGAATCCTCTTATCCGCCCCTGGGGATGGTCTGGTCTTAGGGTGGAAAGTCCGAGAGTCTCTGGAAGAGGCCGTCAGGTTCTCTGTAGCCAAGTATTTCTCTACACGATCCACAAGACCACCGGCCGTCTCTGGGTCTCCATGGCTTACCCACTTTTGGATGGCAGTAGGAAGAGCTCTCAAAAACCGATCCATTACAACACGTTCCACAATCTCTGGTGCGGACAAAGTCTCTGGCTGTAGCCACTTCCTGCTCAGGTGAATGAGATCATACATTTGAGACCTGGGGGGTTTTCCAAGCTGGAAAGTCCAGTTATGCACACGCTGAGCCCGGACAGCCAGGGTGACACCCAGCCTTGCCAATATTTCAGCTTTTAGCATCACATAGTCTTTTGCTTGGTCAGGCTCTAGGTCATAGTAAGCCTTCTGCGATTTACCAGTTAACAGAGGAGCCACCAGTCCAGCCCACTGCTCCTCAGGCCACTTTTCTCTTTCAGCAGTCCTTTCAAATGTGGTCAAAAATACCTCTGGATCATCCTCTCCAGTCATTTTTGTCAATAAACGACTCACCCCAAAGGACGCGGTATTAGTGGGACGGCTTTCCTCACTGGTCTGCGGACGTTGCTGCATTACTGCTTCCATTTGTTGTAGTCTCTGCTCTTGCTTCTGTAACAGGTCTATGAAGCGGGCCTCAGATTGCTGCTGGGCTTGTTGATGAGCTTGCTGCTGGGCTGCAAGGCTCCTTTGCAAACCTGCATTTGTCTGCTGTTGATTGGCATTTGCTAGAGCCAGCTGTTTCAGTATCTCCTCCATGCTGACTTAAAAAAAACTGCCACTGGTTCTCCACCAACTGTGAGGGGGTTAACTCGGTAGCGGGTGTGTGTGACCCCCTGGTTGGGCTCCCCACACAAAAACAGGGCCAGCAGACGGAGGTTGTGGTTTTCAAAATCAAAAGGTGCGGTTTATTTCTCTATGTACAGTGACAAAAACCACAGCAAAGCCAAAAAGAAACATAAACAAAATAAATCCTGGTCAGTTTGACCTCTGACTAAACATGCAGGTTTCCTAAACTAACAACTGGGATCAGCCTGGTGCTGTCCTAGTCCCTAAGTCCCTGGTTTAGTAAAAGTCCAAACAAATAGCCACACAGGCTTTGCCTCACCGCACAGGGGTTCACTCTCCCTAGACAGTCCACACAGGTCTGGTTCCAGGCATGAGCTAACATCTAATGAAGCTGGGAGTTCTTATAGAGGCCTAAATGAGCTGACAAGCTTCAGCTGGTCTCATCAACTCCCTGTCTGCACGACGCCCCACACTCTCCCTAGACATATGAGTCATCCATGAGCCCACTAGCCTTAGCTGGGCTTATACAACTCTCCACCTAGTTGTATAAGTCGGCGTAAAGCCTGAATCTGGGCGAAATATATCTACCCCCCTGGATGCAACCAGGTGACTTTACCTTCCTGCTGTCACAGTAGGAAGAGTGTCAGTTTCTTTCACTGTGATAATCCTTGTTTCTAGGGACAGGGAAGGACAGTGAGGGAAATTCTCCTTGTGCTATAGTGTGCTAAAGCATTGATCATCAACCATCTTTAAAAAAACATTTTTTCTAGGGACAGAAAACTATAGGTAGGAAGAGTGTCAGTTTCTTTCACTGTGATAATCCTTGTTTCTAGGGACAGGGAAGGACAGTGAGGGAAATTCTCCTTGTGCTATAGTGTGCTAAAGCATTGATCATCAACCATCTTTAAAAAAACATTTTTTCTAGGGACAGAAAACTATAGGTAGGAAGAGTGTCAGTTTCTTTCACTGTGATAATCCTTGTTTCTAGGGACAGGGAAGGACAGTGAGGGAAATTCTACTTGTGCTATAGTGTGCTAAAGCATTGATCATCAACCATCTTTAAAAAAACATTTTTTCTAGGGACAGAAAACTATAGGTAGGAAGAGTGTCAGTTTCTTTCACTGTGATAATCCTTGTTTCTAGGGACAGAGAAGGACAGTGAGGGAAATTCTACTTGTGCTATAGTGTGCTAAAGCATTGATCATCAATCAGCTTTAAAAAAACATTTTTCTAGGGACAGAAAACTATAGGTAGGAAGAGTGTCAGTTTCTTTCACTGTGATAATCCTTGTTTCTAGGGACAGGGAAGGACAGTGAGGGAAATTCTCCTTGTACTATAGTGTGCTAAAGCATTGATCATCAACCATCTTTAAAAAAACATTTTTTCTAGGGACAGAAAACTATAGGTAGTGTGACAGCAGGAAGGTAAAGTCACCTGGTTGCATCCAGGGGGGTAGATATATTTCGCCCAGATTCAGGCTTTACGCCGACTTATACAACTAGGTGGAGAGTTGTATAAGGCTAGTGGGCTCATGGATGACTCATACCTCTAGGGAGAGTGTGGGGCGTCGTACAGACAGGGAGTTGATGAGGCCAGCTGAAGCTTGTCAGCTCATTTAGGCCTCTATAAAAACTCCCAGATTCATTAGGTGTTTGCTCATGCCTGGAACCAGACCTGTGTGGACTGTCTAGGGAGAGTGAACCCCTGTGCGGTGAGGCAAAGCCTGTGTGGCTATTTGTTTGGACTTTTACTAAACCAGGGACTTAGGGACTAGGACAGCACTAGGCTGATCCCAGTTGTTAGTTAGGAAACCTGTATGTTTAGTCAGAGGTCAACTTGACCAGGATTTATTTTGGTTATGTTTCTTTTGCTTTGCTGTGTTTTGTCACTGTAAATAGAAAATAAACCGCACCTTTTTTTTGATTTTGAAAACCACAACCTCCGTTTGCTGGGCCTGTTTTGTGTGGGGAGCCCATCCCGGGGGTCACACACACCCGCTGCCGAGCTAACCCCCTCACAGTTGGTGGAGAACCAGTGGCAGTTTTTTTTAAGCCAGCATGGAGGAGATACTGAAGCAGCTGGCTCTAGCAAATGCCAATCAACAGCAGACAAATGCAGGTTTGCAAAGGAGCCTTGCAGCCCAGCAGCAGACAAACGCAACTTTGCAACAGAGTCTGGAGGCTCAGCAACGAGCCCAGCAGCAATCTGAGGCCCGCTTCATAGACCTGTTGCAGAAGCAAGAGCAGAGACTACAACAACAGATGGAAGCAGTAATGCAGCAACGTCCGCAGACCAGTGAGGAAAGCCGTCCCACTAATACCGCGTCCTTTGGGGTGAGTCGTTTATTGACAAAAATGACTGGAGAGGATGATCCAGAGGTATTTTTGACCACATTTGAAAGGACCGCTGAAAGAGAAAAGTGGCCTGAGGAGCAGTGGGCTGGACTGGTGGCTCCTCTGTTAACTGGTGAATCGCAGAAAGCTTACTATGACCTAGAGCCTAACCAAGCAAAAGACTATGTGATGCTAAAAGCTGAAATATTGGCAAGGCTGGGTGTCACCCAGGCTGTCCGGGCTCAGCGTGTGCATAACTGGACTTTCCCGCTTGGAAAACCCCCCAGGTCTCAAATGTATGATCTCATTCACCTGAGCAGAAAGTGGCTACAGCCAGAGACTTTGTCCGCACCAAAGATTGTGGAACGTGTTGTAATGGATCGGTTTTTGAGAGCTCTTCCTACTGCCATCCAAAAGTGGGTAAGCCATGGAGACCCAGAGACGGCCGATGGTCTTGTGGATCGTGTGGAGAAATACTTGGCTACAGAGAACCTGACGGCCTCTTCCAGAGACACTCGGACTTTCCACCCTAAGACCAGACCATCCCCAGGGGCGGATAAGAGGATTCCAAGGGGTGAGGGTGGAGAGAGTGAGAGGGTGGGAGCTCTACCCCAAGTTTGGCGAGAACAGCCTGGGAAATCAGCGGCTCAAGAGGCCGCAAGAAGGATCGTTTGCTACCGCTGCCGGCAAGCGGGACATATTGCAGCCAATTGCCCGGTTGTGGAGGAACCCATGCAGTGTGACTTTCTGACGGGCAGACGTCAGTCGCTGTGTGCGACAGTCGCATGCACTGCCATTCGAGGAACTGAGAAACATTTATGCAAAATGTGTGTTAATGGTAGAAATGTTGTGGTATTGCTGGATTCAGGTAGCCTTGTGACCCTGATAAAGGCTGAGTTAGTTAAAACAGAGGTCTCTGGGAATAGCAAGGTAGCTGTTATTTGTGTGCATGGGGACACCCGAGAGTATCCAGTGACTACAGTGTGTTTCGAGACCCCCAAAGGTACCCTCTCTCATCCAGTGGGCTTAGTATCTCAGTTACCGCATGACGCCATTGTGGGAAGGGATTTTCCGAAGTTCTGGGAACTGTGGGATGATCCTGAGCCCCTCACTGGTGCCCCTATGTACCAGGAATGTGATAGCCAGAACTCCCCTGAGAGTGGTGAGGACTCTCCGGAATTTCCCTTATCAGTATTGGCAGGGGAGACTCAAGAAACTGGAGAGGAGCCCACCTCCTCAGACGAAAACCTACCGTCTGTGGAGTTTTCTGATCTTGAGGTTCACAGGGAAAACTTTGCCACAGAACAGTTGAAAGACCCCGCCCTAATAAAGGCACGGGAAAACGTAGTGAAAATAGATGGTGAGTTAGTGAACCCAGATAATACCTGCACTTACCCATACTTCAGCGTAGAGAAGGACCTACTGTATCGGGTGGCAAAAAGGGCAGAAGAAACCGTTGAGCAGCTTGTGGTGCCCAAACCTTACAGGAAGTTGGTGTTGGAGTTGGCCCATGGGCACATTCTTGGAGGTCATCTGGGGACAGAGAAAACCCGAGAGAGGGTATTACAGAGATTCTATTGGCCGGGGGTGATGAAGGACGTAGAAAATTATTGTTCCTCCTGCCCTGTGTGTCAGAGGTTGGCCCCGATGCCACATTTCCGTAGCCCGCTGGTCCCTCTACCCATCATTGAGGTCCCGTTTGAGAGGATCGCCATGGATTTGGTAGGTCCTATAATCAAGTCCGCTAGGGGGCACCAGTACATATTAGTTATAATGGACTATGCCACCCGTTATCCAGAAGCGATCCCTCTCCGAAATACCTCGGCCAAAACCATAGCCAAAGAGCTATCTCTTGTTTTTAGCCGGGTGGGTATTTGTAAAGAACTGCTTACGGACCAAGGTACACCCTTTATGTCCCGGGTTATGAAAGAGCTGTGTAAATTGTTCAAAGTGACGCAATTGCGTACGTCTGTGTATCACCCCCAAACCGATGGGCTGGTTGAAAGATTCAACAAAACCCTAAAACAAATGTTGAAGAAAGTGGTGGATAGAGATGGAAAGGATTGGGACTGTTTACTTCCTTATTTGATGTTTGCTATTAGGGAGGTGCCCCAATCCTCTACGGGATTCTCCCCCTTTGAGTTACTGTATGGGAGACACCCAAGAGGGCTGTTGGATATTGCCAAGGAAACTTGGGAAAGTGAGAGTTCTCCCCACAGGAGTGTGATTGAGCATGTCGCCCTGATGCAAGATCGAATTGCACAGGTAATGCCCATCGTGAAGGAACATTTGGCCCAAGCGCAGTTGGCACAGCAGAGAGTGTACAACCGTGGAGCCAAGACCCGTACCTTTTCCCCGGGGGATAGGATATTGGTACTTGTCCCTACGGTTGAAAGTAAATTCCTTGCCAAATGGCAAGGCCCCTACGAGATAATGGAAAAAGTGAGCGAAGTGAATTACAAGGTCAGACAACCAGGAAGGCGAAAGCCCGAACAGATCTATCACGTTAATCTGTTGAAAGCCTGGAGGGATAGAGAGTCCCTAGTCGCAGACACTTAGTCACCAGCTCAAACTGGTTGCGTGATTCCTGAGGTTGGAATAGCAGCCACCTTGTCACAACCCCAACAACAGGAGGTTAAGGAGTTTGTGCTTCGCAACAAGGAGGTATTCTCTGAGCTGCCGGGACAAACATCTGGGGTAGAGCATGACATCATTACCCCGCCCGGTAAAAGGGTGAAGTTAAAACCCTATCGGATCCCAGAGGCCCGACGGGAGGCAATACGGGAGGAAGTACAGAAAATGCTGAACTTAGGGGTGATAGAGGAGTCCCAAAGTGATTGGTCTAGTCCCATCGTGTTGGTGCCTAAACCGGATGGGAGCTGGCGATTTTGTAACGATTTTCGTCAGTTGAACAAAGTTACAAAATTTGACACCTACCCCATGCCACGTATAGATGAGTTGATCGACCGGCTGGGAACAGCCCGATACATGACGACTCTTGACCTCACAAAAGGGTATTGGCAAATCCCCCTGGCCAAGTCGGCCAAAGAGAAAACCGCATTTGTAACCCCAGACGGGGCGTTCCAATATAAAAGAATGCCGTTCGGGTTACAGAATGCGCCGGCCACATTCCAGCGGAAAATGGACCAGATGCTGAGGCCCCATCGGAAGTATGCTGCGGCTTACCTGGATGACGTAATTGTCCATAGCACAGATTGGGCCTCACATCTGCCAAAAGTGCAAGCAGTCCTGGACTCTGTTCGGGAAGCGGGGTTTACGGCTAACCCCAAGAAGTGTACCATTGGGCAGGAGGAGGCCAAATATCTTGGGTACACCATTGGGAGGGGAGTAATAAAACCCCAACTCAACAAAGTCGAGGCCATCCAGAGTTGGCCACGTCCCAACAGCAAGAAGCAGGTACGAGCCTTTCTGGGAATCGCTGGGTATTATCGGCGATTCATTCCCCACTTTGCTTCTAAGGCTGTGCCCCTAACCAACCTGACGAAGGGGAAAGGGTCGGTCATGATTAAATGGACCCCCGAGGCTGAGGCAGCATTCCAATTCTTGAAACAAGCCTTATGTAGCCAGCCAGTGTTGTACTCACCCGACTTCTCTAAAGACTTTGTCGTACAAAGTGATGCGTCAGATGTGGGGTTAGGAGCAGTATTGTCCCAGGTCTGGAACGGGGAAGAGCACCCAGTCATTTACCTCAGCAGGAAGTTGAAGTCCCATGAGGTAAATTACGCCACCGTTGAAAAGGAGTGTTTAGCGGTGAAGTGGGCTCTAGATTCCCTTCGGTACTACCTGCTAGGTAGGCACTTTGACATGGTTACGGATCACGCTCCGTTAAAGTGGATGGCTCAAAACAAGGAAACAAATAGAAGAGTGAATAGGTGGTTCCTGGCCCTCCAGGAATTCAACTTCACAGTAAAGCATCGCCCTGGCGTTCAAATGGGGAATGTGGATGCTTTGTCTCGAGTACATGAATGCCTGATTGCTGGTGTTCCAACCCCGAGGTTAAAACAAGAGGGGGGGGTATGTGACAGCAGGAAGGTAAAGTCACCTGGTTGCATCCAGGGGGGTAGATATATTTCGCCCAGATTCAGGCTTTACGCCGACTTATACAACTAGGTGGAGAGTTGTATAAGGCTAGTGGGCTCATGGATGACTCATACCTCTAGGGAGAGTGTGGGGCGTCGTACAGACAGGGAGTTGATGAGGCCAGCTGAAGCTTGTCAGCTCATTTAGGCCTCTATAAAAACTCCCAGATTCATTAGGTGTTTGCTCATGCCTGGAACCAGACCTGTGTGGACTGTCTAGGGAGAGTGAACCCCTGTGCGGTGAGGCAAAGCCTGTGTGGCTATTTGTTTGGACTTTTACTAAACCAGGGACTTAGGGACTAGGACAGCACTAGGCTGATCCCAGTTGTTAGTTAGGAAACCTGTATGTTTAGTCAGAGGTCAACTTGACCAGGATTTATTTTGGTTATGTTTCTTTTGCTTTGCTGTGTTTTGTCACTGTAAATAGAAAATAAACCGCACCTTTTTTTTGATTTTGAAAACCACAACCTCCGTTTGCTGGGCCTGTTTTGTGTGGGGAGCCCATCCCGGGGGTCACACACACCCGCTGCCGAGCTAACCCCCTCACAGTAGGAAGAGTGTCAGTTTCTTTCACTGTGATAATCCTTGTTTCTAGGGACAGGGAAGGACAGTGAGGGAAATTCTCCTTGTGCTATACTGTGCTAAAGCATTCCTCATCAACCATCTTTGAAATCCTTGTTGTTTGGACAGTCAGGGAAATTGTCGTTGTGCTATTCTGTGCGAAAGCAATCATCCTCAACCATATTTAGAAATCCTTAAGTAAAGGGACAGAGAAGGACACCTGAAGGTAGCCCTTATTGCTTTTTTCCCATCTCCCTGCAGGCCATCTATTAGAATGTCTGGAAGGCAAACAAGGAGAGGCAGACAGTCAGGAGGCAATAAAAGAGGGCAAGCAGGCTCTGTGTCTGGGGGCAACAGTGCTGGTCGTGGACGCGGTGCATTGTCATCAGCACATGGCCATGGGACACGCTTGTCCTTCTTTTCGGCAGCTGGACATGTTGAGCCACATCATGCCGAAGACTTGGTAGAGTGGATGACCAAGCCCTCCTCCTCCTCCTCATCCTCTCTCACCCAGGCTCAGGGTACTGGCAAAGCAGCTGCCAAAGCGTCCTCTTCCCTGGTATCAATGTCAGACTCATCATCAGTCACTCCTTCCCTAGACCCACCATGTCCTCCTCCTGAGGAGTCCCCCGAACTGTTTGAGCACAGTGTTGGGTACATGCTCCAGGAGGATGCCCAGCGTTTCGAAGGGTCTGATGATGAAACCCAGCTACAGGAAGGCAGTAGCGTGAGAGCAGACAGAGGGGATGCTCAAGAAGGACACCAATCTGGCAGTCATGTTCCAGCAGCTGCAGCATACTGCCAGATTGGCTCCAGTGATGAGGAGGGAGGGGATGATGAGGTCACTGACTCCACGTGGGTGCCTAATAGGAGAGAGGAGGAGGAGGAGGATGAGGAGGAGGCACATCTCCAACGAGGCAGGATGCCCTTTGGTGGCCAGCGTAAGGGCAGTACACCGACGGAATCACACCGCAGAGCTCCGCCTGTGCAGGGCGCTGCCTCTGCCCGTCATTCAAAAAGTTCTTTGGTGTGGGCCTTTTTTGAGGCTAGTGCATCAGATCGCACAGCTGCTGTTTACAACATATGTCTCAAGCGTATATCGCGTGGCCAAAACATCAGCCGCTTGGGTACCACATGCCTGACCAGACATATGTTGACCTGCCATGCAGCTCGTTGGCAAGCCTACCTCAAAGACCCACACCAAAGAACAAAGCGGACCTCTCCTTGCACCGCATCAGCTGGGATCTCCAACCCCACTATAACTTCAGTCCTGTCTGAAACATGCACTGAGAGGAATGAAGGTGTAGAATTAGGTGTGTCACAGCCAAGTAGTTGCGGCCACTCTGCTAGCAGTACACCGACGTCCGATTCTAGCAGGCAAATTTCCCTGCCCCAGCTGCTGGACCGTCGAAAGAAGTTCACTCCCAGCCATCCACATGCCCAGCGGTTGAATGCTAGCTTGGCTAAATTGCTAGCGCTTCAACTGCTGCCTTTTCAGTTGGTAGACTCGGCCCCCTTCCGTGAGTTTGTGCAATGTGCGGTTCCTCAGTGGCAGGTTCCCAAACGCCACTTTTTCTCACGGAAGGCTATTCCGGCTCTCTATCGGCATGTGGAAGGCAATGTCTTGGCCTCGCTGGACAGGGCGGTCAGCGGTAAGGTGCATATTACCGCTGACTCATGGTCCAGCAGGCATGGACAGGGACGTTACCTTTCTTTCACGGCCCATTGGGTCACTCTTTTGGCAGCTGGGAAGGATGCAGGACAAGGTGCAGTAGTGTTGGAGGTTGTTCCACCGCCACGCCTCCAAAATGCTACTACTGGTTGTGACACACCTCTCTCCTCCACCCCCTCCTCTTCTTCTTCCTCCATGGCCTCTTCCTGTGGTTTGTCCTCTGAACCAGCGGTGCTCCGTAGCCGTTCAAGGGGCTACGCAAGTACGCAGGCAAAAAGATGCCATGCCGTGCTTGCGCTGGTGTGTTTGGGGGACAGAAGCCACACTGGGGCAGAGGTCCTGTCTGCTCTGCAGGGCCAGGCCGAGAGGTGGTTGACGCCACGCCAGCTTAAGCCAGGAATGGTGGTTTGTGACAATGGCACCAACCTCCTCTCCGCCCTCCGACAGGGACAACTGACCCATGTGCCCTGTGTGGCTCACGTCCTTAACCTGGTGGTGCAGCGGTTCTTGGGCAGGTACCCGGGCTTACAGGATGTCCTGACGCAGGCCAGGAAAGTCTGTGTGCATTTCCGCAGATCTTATAATGCCAGTGCTCGCCTGGCTGAGCTGCAAAAGGAGTTGAACCTGCCCAAGAACCGCCTTATATGTGACATGCCCACCAGGTGGAACTCAACGTTGGCCATGCTGCAGCGGCTGCACACGCAGCAGAGGGCCATCAATGAGTACCTGTGCGACTACGGCACCAGGACAGGGTCAGGGGAGCTTGGTTTTTTTTCTCCACGCCAGTGGGGCATGATCAGGGATGCATGCACTGTCCTGGCACCATTTGAGGAGGCCACGAGGATGGTGAGCAGTGACAGTGCATGCATCAGTGACACTGCACCTCTTGTCCACCTGTTGGAGCACACGCTGCGTGGAATAATGGACAGGGCACTTGAGGCAGAACAGAGGCAGGAAGAGGAGGACTTCCTTGCCTCTCAAGGCCCCCTTTACCCAGACAGTGTTCCTTCTGTCCCACCCATCGCACAGGAAGAGGAGGAGGAGGAGGAGGAGGATTGTGTCAGCATGGAGGTGGAGGCTGGCACTCAGCATCATCAGCAGCAGGCTTTTAGGGATGATTTACAGTCCCAAGAAACCAGTGGACTTGTACGTGGCTGGGAGGAGGTGGCTGCGGATCATGTCGTCCTTAGTGACCCAGAGGACTCCGGACCGAATGCCTCAGCAAACCTACGCTGCATGGCCTCCCTGATCCTGCAAAGTCTGCGGAAGGATCCTCGTATTCTTCGGATCAAGGAGAGGGACCATTACTGGCTGGCCACTCTCCTTGATCCACGGTACAAGGGTAAGGTTGCGGACCTTATGTTACCGTTGCAGAGGGAGCAGAGGATGAGACAACTCCGGGAGGCCTTGCAGAAAGGTCTGTGCAACGCGTTCCCAGAGACTGGGAGGTTACAAACTCCTGGTCCTGGACAACGAGTTGCTGAGGCTTCGGCCAGTCAAAGAAGGAGCGGTGGGGAAGGTGGCCGTCTGACGGATGCGTTCAGACAATTCTTTAGTCCGCAACCCCAAAGTATGATCGGTTCCAGCAACCATCGCCAGCGTCTGATAAACATGGTGCAGGAATATCTAGGGGCAAGGTCAGACTTGGACACCTTCCCCACCGAAAATCCTCTGGCTTACTGGGTCTTGAGGATGGATCACTGGCCAGAGCTTGCACAGTATGCAATTGAGCTACTGGCCTGTCCTGCATCCAGCGTTCTTTCGGAACGCACATTCAGTGCTGCTGGAGGATTTGTCACGGATCACAGGGTGCGCCTGTCCACCGACTCGGTTGATCGACTGACTTTCATCAAGATGAACCAGTCTTGGATCACCACCAGCTACCACACACCTGATGCTGATATAACAGACTAATTGATTTTAACATGTCACATCCCTTCAAGACTGATGCTGATGCTGAGTGCCTGTGCTGTTATGTTGACTGGCTATCCTCCTCCTCCGAGTCCTCAATGATACGATTGATGATGATAGCTTGGAAGATCATTTTTGTTTATGGGTGCCGCCACCAGTGGCTAAGGCCCAATTTTTCAGCCCCTGTTTAACAGGGGCGTGTAATTACATTTTTTTTAGCAATAGTTTGCCATAGGGCTCATTGCTGTGCTCCAAGTACAGTATCTGTGAGGGGTTGGAGTGTTGTGCCACCAGTGCCTAAGGCCCAATTTTTCAGCCCCTGTTTAACAGGGGCGTGTCATTACAATTTTTGAAGCAATACTTTGCAACAGGGCTCATTGCTGTGCTCCAAGTACAGTATCTGTGAGGGGTTGTAGTGTTGTGCCACCAGTGCCTAAGGCCCAATTTTTCAGCCCCTGTTCAACAGGGGCATGTAATTACAATTCTTGATCTAATAATTCACAGCAGGGCCCATTGCTGCACCCACCAAGAGTAACTCTGAGGGCTTACAGTGTTGTGGCAACGCCACCACCACCACCACCACGAAAGGCCCAATTTTTCAGCCCCTGTTCAAAAGGGGCATGTAATTACAATTCTTGATCTAATAATTCACAGCAGGGCCCATTCCTGCACCCACCAAGAGTAACTCTGAGGGCTTACAGTGTTGTGGCAACACCACCACCACCACCACCACCACGAAAGGCCCAATTTTTCAGCCCCTGTTCAACAGGGGCATGCAATTACAATTCTTGATCTAATAATTCACAGCAGGGCCCATTGCTGCACCCACCAAGAGTAACTGTCAGGGCTTACAGTGTTGTGGCACCAGCACCACCATCAAAGGCCCAATTTTTACTACCACTGTTCAACAATTATATGTAATTAAAATTCCTGATATAATAGTTGACAGCAGGGCGTTCCAGCACCAACCAAGAGTAACTGTGAGTGCTTACAGTGTTGTGCCAACACCAACAACTAAGGGGCCTATTTCTGCAGAGTATATACGGCAGGTCCCTACTTTCAAACATCCGACTTACAAACGACTCCTACTTGCAAACGCAAGAAGACAACAGGAAGTGAGAGGAAATCTACCCCTTGGAAGGAAAATTCTCTCCTGTAAAAATTAATATGGGAGAAAGGTGTCTCCTCTGTACTGATGCTTTATCAGCAATCCTTGTTTCAAGAAAAACACCACATTTCAAAAACAGTTGTCATTGGGACGGAAAGTGAGGTGAAATGTTCTGAACAGGGGCACAGACAGCAAAACAAATGTTACAGGGGTGATAACCCTTACCTATGTTTTCCAAAAAGTTTAAAAATAGATTTTTGGGCTGGAGCTACACTTAAACAATGTACCTGTTCAAAATTACAAACAGATTCTACATAAGAACAAACCTACAGTCCCTGTCTTGTATGCACCGCCTGTATACGGCTGTTCAGAGTATATAGGGCCTTTTTTATTTTATGTGCGGGGTCCCCCTTAATATCCATACAAGACCCAAAGGGACTGGTAATGGGCTGGGGTGGGGGGGGGGGGGGGGGTCATGGGGTAGCTATGCCATTTTTCTTAAAGATTTTCATCCATATTACCGGGACCAGACATTACATTAAAGCCGCAAGCAGTTTTAAATGGCTTTTTTTTCCTTTAGAAGTGTCATTTTGTGCAGGGACAGTTCTAAACACGGGAAACACGTGGCACTTCACAGGCATACTTTAGACACCCCCCAGGTACGATATTTAAAGGAATATTTGACTTTTTTTTTTCACTTTATGCATCATTAAAATGACTGCTCCCGAAAAACGACCGTTTTTAAAACTTCTTTTTGCATTGATACATGTCCCCTGGTGCAGAACCCGGGTTCCCAAACCCTTTTTAGGACAATAACATGCATAATAGTCGTTATAATTAGCACTTTAGAATTCGAACGTTCGCATCCATTGTATTTAATAGGGTTCTAATGTTCGTACGAACTTTCGGTCCGTTCGCGGGTTCTGGTGCGAACCGAACCCGGGGGTGTTCGGCTCATCACTACATGCACCTTTCATGCCTTAGTAAACAATCATGGCCCGTGTTATATTGTGTTTTTTATGGCAGAATCTGGACATACACGTAGCTTATTGTTAATATACTGTATGTTACCATTACTCAAATAATTCCGTTAGACAGATTTACCAATTTTGCCATTGGACTATGCTTTGCAAAACAAGATTGCAGCTTTATATCTGTTTCATTTATTTGCATAACTGTCTTTTGGCTGCCCAGGATTGCAGGTGTAGATGTTGCAAATACACACAAAACCTACTACCAGGCCCGGACTGGCCATAGGGCATACCGGGCAAATGCCCGGTGGGCCGCCAATGGCCCGCGGCGGCCCGAGGGCCGCCGGACGTTATGTCAAGTCTTCCCATCATCTCCAATGTCTCTGGAGGCAGCCGGAGTTGGTGGGCGGAGCTGGGAATGTGGCTGCCCCCTCCACTCCTCCCACAGACTCCCCTTATGCCACCGCACCCTGCCTAATGCCACCGCACCCTACCTAATGCCACCGCAACCTGCCCTATGCCACGTAACCTGCCCTATGTCACCGCACCCTGCCCTATGCCACCGCAACCTGCCTTATGCCACCGCAACCTGCCCTATACCACCCCAGCCTGCCCTATGCCACCGCAACCTGCCCTATGCCACCGCAACCTGCCCTATGCCACCGCAAACTGCCCTATACCACCCCAGCCTGTCCTATACCACCCCAGCCTGCCCTATGCCACTGCAACCTGCCCTATGCCACCGCAACCTGCCCTATGCCACCGCAAACTGCCCTATGCCACCGCAAACTGCTCTATACCACCCCAACCTACCCTATGCCATCGCAACCTGCCCTATACCACCGCAAACTGCCCTATGCCACCGCAAACTGCTCTATACCACCCCAACCTGCCCTATGCCACCGCAACCTGCTCTATGCCACCACACCCTGCCCTATATCACCCCAACCTGCCCTATGCCACCCAGCCTGCAATATACCACCGCAAACTGCCCTATACCACCCAAACCTTCTCTATAGCACCCCAGCCTGCCCTATACAACCCCAACCTGCCCTATGCCCCCCCAGCCTGCCCTTTATCACCCCAACCTGCACTATATCGCCCCAGCCGGCCCAATACCACCCTACACTTTATTTACAGGGGTCATTTGGGGGTGCGCCTCGTGACCGTGTGCTGCCTGCAGGGCGCTGGGCAGGATAGACAGGAGGGGGGTGACACCATGTTTTGCAGCACCAGGTGACACCAACTCTAGTGACACCACTGCCCCAGTGCACTCTCAGCTGCGAGTCGGAGCCACACTCGTGTGACAGTGACTCCCGTCGGCACATCAGGGGGCCGGGACCCGCAACGATCCCCTTCTCTCTGGCAAGGTGGCCACGGCACTGATGATCTGATCAGTCTCGGGTCGGCTGTCTCACACAGCCGAGCAGAGTGAAGCCGCCTCCCCCTCCTCCTTTATGTCCAAACAGGGGGAGGGGACCCAACATGCAGTCCCACGCTGATCTGAGGTACAATATGGGTCTGAAGGGGGGGTCTGTATTGTAGGGGGGGTTCTGTATTGTAGGGGTGGTCTGAAATGTAGGGGGGTTCTGTATTGTAGGGGGGTCTGTAATGTAGGGGATTCTGTATTGTAGGGGGGTCTGTAATGTAGGGGGGTTCTGTATTGTAGGGGGGTTCTGTATTGTACGGGGGTCTGAAATGTAGGGGGGTCTGTAATGTAGGGGGGTTCTGTATTGTAGGGGGGTCTGAAATGTAGGGGGTTCTGTATTGTAGGGGGGTCTGTAATGTAGCGGGGTTCTGTATTGTAGGGGGGTCTGAAATGTAGGGGGGTTCTGTATTGTAGGAGGGTTTGAAATGTAGGTGGGTTCTGTATTGTAAGGGGGGTCTGTAATGTAGGGGGGTCTGTATTGTAGGGGGGTCTGTAATGTAGGGGGGTTCTGTATTGTAGGGGGGTCTGAAATGTAGGGGGTTCTGTATTTTAGGGGGGTCTGAAATGTAGGGGGATCTGTATTGTAGGGGGGTCTGAAATGTAGGGGGGATCTGTATTGTAGGGGGTCTGTAATGTAGGGGAGTCTGTATTGTAGAGGGGGGTCTGTATTGTAGGGGGGTCTGTAATTTAGGGGGGTCTGTACTGTAGGGAGGGTTTCTGTAATGTAGGGGGGTCTGTAATGTAGAGGGAGGCTGTAATGTAGGAGGGTCTGTACTGTAGGGAGGGGGTCTGTACAGTAGGGAGGGGGTCTGCACTGTAGGGAATGGGTCTGCACTGTAGGGAGGGGGCCTGTACTGTAGGGAGGTCTGTGTAACATGCAGGGGGTCCAGAACTGTTAGGGG
Source organism: Rana muscosa (assembly GCA_029206835.1). Taxonomy (NCBI): domain Eukaryota; kingdom Metazoa; phylum Chordata; class Amphibia; order Anura; family Ranidae; genus Rana; species Rana muscosa. Next base: position 647,057,074 of record CM055121.1, read on the forward strand.
GTGTCTGTGTAACAAACTGTGGGGGGCTGTGTCATGTAAAGGGGTCCAGAGGTACGGTGCTATGTAATGTAAAAGGGTCCAGAGGTGCAGGGTGCTGTGTAATGTAAAGGGGTCCAGAGGTGCAGGGTGCTGTGTAATGTAAAAGGGTCCAGAGGTGCAAGGTGCTGTGTAATGTAAAGGGGTCCAGAGGTACAGGGTGCTGTGTAATGTTAAGGGGTCCAGAGGTACAAGGTGCTGGAACCCCACATCCCATTATTAACCGCCGCCGAGCCCCCCTCCCCCCGGGGCTGCACAGTCTAAAATGCCCGGGCCTATTTTTTGTCCCAGTCCGGGCCTGCCTACTACACATATTTTACTAAATGATAAACAGGCTAATTTCAGTAGAAATATGTCTCATTTTGTCAGTAAATAATATTCAATTAATTTTCCATTATTTTAAATTTTTTAAGCTAGGAACATATCTTGAATTTGCAATGAAAGTTAGCTCTTCTCCTGTATGTCTTTTTTATGCTTTTAATTTTGCTCCTAAATTTTGTTGAATAGTGTGCTCCAGCCTAGAACACAAGGAAACATGGCACCCAGGATGATTCCTACCCATTGTGCAGGAATGGTACAATACTTTTGAGCAGCTGGCACTGCCACTGGTAATACCGGAAAAACAATATAATAACCTCAGCACACAGCAAATCTGTGCCTTTGCATTAGTTATGCGACTTGATCTTGCTTTTGCTATTTTTCGTGCTCATTTTATACCTTGGGGCTTTTCTTGAAATTAAGCCCCACCCACTGACATTTAATTGTTCAATAACACAACCATTTCTAGATGCTGAGATTCTGCCATTGGACTGCTGAATGCCTTTGCTTTACCAGTAATATTAATTTATACCTGTCGTGGTCAACATGGTAAATAATGGGAGGGAAAGAATGCAGCCTCTGACATCCAGAAGTCAGCACAATAGCTTCGTTTTTGTAAACTTGTTTTTCTGTGTTACAAGATATTGCCATAAAATGTTCTATTTTTATTTTTTACAAACTGATGTCCTTGGAGAATGCTGTTTTTGGAAGAATTGTTTCTACAAGTTCTTTCCCTAAATACCTATCAAAAGTTTTTCCCCCCTTTTTTATTAATTCATCATGGGGAAACAATTATTTGTTTGCAATGATATATTATTTAGATAAAAGCAAGTTTGGTTTGCGTGGGCAAAAATTAGAACAACGGGAACATTAGAGATTGTTAAATTGTGCAATCATTAAAATTTAGAATGACAGTATTTGAGCTTCTCTATTTTTGATGTATTTAATGTATTGCCTATAATTTGTATTACAACTTTGTGCTCAATAAAATATATTTTTGACAAGAAAAAATTTTGAATGACAGATTGTGCTTGCCAATGTGAGTGCTTGATGCTCATGCTGTAAACACAAATTCAGAGCACTGGGAGTATTAATTGAACTGGAGATAAAATAGGAGAGTAAATATTTAACTTTTATTTTTAGAATCTTTTCAAATGTGATATATATATTTATTTATTTGGCTTTTTTTATATTATTTTTTCTTTATGAAAGTGTCTGGATAAGGTCTGACAAGTTATCAGCAAGCAGCAGATTGCTTTTGCAGTGATTTGTGCTGTGCAATTGTGGATCAGCTCTGCTCTGTCTAAAGATATAGTAGTTGCTGGAGCTGTAAGCCAGTCCTAAATTTCATTGTTCTCCCTTTTGGGACTTCCCTGTTTGGCCTTCCCTCTCAATGATTTGAGGGTTTTCCAATTAAAGAAAGAGCACATTAGGATTTGTGGGGTGGCGGCTACAGTTGCCAGGTGACTTGGAGGCTGTAAGGTAATTTTTATTCTCTCTAGAGCACAGGTGTTAAACACAAGGCCTGTGGGCCGAATCCGGCCCTCCATGCCATTTCATGTGGCCCTCGCACCTCTCCTGCAGCTGCAGGAGAGCTCCAGCCCTCCTCTGGTCCTACTCCAGACCATTACTTTCTGCTTTCAAGCAATGCATCCAGCTTCTTCCCAGCAGCAGCATAAGGAAAGGGGGGTGCACTGTGATGTAAGGGAGAGTGGGGGACTCAACTTCTGATGGTGGGGTGGCTCTTGACATCTAATGTAAAGGGGAGGGGATGCGCTGGACATCTAATCTTACAGATACAATCGGCCCTTTTTGAGGGCAATCATAATGCTGATGCGGCCCACGATGAAATTGAGTTTGACACCCCTGCTCTAGAGAGAAGGTGACAGAGGTTGCTACATAGATGGTATCCAACTTTCCCCAAGCCAGAGGAGTATGTATGGCACTTAGTTCTGCTCCCCCTGGGGCTTGTTGAGCATGCTTTGTGAAGCTGGTCTGGAATATACAGCACAAAAGAAAGTGCTCTTGTGAAAACTTTGATTGTGATTATAAGACTAATACTAATGTCCAGCCGAATGATGTCCAGTAAAGCAAGTCAAGAAATTAACTATAGTTTAGTGGACATTGATTACTTCTTATGCACTATAAAAGTACACATGGCTTAAAGGTGCTACAATTGTTTAATTGTGGGGGGTGGTGACTAAGCCAACAGCAAGATCGAGAGGGCAGAGCTAGCCAGAACCAATAAAGAGGCAGCTGGGGCCAGAGAGCCTGGGTGTATTTGCCGAACTTGGAGGCCTTCACATTGAGAAGTAGAAGTTTTGTGAATAAACTAACGTTTATGTCTTTAAAAACTGGATTTCAGTTACGTACCTCCAATCCAGATCTTGGAAGAATTTTGTTTTCATCTAACTAAATTGTAATCTTCATCACAAGAACCATCTTCCTCAGCTCTTGATACCTTTCTCCAGGAAGCCTCTATTTCGGCACTGACGGCTGAGCAGCACATGGCCCTGTGTTCAGATGTTATGGAGGGAGAAGTGCGCCAGGTGACCTGGGAGTTGAAGACCCATAAACGCCCAGGCCTAGATGGGTTCATCACGCTATTTGATAAAAAATCTAATATTATTGTTCCCCATCTTGTTACTCTGTTCAACAACTTGAAAATGGGTGGGTGTTTCTCGCCTGATATGCTTAAGGCTTCTATTGTCATGCTTCCCAAACCAGAGAAGGATACCCAGTCATGGGCAAATTTTCTCTACTTAATGTGGGCGTAAAAATCCTGGCCAAGCTGCTGGCTAATTGGCTGAATAAAATCCTCCATAATCTGATCCATAAGGATAAGATAGGCTTTGTCCCCCTGAGACAAGCGGTGGATAACATCCAATGGTCAGTCATGCTGATACATAGGTTTCACCAATTGATTCTACACTCATCAGATATCCACAAGGCTTTCAATACGCTTTCGTGGTCATATCTCCGAGCAGTGCTGATACATAGGGGCTTCGGGTCCACCTTTCTTGCATGGATTGATTTTTTGTATGGGGCGTTGTCTGCAAAAGTGCGATATCTTGGCTACAAACCCTCCTCGCTTCCCATTTTTAGAGGCACGTGTCAGGGATGTCTGCTGTCCCCTTTACTGTTCATTCTTTCCTTAGAGCAGTGATGGCAAACCTTGGCAGCCCAGATGTTTTGGAACTACATTGTGCTCATGCACTCTGCAGTGTAGTTTAGCATCATGGGAAATGTAGTTTCAAACATCTGGGGTGCCAAGGTTCAACAGCATGTTAACCAATCTAAATCGCAAGTGTTAAATGTGTCCCTCGAGGAGACTAGTTTCCCATTTCAGTGGTCCACTACAATTTCCTATCTTGGTATACAATTAACATCCTCCTACCAAAAACTTTATATGAAGCAAATTACCCACTTCTTATAAAGTCACTTACTCAGTTATTGTCTTTCTGGTGAAAGGGCTCATCCACAGTGGACTTACCTTGATTTGATGGATACAGACCCCACTTTCCTCTCTGCTATGTATTGGATACCCTCTTTGCTTCATCCTAAAGGGGATCAGTCCAGTCCTGTCACATACCCTATCGGTCTAAATTTTTCAGCTAGGCTGATGTCCTAGCATCTCCCATTGCTGCCTCTTCAATTGCCCCCTTTTTCATCTGGGACAGGAACACCCACAGGATTTTCGCTGGCGGGATTCTACTGACCGAATTGAACAACTTTAGTTATACTTTGTTTTATGAGAGAGCGCAATAATAAAAGTTGTTTATTGCTTTTGTTTTTTTTGGGGGGGGGAAACTGACTGAAACTATGGATTTCAGCTCTGTGTCAAGCTGTGTGTTATGTATCAATGCTGTTTTCTACCTTGTTTAAAAAAAAAAACAAAGTGAAAGGAAGTAGAAGTTTTACCCAGGCAAGTCCAAAAAATAAGATATGAATGACCTGCTGGAAGAGGCAAGAAGCACTAGTGAAATGTCCATAAACCTACTGTATTCCTAGTTTAGTTCAAGGGGAGTGGGGTTCAATAATTTTTTTGGACTCTTGCAGCATAAGGTGCTTGCGGAGAATCATCTGGTAAAGGATTTCTGCTCTGCCATATAGCAAGCACTGCCTAGAGAATGCTGTAGACAGGTGCCTATTATGTACATTTATCTTGGTAAAATTATGTCTGTTTTTTGGTACAGTGTCATTTTAATTATTATTTGGATGATTGCTCCAGGGATTGGGTTTTGTATGACTTCTTCCTCTGCAGATGTGTCATGTCCTGCATAAATGGGTATAAATACTTCTGCAGAGGACCGGCAGGGGGTTCCATCCATCGCTGTTGACTAATGGGAGTTTGTTGGTCAGGACAGACTGCTGCAATGTGATTCTTTCCTCTGCTGCCACTACCCCTTAAAAGGGACCATCTTCAGGAACTCCAGTTACTATGACCCTGGTTGCTATGGACATTATCAATCACAGGTATGGGTTGCACTATGTCTAAGGCACCTTACCTTTTGAAAAAAAATCACTAAGAACAGTTTTATGTTATAGCAGTTCAGCCAGTTTTATCTTTGCCATACCATGTGGACCACCTGTACGTGTATGTGAAGATTGAGAGATGTATCTATACTTTCTAATGTCTCAATAAAAAAGAACATTTAATCAAGCTAAGAAGTGGTGGTCAGTGTCTTTTACTTATGTAGTGCTACTGTAAAGTCAGTTTAGACTTGGTGTATCAGAAGAACCTTATATTACGAGTTAAAGCCACGTAACCCTCTGGGTTAAGCAGCCTTGAGCTGCTGTAGGACAGTTTTACAAGGTTAGCCCTTGTGGTTGAAGTACATCAGAAAAAACACACATTTTAACCTTCAAGGTTGGTACACAATCACAAGCAGGTGACTGTGCTGGGTGACAGTAGCCCTGCTCGGTGGGAGGGAAGGTGTGTTTTATGTTTTTCACCTCGCGGCACAGTACTTATACTAGGACCCACTGTGGCACAGGGTCAGCCTAGGGACCTGACCTGGGTAGTCACGGAAGCAAGGCCTTACATTAATCATAATGCAGTGTCTTTCTATGGTGTGAGTCTTTATGGCAAAGAAAATCTATAATATAGAGTAACAGTATGGGGCAAGTGTTTGGGTCTCAGGTGGGACATGTGAGACTTTAAAGGTATGGGCATGTTCTGCACCCCTATCCTACAACAGTTAATCATCTTGAGAAGGAGAGAGTCTGTTCTGGGCGTGAAGAGGTGAAAGCAGAACTTCACCTGAAAAGTGAAGTTTTACTTTTTGTTCTCCAACCCCCCCCCCCCTTCTGTTCCACTTTTGGAACATTTGTTTTTTTGTTTTGCTTATCGGTAGTGGGTACCTAGTTTTGTCAGGTACTCGTTTTCACTTCAGGTAGGTGATTCCACTGGAAGTTCTCTCACGTCACAGGAGGCAGAGGGTCCATTCACAAAGCACAGCGTGACTTGTGCATGAGCAGTGGGGAGTCAGCTGTAAAGCCACAAGGAGTATGTAAATATGTTGGCGCCAGGGACCTGAAGACCATTGAAAAACTGGCCCTGGTGAAGACAGGATCCCAGTATTTGTAGCTGCTGGCTTTTAAGTTTTTTTTTTTGTTTTTTTTTTAAATGACTGAAGAACCTCTTTACATACTTTGTAACCAAAGTGTAAAAAAACAACACTTTAATGGCTTGTGGCTTCTAACCTGCTAATATGTGGTAGACCCCCGTCACAGGAAGTACTGATGATGTTGCATATGATGTCATAGCACTGCCTCTTTAAACCCAGTGCTGAAATATTGCATTGCACTATGTTGCTATTACTTAACACTCTAGCAGCTTTGCAAGTCCAGGAGCTGATTAATTCAGCGCATGGGCTCAGTGCTGGATCACAGTTGACACTGACAGTCAGCAGATTCAGCACTAAAGCCTGTTAGGGTCTGCTGGACCACTGGGTGTCGGTGTGCACCTCAATGTGCTCCAAAACTGGAGGTCTAGAGCAGGGGTTTCCAAACTCCGGCCCAAGGGCCAGATGTGGCCCTTTTGCTAGTCTTTATCAGGCCCTCTGGGCACTATTCCTCTCACTGACACCAAAATGAGGCACTATTTCTTCCACTGATACCAATGATGGGATACTATTCCTCCTACTAAGAGGGGCACTACTCCTCTTCCCACTGACCACCAACCCTGAGGCCATATTTATTCTTACTGATGCTGGGCCCAAGACATTTTCTACCACCACTGGCCACTATCCAGCCCTCCTAAAGTCTGAAAGACAGTAAACTGGCCCTTTGTTTGAAAAGTTTGGAGACCCATGGTAGAGCATAGCAAAACTTCACACAGACCATTGATGTACAAAAAACTTGTTTGTACAGTTTTATGTACATAACAGGTTCACTTTTTTCCTAAGCTTGATAAATCTAGCAAATACAGTAACATTTTGTGCTGAAAATGTGTGTGCCAAAATTTGTGGACCTAACAATGCTTCACAAATTACCAAGCCAATTGTCAGAACTCAGTAACTAAATGTGCCTAAGAAACGTACACTACACTTGCATGTGCACAAGATGCATATGCTTAAATGTACATGAACGATACAAAATACCCAACAAGGATTTTTTCTGATAATTTGCTTCCTTACACTTTTTTACATGGTCAAAAATGTGTTACATTTCACATATCCAGTATATGCGTAGTTATCCTATGCATTGTTGAGTTCATTAGTGCTCTTTACATTGCATTATTTATAAACCTGAGCATGTTAACATATAGCCACAAGTAGTCAGTGGTTTAAACTACATTCCACAAAGACGATTCATGGGCACTAGACAGAAAATATGCAGACTTTTTCCAGCAGGGTGTAGAAGATCCCTTGAGAAGCTTACTACTGCATGGCTAAGAAAAACTAGTCTAGGAACAGCCTATTTTGTGATTACTTGTAATTTTAACTGCCAAAGTGGAAACCTCTTTTGTTTGTATTGCCAAACTATAATTCCATAATAAAATGTGATCATTACTCACCCAATGAAATGAACTAAAATAACTCATAATACCAGGGTTTCCACAAATGCAACAATAATTGGGCTATTAGTTTCTTGAACATAGTGGCCAATTTGGGTGATACAGACAATGCACAGACACTATAAAACGCACATGGATAGATATACTTTTACTGTAACACACACCATATGGTGACTCAAATTATTTTAGAAGTTGCACCAAAATTACTCATTCCTTACTGCCATTTATTTATTTTTTTTAAAGAAAGAATGTATGTAGAAACTAGTAGAAAGAAGGTATGTGTTTTCTTGTGAAAAAAAAGAAAAAAAGAAAGAAGGTATTTGTTGTCATTTCTGGTGCTCGTGTTTCTGGCAGTGAAATTGTGCAAGTACGTTTTCTAAGCTTCAGTTTGGTTATTTACCTATTAGTTATGAATTTTTACCCTCCAAACATGCTTAAAGCTTTATTAGAGGTATAAATATTTTTGCAGAGGTACATTGGTCCTGTGTGAACCAAT